>SJYO01006231.1:70460199-70602771 GCA_006410555.1 Capra ibex | reverse complement strand
AACGATAATAAAAGAGGGTAAGTCTTCCGACAGAAAAGTGGAACGAATATAAAAGGAAACAACATGTCTTCGAAAATTAAAATTAATCTAGGGTAAACAAATAAAAACGAAAATAAAGGTCTTAAGACCCTCCACCTAGTATCTCCTAGGACGACACTAAATACAGACTCTCACAAAACGGATACAAGAGGAGATCCTCAAAATATCAAAGACTAGAATGTAAATCTAGAAATTAGGTAAAACTCAAATAAAAACACATGCCACTATCTTTCACTAGATCAAAGTAAGAAAATGTTCACCAACTGGTCAAAAGGGTCGTGGTGAACAATTTCTCTAACAGACTTTAGTATACTCGGACTCTTCGTCTCTTGAAAGAGCCCGAGTATCGTCTTCTCTTTCAGTCTCACTGATCTTCTTACTCTTTCGGAATTACACAATAACGACTAAACTTATAAAGTCCATCTCTCTTTACACTTGTCGGAGGGTCTCGTTTCTTGTCTGTTATAGACTATCGGTCGTTCTTTTACCCCGGAGTCTTGATGTCGGTGTTCTGTGACCTAAGATGGTTGTTGGCCTTACTCGGACTTTCGTTTGAGAAGGGGCTTCTCACGTCTTTTCAGGTCCATCCGGTAAACCGATGTACTCTGGGATTCGTCTCCTAGATCAAACAGAATGGGTCTGAGAGTTGAATGTCTTTGACACTATATTATTACCCATAACAAAATTCAGTGATTCAAACACCAGAAAAAGATGAGTCGTTATCTTTTGATTATATTAATTGTGGAAGTTTTCGGATATCTTTCCTTTTCAAACTACAAGGTACATAAGTCTGTCTCAACAATTATAATCAGTTTCACTAACCAGGGAGGAAATAACTCTCCTCCCCCACCATTCTCCCGTATGAGACAAGGTTCACTATTAGTTACTTTAGTATTCTCGTGGTGTGTTCATCGACAAAACGGGAGTCCTTTTATTCCGTTTCAGAAACTATCTTGGAAGTTCCAAGTCTGTCTTACCGGAAAGAGGATCGATTTACATACGCTAAATCTCTGACCCTCGAGTTCTGGGAAAGTAGATTAGGTGGGTTAGAAAGGGTGAACGACATGGTTTTGATCTTCAATTATTAATACAACATCCGTCTCTGAGAACCATCACACATTCATTGAAAAAAAAAAGAAAAAGGATATCTTTAGTACTTCAATTTACAGAACCGTTCCTCATTATGTTAGGGTTCAAAGTTGTATCCTCAGTTGACACGAGTCTAAGTGGAAAATTTCTTTTTGGATTTCGTTTCTTCTCTTAAAGTTCACTTCCTTTATTTTATTTGTTTCGGACCTTTACTAGGGTTTCCTTCATATAATAAGTACTTTAATATTCTTTACACTTACCTCACACCCGTGTTCCAATTCTTTACTCCAGTTACTCTACTGCTCCCCGGTCTAGTATTTTTCGGACTTTTCGTTCCCTTCAGTGTCGTAAACTAAAATAAATTTGTCTCTGAAGACAGTGATCATGCCCTTTTTTTTTTTTTTTTTTGTGTGTGTGTGTCTCCTTGACCTTACCTTGCTCTATTTGTTCCAGATAGTGTCGGTAGATCTCCTGTCTACTTCGACTGAACCGGTTCACACACATGTCACAAGTCTTTTGACGAACGAGAAGAACTTGTTACGACAGGAGGAAAGGAGAGATCGTGACCGACCTCCCATATAACGTTCCCTTTATCTGACCTCCGTCATTACAACCGGAATCCTCCGGTGACTACGAAGGACCAGTCCTTTATTACTCTCCACCTTAATTGCACTATATTAAAGTAAGAAAGTCCGGAAGGACTTAGAAATGGAAGGATTCATTTATCGATGGTACACCATAGTGGACGAAGGAAAGACACTCAGGAAATCACTTACTTCCCAATTACGTCGGTGTTATCCCTTTCACCTCTACACGGACGTTTGCCCCGAGAGACGAGCCCGACTTGTACGAACGTTTGCTCCGCAAGACGGTTCCTCAGACCTGTGTCGGAACTCAAATTACCGGGGACCGTTTGCTCCCTTGTAAAGGAAGAACACTATTCTTCTTTTTTTCCTGAGACCTGTCTGAGACGTCATTCGTCTTTAAAGTGAGGGAAAACGACATACTATTGTAAATACGTGTACGCGATATGACTTTTCCGAATCAGTACGTCAGACCTTAAGGCGGGTCCCCCCGATATATTTTCATTTGGCGTTCGAAAGAACGAACGCGTCAAGAAAAAGGAGACCGGTCTCACCACAGACAGAGAACACACACACAGAACAGAAACACAGTAAAGTGAGCGTTAAAGGTTGTTTACTTCTGAACGGGTACGAGGGGTAACCGTTAAACAGTCACTGTTGTACTGTCAAAACCAAATAAATTGTTTGTGGTTAAAGGTTGGTAACTTTTGGGTAGACCCTTAGGACAAGTGGATTCTATTCTTCTAACAAAAGATTAACCAGAGAAAATATCTTTTTAGCAAGGAAGGAACATGTGTTACGTGTACAGACAGACCACCGGTCTCCCTGAGAAGTCCAACTGGAGGGGTTACGAGTGAAACCAACGGGTAGTACAATCACATCGGATTACTTTTCGATGACAGTCCGAAAGGTTTACCGGTGGTTTTAGGAATATAAAAATTGTATAAGGTGTCCCTTTGTGAATTTGTGTGCATTCTCGTTCACACGTTTTATGTCGGAACGCCTAACTTCGGACATTTAGTATTCCGCGATAGGAAATGTAACTGAAACAAATTTACGTTACGGATTAATTATATTAGATCCCTGCTGTCTCCTACTCTACCGACCTACCGTAGTGACTGAACTACCTGCACTTAGACTCACTTGAGGCCCTCAACCACTACCTGTCCCTCCGGACCGCACGACGCTAAGTACCCGAGCGTTTCTCAGCCTGTGCTGACTCGTTGACTTGATTTGACTTGACTCCTGATAAAATTCGAGTTACAAAAGTAAAGTCAAAGTGTACCTTTATAAAATAGTAAAACTTACATAATTATTCTCTAACTATTGTTTAGTACGTTATCAATTTTTCGGACTTCAAAAGGAGAGAAATAAGTCAATAAATAAATAAGTATGTAAGTAACTTTTTATGATTCATGGGTGGTAGACGTGACTTAGACCTCACTTCCTACTGTACTTTTGAACTTCCTTTCCTGGGAATCCATCGAATATTAAAAACTTAAGATAAGTCTCTCAACGTTTTCTCGTGAGATAAACCTTATAATTCTAGAAGAAATACAATTATGGTGACGAGAAGGAAAAATCCACGATCTCAATGAAATGGAAAGACTCGGGAGATTCACCTACCTCTTCACCTTCACTTTCTTAATCTTACGTTTAACGTAGATACTGGGGAGAAACGAAGTGTCGAAACGGAACCTGGATCAGTTCGGGTGCAGTTCGTTTCCTGTACCGTTGTGGGACCTTTTAGACGGTCTTTGGAAGTGACGGAACTGACTAGTCTAAAGAGGAGAGGGATCTAAGGGGCAGAAGTGGACACTCCACTTACTTAGAACCAAGGGTTGACTAAAGTCTAGCTCATCGGTGATATCGTTACGTCCGTTTCTATCCTAGGGTCAAGAGTAAGAGAGAGAAGGGGAGGTGGTCGAGTATTTGGAGGTAATGTCCCTATGTTTGAAATTGTAATCTGGAAGTTCAAAATCGTAGTGTCAGGACCAGAAAGACTAATATGAATAGGTTGTTAGGTTTGAGAGTCAGGTCGACTATGTTCCTCGAAGGTTTGATAAGAAGTTTATAAGGAGTGTATGAAGTGTAACCAGTTCCCCTATGTACATGGGTATGTATATTCGTTTAATTTGGATTCTAGGACGGACATCTGTTTACGTTTAAGTTCAAACCAGTTTCGTATAATCCGTTGTCTATAGAAATCTCATAATGGTAATCAAAAATTTTTTAACATAGTGAAATCTGAAAATGATCGAATATAAAGGTAATCTTTTGACGAATCAATAAAATGAAAAATTAAAAACCAGGTTTCTTTCTATAAGTGTTGTAATAAATTGTTTTTTTTGTATTTTCGTCTACTATGTTTTCGACCTTTGAAGTAAAAAAAAGTAAATGAATTAAATTTTTATAAATTTTAATTAATTTCTCTGTGTCTACGACACATAATGTCGTCGTAGACAAAAACGTCCTAATACTTTATAATGTGATTTGCCGTAGTGTGGTTACAAGTCCATTCGTAGAACGGAGAATTAATTTACGGAGATCATAATAAAGATCACTATACAGAATGAAGTAATTCTTTAGTCCATCGTACAAAGACTGGATCTCAACGAACATTGCGAAATAAAACATCTATAACTAACTTAATATACTTGAATTCCTAGAAACATTTTTTTAGTATAGATTGTAGGGTCAAAAGGCTTATTCGGGTACACTATGTTTCACTAAGGAGGAGGTTTCGGTGTCTTAACCAACTTATTGGTTAATATTAAGACGATGGAGACTGAAATGATCCTCTTTTGATCGACGTTTCCTATATAAATGTTGTCGTGAGTCCTTATTAACGTTGATTAATTACGTTCATTTTACGCATAATTAACTTTCTTTATTGTTACCTCTTGATTAAGGTGAATTTACCCCACCCTCTATCCGTCCTGTCTATTGGAGTATTTAATACACGACGACGACGATTCAGCGAAGTCAGTACAGACTGAGACACGCTGGGGTACCTGCCGTCGGGTGGTCCGAGGCGGTAGGGACCCTAAGAGGTCCGTTGTCATGACCTCACCCCACGGTAACGGTAGAGGGTATTTAATAAATAGTCGCACATTAACTATTTTGAAAGAAACCTTCCTTTGTTTATTTTTAAAAGTTGAAAGTTTGTCGTTAAAGTGAAGATTCTTGAATTCCAAATACGTGCATACAGGTTTAAGTACTTATTCTTACAAGAAACGTCATGACAAACTTTCTCTTTTTCTGGTCTATTGTAGTGTATTTAATACCTTGTCGGTTTTTTTTACCTCATCAGACCTCGACAAAACTTCAACTTACATCTATATGATCGAATGATCAATAACGAATCATTCGACTGTCCATTTGTCAAATGAGAAGTATGACGAGCGTCTTGATCCGAGATAAATACTCGATAGGACCGTCCGTCTACACCGGGATATGTCTCCAGTTACCCTATACCTGTTTGTACCATGTACAGAAAGACCACGATCAGGTGTTTTTAGAGGGTGTAAGATGGAGATACGAGAAACAAATTACGTCTCCTTTATCCATGGAACCTTCGGTCCACAAGTTCTACGTTTCGTCGTTCTCTTTCGCAGTTCCTCCTTTCTAATAACGACTAGTACACTCGTTCTCTCTAAAGGTTACTTGACTCGATGATTCTGAAGTCTTAGTAGACAACGTCGTCGATCGTTCTGGGATTGATTTTCCCATACGAGTAAATTCTCTGTACGTTTTATGTAATTTCTCCTTTATCTTCGTACCGCGTAGTGCCCATCATAAAGTATAAATACGGAATTTTTCTTATGTCTCTATGGAAAAGATATACGTATCTACTGAATGAATAACTCTCGAATTGAAACTCCTTTTGTCCTTAGGTGAAATATAAAGACCGAAGTACCACGGAAAAGGGTAGTGGAGTATCGAAAACTTAGTGAACATTAAGTATTATCAGAAAATTTTTTTATGATTGTTGAGTAAAAATTCTATGATATTTTAGACGACGACGACGACGATTCAACGAAGTCAGCACAGACTGAGACACGTTGAGGTGTCTCCCGTCGGGTGGTCCGAGGGGGTAGGGACCCTAAGAGGTCCTCTCTTGTAACCTCACCCAACGGTAAAGGAAGAGGTCACGTACTTTCACTTTTCACTTTCCCTTCAGTGAGTCAGCACAGACTGAGAAGCGCTGGGGTACCTGACGTCGGACGGTCCGAGGAGGTAGGTACCCTAAAAGGTCCGTTCTCATGACCTCACCCCACGGTAACGGAAGAGGTGATATTTTAGATCAGATAAGATTTGAGTTTGGTGTAGATTACGTTGTGAAGAGGTAAGGGGTAGAGTCCCCAACCGACACTGACCTCAGTACACGACCCCTACCCTACGATGTAGAAAAAGGTGACGGGGGTAGGAACCAGATAATGTAGGAGGAGTAAGATGTGGGGAGAGTAAGACGAAGACTACCAGGGTGTGGTAGTCTCCAGTCCAACGTTCTTTCCTCTGAGTTTAGAAAATTCACTGACTACATTAGACCGGTATGGATGACAGTCCTCTCTTCCGTTGGTTCACGATCTACATTACATCCCACCTGTGTCCAGAAGGTTCTTTTGGAGGTATTATGGGTCAGGAACTACACCTGGAGAGAACGGAGTCCACTCAAGGGTACCGCTCTCCCCGGGTGTAGTCTCTAATAAACGACGGACGATGACTCCAGGGGTCTTTCGGAAGGTAATAATCTTAGGAGAGTGGTAGTAGGAATCGACTATAAAACCCTCAAATAGTTCTGGAGAAGGGTGTGGTGTATCGTCATCACGTCCAGACGGAAGAGATGAATGAGACAGAACTCCCAAGAAACTCCTTCTTCGTCCAAAGACACAGGTACGAACACTCGAGGTAGTTGTAAGGGTGGTTTGAATTGTAACCACGGTAACGACTGAACCCAGGGTCCATCTCCTCAATTTACGACGGGAGGAGAAGAATATGTAAGGGGGATCCTTAATGTTCTCCAGGATCTCTCTATGTAAACCGAATCCGACCCTTTTCATCCGAGAAAAATGGAGCGGAGGTTACATCCCTTGTGTCTTTTCTGTATAATCCGGTGTACTCTGAGTTTAGAGAGGTAAGACGGTATGTCGGAAAGAAATTATGGATAGTTTCAGATCAAACGAAAATGTATGGGACTTCCAACCTCTAACGTTACCTATCAACGATCTGACCATTAGATCGTGTCTTTAATATTATATAGAGAAGTATTTGATTTATATGAAATAAAGTCGAATAAAAATCAAATAACTTTTAAGTTATTGGTGTTCTTTTTCTTAAGTGGTGCACACACACACACACACACACACACACACACACACATCTTATCGAGAATTTTATTTTAAGTGACCTTTCCCTCCAGTCTTAGATCCCACTTTTAATGTGAGTAAAAAGTAACATTTAATAAAATATCACGAAAATAATTTTTTTTGTCGAAAATTTTTTATTTACTTTAATCCTGAAGTGACTTTGATTAAAAATGACTCAATGTTGTTTACAGGAACGGGTAAAATAGGTGTCTTTAACTTGTAAACCTTTTAATAACGATCTAGGTTCCGAAATCAATTACCGTTTAAAAAAAGACGGTTTTGACCCATACTTTGTCACCATCCGTGACGATCCATTGTCTCGTCAGGATTTTTTGACACCTTTTATAGTCTTTCCCGGAAACTCCAAGACAGGAAGTCTTTTAGACGGTTGACGTAAGAGATGGGGACGGTTTCGTCACACGTACCAAAGACTTCCATTAACAACTGACTTAAGAGAAGATGGTTAGACGGTCCGGTGTCTTATTATCTCATCCTCGACGATTGTTGAGGGAAAAGACCACCTTTCTTGAGTGTGGAAGTCGACAGTAGTTAAAACTTGGTGTGCACACTTACTGAAAGGGTCGTTCTTTATGGAATGTGAAGTGAGTTTAAACTTTGTATCCTTTTAAAACAACTATTTCATCCTGAAACAGTAGTTGAGACGATCCTCTAAGTCAATAAAAGGATCAAATCAAATATGAATGACACAAGAAATTAAATAGGATTTCACATGGATACACATACACATGTATCTGTGTACGTGTGTGTGGTATTTAAATACGTAGATACTATCACTTTCTCGAGATCCTATCTTAAAGGTCAAAAGTCATCTTGTATTAATTATCGGTCGTCCGGGATCCGTCGAAGTTTTTATTAATGTTTCTAAATTCTCTGTCCGAATTTTTGTTGTGGTTTGTGATTTAGGTTTTAATTAGGTAACGAGATTACACCCACTGGTTGTCTCGACTTTTCACACTTTCTTTTACATCTTATGAATATGCATTCTTTCGTCTTTTTATACAAAAAACCATCGAGAAGTGGTGGTTGAAGAATGAAGAACCATTGAAGTTTTTTTGTTACTACATCCTTCCGTCTGGGTCCAGTGATCACAGAATCCTCTCTTTCCGATGTCGTTCGTTCTCGACCCTTTCCTGTGTCTTCTAAGGATCGGGATCAAGTCTGACTATTGATATCAGTGAGGGTTCGTATGTATGTCGATCGGTCGTTCGGTCTACACAAACCGGGTGTACCACACACAAAGAAACGACTGACAAAATTACCTATAAATTTGTAGTCTTCAAGGGTAATTTTTTTTTTCTTGACGTACTGGAAAATTGAAATTGGGGTGTTCAGACGTGACGGTATTATCTGACTTTATCTGATCGATACCGGGGAAGTCGGAGGAACTACACCTCTTGAGTTGTGACCACATTGAAAGAGGGGTCTGAATCAGTCGTGGACACAACCCCTTCAAACTACTTTTAGATTATCAAACTTCGTCATGAAATATTTTGACGTATTACCACAATATGGATGTTTGAATGAACCCCCAAAGTATTACATTTTGTCATTTTTACGGTGTACCGTAACTGATGACGTAAAGTAAATCGACCTTCTTATGTACCTTTTGTCATTTCACCCGTTTTTGCGTAACGAAACAGTTAAATATGATGTTCTTCTGTACGTTTCTGTAATGGTTTCTGCATATTGGTAGTGATGAGGTTCTGCAAGATACGACGTCCTTCTGACTATTCGTCAATCTAAAAATTTTGTCAGTAAAGATTGTGAAGTCGGAGATTATAAACGGTAAAAACAGATGTGATGTGAACCTACTGAAGACACTTGTTACTAGTATTCCTATATGTCCTCTTCTACACGAGTTGTTGGGTTTATATCAAAATTGTCTTTTATTTAGTACGAATACTTCTTTTGATATTTGTATTGGTTACTACTTCACTGATTAGCCTGTATATATGTATGTAATTAATTGTTATGTAGATACCATTTGAAGTTCTTTTTAGTCCGGTTTAAGTAACGACGTAGTACGTATCGACTTGATAACTTCATTTCTATACCTTAGGTCCTCACAGGTTTTAGAATGCCCTCCTGGAGTTGACCAATTAAAGGATATGTATTTGTAATCGGTATTCCGACCAAAATCTCAATCTATTTAGTCACTGATTGAGGAGAGAGGACGTAAAAAGAGTAGTCGAGATGTAAAGACGTGTATAACTATCGTTCCATCTACTTCTTCATGACCTGGAATACGGTTTGTTTACTGTTATAAGTATCTCTGACTTTCTTTATTTCGTAATCAGTGAGTTAACACAGGTTGAGAAACCTGGGGTACCTGACGTCGGACTGTCCGAGGAGACAGGTACCTTAAGTGGTCCGTTCTTACGATCTCACCCAACAGTAAGGGAAGAGATCCTCCAGAAGGGCCGGGTCCCTAGCTTGGGACCAGAGTACGTGACGTCCGTCTAAGAGATGGTAGACTCAGTAGTCCCTTCAGGAATCTGTAATCCTTTGAATCTGTACTGTAATTCGGGAGTATCTGTAATCCCTGGTTTATAAAATTACCGAAAGAGAAATGTCACTCCTTAAGAATGTTTTTATGTTTCGTTTCAGGAGAGACTAGGGTGCAAAACTTTGTCTAGTACACAGATAGGTACTGGACAGAGACGCCAGTCCAGTTACGACAGTGATTCCTGAATCCAAACTGTCGGACTCAGTCTCCTCCTACTCTCATGATCAAAGAACTCCAACTGACAAGAGTTGAGACGGACGTGAAGACTGAGTTGATACCTCGAAAATTTTGTTATAGGGTTATTAGTCCGGAATAGGTAGACTCACCGAGAGTCCATACACAGTACCCAGCTCTAGGGAGTCCACTAAAATTAAACATCGACCTTGACTCTTGGTAACCGAATATAATTGATATTGAGTAGTGACCTTCACCTTAATTGTAGGTTTGACGTATACGATTTACCGTAGACCTTTAATTTGAGTCATAGTTTATCTTAAGTGTATTTGTGTTTCTTTTTAGAATTGTGTAATTTTTTTTTGATAACTAGTCTAATTTATATTCTAATAGTTTAATATAGTTCAAATCCTATTTCTTACAATGTACTCACAAGACCCATTGATCAGTTCTTTCTTTTGTTTCTACATTAATGTACCAATGGGAGTCCTTTTATTATTAATAGTTTCTCTTAATGTATAGTTTAATTGTATTAATTAGACTTGAACTATAACCAAAACTTATACATAAATTTCAAGATTTGACTAATGGAACGGGTTTTCCTGCTATAAAAAGTTGTACTGTATCTGAAACGTAACTCAAGAAATGAGAGGAGAGGGAAGACTATCTTCAAGATATCTTAAAAACTCAAAGTAAATTCTGTGAAAGAAAAAAGAAGGGTGGAATCTCATTAATTACAAGCAATGAAGATAAAAACTATCTGACAGTAAAAGATAAGGGAAAGACACAGTATAGATATATTAATAAAACCTTACTTCACTTCCCTTTCTTTGTTTTTCTCTCCATTTTTGGTAGTCATTAATCTCAGTGTACTGTATCAGACAAGTAAAAAAATTTGTGAGTCATTAGAACGGCATAAGCTTGTCTTTTGGTCAATTTTTTTTTGTGAAGAGTCTCGGAAGTCAAAAGTCTAGAATCATGAGTAAACTATTACTCACTTTAGTTGTTTGTCCCCAGTTTTTCTTTACGTTAAGTTTGGAAAGGGTTCAGCAAGAAAGGACATTTGAACTAATACACTTTTGTCATACATGATATCTAGTCTGTGGTTTCCTTTCAATGGTCTCTATTTTCCCGTAAGATTCTGCTGTATTGTTAAGAATTACACATAGGTGGGTTACTGTCATAGTTTGAGATATTCCGTTTATGACTATCTTTATGTTCCTCTTTATTTACTTAGATTTACTTATTGATTTACTTAATATCAACTTCTCAACTTCAGAAGTTGTTGGGAGGTAGTCTTTACCCGTCTGGTCCGTCCTCCTTTTTGTCACTCCTATCTCGACTCGACTTGTCATGGTTTTTAGTTGTCTTATATGGACTATAGATATCTAATAAAGTCGGTTTAGTCGTCGTATGTGTAAAAAAAAAAACGTTCGGGGGCACTTTGTGAGTGGTTCTATCTGGTGTAAGACCCAGTATTTTGTAGAAGTTTTCGTATCTTTAGTATTTGTTTTGGACGAAAATCTGTTGTTACCCCAATTTGATCTTTAGTCATTGTCTTTCTGTTGACCTATTAAGGTTTTATACCTGTTAGTTTATTGTATGGAAATTTATTGTATACTTCGGTTCATTCTTTAAAGTTCTGTTTAAATTTTGGTAAAAGATGATTTACTTTTATTTTTGTATCACATAACCACCCACTGTAGTCGTAGTACCATCGTGGAGGGTACGAAAGGGGATTGGGTTGTCATTTTTAAGTCGTAATTGGGTACCTATTTTCATGGAAACTCCCTCTAAACTCTTAGTCTCTATGTACGTTTCCTTGGACCTTCACCACAGTGGGTGGGTGTACCGTCCACTATCCGTCTATCTGGAGTTAGGACCGACACCTGGTACTCGGTCTGATTCGAGGAGAACCGATACCAGGGTCCTTGGGGACCTCTTGTGACTCAATCTACTAGTGGGTACTTACTCTCTCGGAAACATCTTCAGATTCAAAGATATCTTCTTAAAGGTGAGTGATGACCTCGGTTTATTTATACTGAAGTCTGTGTGACTTCATCCATTCCCTTTGTTTAATTGAATGGACGTAGAGTGGAATAGGTTTCATCGTAAACGACAACGACAAAAAGTCAGTGATTTAGTACAGACTGAGACGTTGGGGTACCTGACAACGTACGGTCCGAGGAGAACAGGAGGTGATAGAGGGGCTCAAACGAGTCTAAGTACAGGTGACTCAACCACTAAGATAGATAGAATAGGAAACGAAGACGGAAAAGGAAAACAGAAGTGGGAAAGGGTCGTCCCAGAAAAGTTTATTCAACCGAGAAGTGTAGTCTACCGGTTTGATAACCTCGAAGTCGAAGTCGTTATCGAGAAGGTCACTTATCAGTCACAACTAAAGGAAATTTTAACTGATCAAACTAGAGAAACGTCACATTCCCTGAGAGTTTTAAGAAGAGGTCACAGTGTTAAATTTTCGTAGTCAATTAACCACAAGTCGGAAGAAATACCAGGTTCCGTCGTATGGAATCTCGATTGTCTATAAGGACCGGACACTGTAAAGGACACCCCTTTTCTCTCTCGTAAACTGAAGGGGCCCAGACGTTCTAAGACGGTTTCTCCAATTAAAGAGAGAGTGGAGTAAGTGTTATGATTGAGTACTCGATATACTAAATCCTAACTCTTCGTGTCTTCTGTTTTGTGAACCCCATGTTATTTCCTTGAGTCTAGGATGATTACCGTACCACCTGAGGTAGTTCTTCGGGTATTGACTTGGTGACCCTTATAGAGTGGGTACCTAGGGGAGTTACTTGATGTTCCTGGGAGTCGTGAGGTATACGGGATGGGTGTGTGGTAAACGTGGAAGAACGATCGAGAGACACGTATGAAGACATATTAGTATTCCCTAAACTAAATCCAGTATGACCACCGAGTCTACCGTTTTGCAGACGGATATTACACCCTCTGGACCCAAGCTAGGGACCCAACCCTTCTAGAGGACCTCTTCCTTTACCGTTGGGTGAGGTCATGAGAACGGACCTTTTAAGGTACCTACCTCCGCGGACCATCCGGTGTGTGGTACCCCAGTGTTTCTCAGCCTGTACTGACTCTCTGAAGTCACAGTTGTAGTTCTAAGAAATGACACCCAATGTTCCGGCCTATACTCGATTAGACTCGAGGAAGTGTCAGGTAAGATGAAAACTGAAGGGACCACCGAGTCTGTCATTTCGTAGACGGACGTTACGACCTCTGGACCCAAGTTAGAGACCCACCCCTTCTAGAAGTCCTCTTCGTTACCGTTGGGGGAGGTCATAAGAACGGACCTTTTAGGGTGTCTGCCTCCTCGGACCATCCGATGTCAGGTACCCCAGCGTTTCTCAGCCTGTGCTGACTCGCTGAAGTGAAGTGAAAGTGAAACTTACCAGATCACCAAAAGGAATGAAAGAAGTTAAATTCAGATTTAAACTGTTATTACTCAAACTCTCCCATTGTCCGTCCTTCCGGTCCCCAGAGTTTTGTCTCCTATATCCGACGTTCACAGTCTGTAAAAAAAAAAATTAGAGAGAGAATTCACCGTCCTCCTTTGTTTGATCACTGTATAAAGAAGGGGAAGAGGTTTGTTTAAATTTTTCTCCAAAAAGAATTTTATGACACAACGGTATTACTGTGTACCAAGGTAGACTTGAATTGAAAAGAGTTTAGAACTCTATTGGTTATGTAAAAAGAATGCCTTTACAAACAGAATTTGATACAATTACATGATACGTAAATGGGGTCTGAGATAGAAGTTCAGGTAAGGAGGATTTTCGAGTCTAAATCCGAGTCTTGGTATACAATAGGAGTGTGTGACAAGAGGATTAGGTACATTTACCTTGATAAACATACCATTAGACGGAAATATGTTCTAAGTTCAGTTAACAAATACCGGGATTTACTGAGGGAACCACGGTTCTAATAGAGTTTTACGTAGAACACCCACTCCCCGAACCACGGTAAGACTTAAAATTCTGTAAGGAAAGAAAGTGACTGACGATCATTGATATATTGTAAGTCAATTTCTGATCGTTCACCCTATAAGAAAGACAGGGGAAGACTACAGATAAAGTCTTCGAAAGAGATAGAGGAAATATGAAATTATTTTGAAATAATGTGTTTTCGAGACTCGTTAGTCCGGAGCAGAGTCCGGGGCCTAACTTAAGAAGAGGAGGTCTCCGGTTCTTAGGGCTGCAGAAAGTATCAAGACGTTGTTGTAAAGGTTCAAGTACTGGACTCGGTGTAAGTCGAGGGTCAGGTAAAACCGACTGACATATCCCGAAGAGGTAGAAATCGACGTTTCTTACATTAGTCAAACTAAAGTCGTGACTGGTAGACCACTACTGGTACACATCTTAAAGAGAACACAACAACTTCTCCCTCAAACGACACTGGTGGTCACGTAAGAGAATCGTCTTAAGATAATCCGAAACGGGACGAAGTAAGACAGTCCGCTCACATACGAGGAACCAAAAACAGAGTAGTGTTGTTCCTAAAACTCACTGCCTGTAATTTCGGGGAAGTCGCACAGTGTCGAGAACCCAGAACCTATCTGGCACAATATCGAGAGAGAGAGAGAGGGCCCACATGATCCCGTGAAAAGGGAAACGTAGAAACCTAGCTCCACGAGAGTGCGAAACTTCTACCTAAAAGGACGATAGAAGATTTATTTTATCTCGACATTGTGACTATACAGATTCTCGATATTGTGTCAGATAGGTTCTGGACTCTCGACACTGTGTCTTTCCCCCGAAATTACAGGCAGTGAGGTTTAGAAACAACAATGCTCTGTTTTTGACTCCTCCTCCTCATATGTGAGGATACTGTTAAGACATGAGGTTCCGGTTTAAACGGAACCTTTATGAGGTCCATAAAGAACTGAAGGATGAAAACGTAAGGTCAAGGGATATTACTTTTCCTGTAGAAAAACCCCACAATTAAGATTTTCCAGAACATCCAGAAGTAGTCAAGTCAAGTCAGCGAGTCAGTGCAGACTGAGCAACACTGGGGTACTTAGCGGTGTGTGGTCCGGAGGGACAGATAGTGGTTGAGGGCCTTAAGTGAGTCTAAGTACAGGTAACTCAGGCACTACGGTAGGTCGGTAGAGTAGGAGACAGTAGGGGAAGAGACGGATGGGGGTTAGGGAGGGTCATAGCTTCAGAAAAGGTTACTCAGTTGAGAAGTGTACTACACCGGTTTCATGACCTCAAAGTCGAAATCGTAGTGAGGAAGGTTTCTTTAGGGTCCCGATTAAAAGAAGTCTTACCTAACCAACCTAGAGGAACGTCAAGTTCCCTGAGAGTTCTCAGAAGAGGTTGTGGTGTCAAGTTTTCGTAGTTAAGAAGTCGGGAGTCGGAAGAAGTGTCAGGTTAAGAGTGTAGGTATGTACTGGTGTCCTTTTTGGTATCAGAACTGATCTACCTGGAATCAGTCATTTTATTACAGAGGTCAGGGTAGTAAAGTACCGTTCATCTACCCCTTTGTCACCTTTGTCACTGTCTAAAATAAGAAACCACCGGGTTTTAGTGACGTATACCACTGACGTCGGTACTTTAATTTTCTGCGAATGAGGAACCTTCTCTTCAATACTGGTTGGATCTGTCATATAATTTTTCATCTCTGTAATCAAACGGCTGTTTCCAGGGAGATCAGTTCCGATACCAGAAAGACCATCAGTACATACCTACACTTTCAACCTGGATTTCTTTCTACTCTCGAATTCTTAACTACGAAAACTTGACACCACAACTTCTTCTGAAAACTTAAAGGGAACTTGACGTTCCTCTAGGTTGGTCAGGTAGGATTTCTTCTAGTCAGGACTCACAAGTAACATTCCTGACTACGACTCCGACTTTGAGGTTATGAAACCGGTGGACTACACTTCTTGACTGTGAAAACTTTTCTGGGCCTACGACCCTTTCTAACTTCCATCCTCCTCTTCCCATGGATCTCCTACTCCCTCAACCTACCGTAGTGGTTGAGTGACCTGTACTCAAACTCACTTGAGGTCCTCAACCACTACCTGTCCCTCCGGACCGCACGACGTCAGGTACCCAGTGTCTCTCAACCTATACCGACTCGTTGACTTGACTTTTGGAGGTATATAAATTAGTTGACTGCAAACTGTTCTCTTTTCCGTTATATTACTTCGTTTCTATTAGGTGGACGTTTTCGAATTTACATCTGTGATAGAAAGTAGGAAGTGTTTTTATCAAATTTTGATTAATCTGACTTTTCATTTTAGAGTTTGAAATTTTGAGAATTTTCTATCACATCATCTTTCGAATCTACTGGATCCCATACCACTACGGACAAATTTATTTGTGGTTTCTATGTTAGGAACTTTATTTAAAGTTATTGACTATTTGTCACACGAGAGATTTTCTTAAAGTTCTCTGACTCTTCTGTTCTATGTCTTCTTTTATAAAAGTCTTCCGTGTACACTATTTCTTCAATAGGTTTTTACGTTTCTTAAGAATTTCGAGTTGTTATTCTTTTTGTCAAATTAATTTTTGACCCGTTTTCAGGAATTGTATCTAGAGTAGTTTCTTATAAATGTCTACCGTTTATTCGTAAATTTTACTACGTAATAGTTCGTTTACTTTTAAGTTTGTTGTTAGTCTATGGAGGTATGTGGATAATCGTACCAGTTTAGATCCTGTAACTGTTATGGTTTACGACTGTTCCTACAACTTATTGTCCATAATCTGAACCGACCACCCTTACGTTTTACCAAGTCGGTGAAACCTTCTGTTCAACCGTAAAGAATGGTTTGATCTGTATAAAAATGATATGTTAAGTCGTTTGTATGAGGAACCGTAAATAGGTTTCCTCGACTTTAAAAAGATAGGTGTGTCTTTGGACGTGTACAATTATCGTCGAAACAAGTATTAACTGTGATGAACCTTCGTTGGTTCTACAGGGAGTGATCCACTCACCTATTTATTTAGTATCATGTAAGTCTTTTACCTTATAATAAGTCGTGTGTTTGTTACTCAATAATTCGGTACTTTTCTGTACATCCTTAGTATGTACGGATTATGATTCACTTTATTCGTTAGACTTTTCCGATATAGGATATGTCAAGGTTTATATACTATAATGTCCTTTTTTCATTTTGATACCTACGTTATTTTTCTACTCGTGGATGACCCCTCGTCCCACCATCTCTCTAATTAACCGTCTCGTGTCTGTTAGAAACCCCGTTACTTTGACGAGACAAATTATGACATTATTGACTATACAGTAATTTGTAAAGAGGGTTCAGGTATCTTATATATTATGGTTCTTATTAGGGATTTCATTTGATGCTTGAAACCTACTAATACTCCACCATTACATCTAAGTAGGAATCATTCTTTACACGGTAAGACCATTCACTATAACTATTACCCCCTCTGATATGTACACACTCCATTCTCGCACAAACCCTTTGGATTGAAGGAAAGTCAAAAAAACGTTTGAATTTTGATAAGATTTTTTAACAGACATTTTGTCATACATGAATAAACTAGATTTATTCGGAGTTTCGAGAAGAGGGGTTTAGTTTTGTCAAAAATAACCTGAATAATACCGAAACGGGTTGATAATGATATTAAACTCGTGAAGGAAACGGTTAATTAAAAGTGAAACGGGTTTACGAGAATAAAAAAGTCATTAAAATTGATAACTTTATGTGTTTCTAAGAAGTGATTACATTTTGTTTTTCGTCTAAATGGGTTACAACTTAATAAATCATTCGTCTCATAAAACAAAAGTCGAAAATTGATGGAACTACATAATATAAGTATTGACTTGTTTGAATGGGTGAAGGAAAATGATTCATAATTTATGAACTTAAATAATTACCTACTCCAAATCTTTGACCTTTATCCTAACTCCTCCACTAAATCAGTGTGACCCAGACGTAAAAAGAGTAGATATTAAAACACCCCTGTTCTGTTACAGACAGTTCAAATATGGATTATAAGACGATCTTTAGACAGTTTGACACCGTTACAATTCAATGACTTTACTTTAGTTGGTTCTAGACTAGTAAGATTAGGAGATCAAGTTTAGCAACAGACTTTCCATCTTATATCAAATTTACTAAATTTTATGTGGTGTGTACCTTTCTTATAACGTAACGGAACTCAGATCCTTACTACCTTGTTTTTAGATGAGACTTGGTATACATTATTTTTGGTTGGGATGTTTACGTTTTTCTATTATACTCTTTTGCTTTACGGTAGTCCTTTTATCATGTATTTTGAAACTTCATTGAACTAGAAAAAATTTAATGAAACTCTTATTTGTGTTCTGTTTTATGAAAATAAAGTTCAATGACCATTCAAATCCATATTTCAATGAGAATTTTTCGAGAAACAACAACAGTAAGTCAGTGAGTCAGGACAGACCGAGAAACTCTGGGGTACCTGACGTCGTACGGTCCGGAGGGACAGGAAGTGGTAAAGGGCCTCGAACGAGTTTGAGTACAGGTCACTCAACAACTACGGGAGGTTGGTAGAACAAGAGACAACAGGGGAAGAGGAGGACGGAAATTAAAAAGGGTCGTAGTCAAGTTAAGTCAGTGAGTCAGCACAGACTGAGAAACACTGGGGTACTTGGTGTTGTGCAGTTCGGAGAGACAGGTAGTGGTTGAGGACGTCAAATGGGTTTCAGTACAGGTAATAAGCCACTACGGTAGGTTAGTAGAGTAGACAACAGGAGAAGAGGAGGACGGGAGTTAGAAAGGGTGGCACTCCCAGAAAAGTTTATTCAGTCGAGAAACGTAGTCCACCGGTTTCATAATGTCAAGGTCGAAGTCGTAGTCAGGAAGGTTACTTGTGAGTCCTGACTAGAGGTAATCCTACCTGACCAACCTAGAGGAACGTCAGGTTTCCTGAGAGTTCTCAGAAGAGGTTGTGGTGTCAAGTTTTCGTAGTTAAGAAATGACGATTCGAAAGAAATCACAGGTTGAGAGTGTAGGTATGTGCTGGTGTCCTTTTTGGTATCGGAACTGATCTGTCTGGAAACAACCGTTTACAGAGACGAAAAATTATACGATAGCTCCAACTAGTATTGAAAGGAAGGCTCCTCATTCTCAGAAAATTAAAGTACCGACGTCAGTGGTAGACGTCACTAAAACCTCCGGGGTTTTTATTTCAGACTGTGATTAAGGTGACAAAGGGGTAGATAAACGGTACTTCACTACCCCGACCTACGGTACTAAAAGTAAAAGACTTACAACTCGAAATTCGGTTAAAAAAGTGAGAGGAGAAAGTAAAAGTAGTTCTCCGAGAAATCAAGAAGAAGTGAAAGACAGAATTCCCACCACAGTAGACGTATAGACTCCAATAACTATAAAAAGGACCGTTAGAACTAAGGACGAACACGAAGGAGGTAGGGTCGCAAAGAGTACTACATGAGACGTATCTTCAATTTATTCGTCCCACTGTTATATGTCGGAACTGCATGAGGAAAAGGATAAACCTTTTGAGGAAAGGTTAGACAACAAGGTACAGGTCAAGATTGACAACGAAGGACTGGACGTATGTCCAAAGAGTTCTCCGTCCAGTCCATCAGACCATAAGGGTAGAAAACTTCTTGAAAGGTGTCAAATAACACTATGTGTATCAATTTCCGGAACCGTATCAGTTATTTCGTCTTTATCCACCCAAAAAAAAGGACCTTGAGAGAACGAAAAATCTACTAGGTCGTTACAACCTAGTAACGACTTACGGTACTAGAATCAAAAAACTTACAACTCAAAGATCAGTCGAAAAAGTGGGAGGAGTAAGTTGAAGTAGTTCTCTGAAAACAGGGACCTTAAATCATGAGAATAGGAGTATATCGTTTAATGACACATCGAGTGATATAATATTGTTGACTACACATAAAGAAAAGATTTTTAGTAGTATCGTTTTAACATACAAAGAGTGTCACAATATGGTAGGTAATTTAACGTATAGTTTACGACCTATAAAATCGTTGTTAAAAGGATACGGTTCTTTACATATATTTAGACGATTGTCTAATATTAGGTAAAATTCTTTCAAAATATAAAAGGATGATATGTAGTGTCGTCTATACGTATATTAAAATGACGTATAATCTAAAGAAAAATTAATGTACATCATTTGAAATGTCCAAATATCCTTTTAATTTATAAAAGTATAAATTGTCTTAAAAGAACCAAGTTTGATGAAACAAATGACTTATTTTAATAAAACTAGTGTTTGTCATCGGAGTCTGTAAAGTATATTAGAACATTTAAAGTATTTTTATACTCTCTAGTTTGTATCACGGTATCGAAATTTTCGACCACTTTTACGTGTTGTGGATTATGTATTGAAATGTGACGTCAAAGGTCGTCTCATATAAAATATAAAGTTTGAAATACGGTTGTGTCTTTCTCCTTCGTCACGAGTCTTAAAAGACCTATTTATAAACACGAATCAGTAGTCTATAATGATAGGATTGACTTCATTTTAAGTAAGATAATACTTTAAATATAATTCAACTGTTTTCCGAAATCTTTCGAAACTTTTTACTAGTGACAGACCCATGATTAGTATTATAAAACTAAATTAACCAGACTTTTACGTCGGACCATTAGTCATATAAAATTTTGA
This sequence comes from Capra ibex, assembly GCA_006410555.1. Classification (NCBI taxonomy): domain Eukaryota; kingdom Metazoa; phylum Chordata; class Mammalia; order Artiodactyla; family Bovidae; genus Capra; species Capra ibex. The sequence goes on along the minus strand of SJYO01006231.1, from coordinate 70,582,340 downwards.
AGGAGACGATTAAGTGACGTACTCACGATACTATCTATTTTCTTATTCTCTATAACGATATCAAATGGATTCTTAGGTCGATTATAACCTTAAAGAATATCTACACAAGTTTTGTTTGTTCACAAGTTGTTGTCAATGTGTACAAAGATCCTATATGAGTTGATACGTTCCCATTATTATAGGGGAATTTACGTGAGATTATTGTATTAATTCCTGACGGAGATTAGAAACCCATTTAAAATATATAAGGGAATTGAAATAAAAAATTACATACAGATATGTAAGTAATCTTAAATTTGGTTTCAATGATTTAATAACAAAAAAAATTTCCGTTTTCTTTAAACCTTCTTATTTATTTTTGGTAGAAATGATAATAGAGAGTAATTTTCAGATGAGACTTAGTTAAAATTCACTTCTATTCTCTTTGACCCATAACGGTGTGAGTCAGATTTTTGACATTGTTTTATGGGTCTTTGTCTTCGAGTGAAAAGTAAACAAGGTTTACTAAAAGACCCAACGAATTTTATGTGAATACTAAGAACCTGGACCACATCGTGTATAAGTACAAAGAGTCTAATGAGACTGTAATTAAAACCGTCATGTTTCTGAATAATTTTAGACATTTATTTTATCGTGATTAACCTTTACGTATTCAGAATTAATCTTATTACAATGTAGTTTTACTCATTCAACTTCTACATTAAGTCAAGATACCTTAACCTTTAAAATGGTCAAAAGTGTTGAGAAAAGATTGTAGAATATAGACTTTTAAAAGTCTTTAAACTAAAATATTTTGGTGACAAAAATGATTGGAACTTATAAGAATCTCTTAACTTATAAAACTATAAAAACACGAATACAAAACTAATTTTATAGGAATGGGTTCAAACATGGGTAACTTTTACACTAGACGTAAAAGAGGAAACTTTTAAGACCCGTATAAATATCTGAACAAGTCACCTTTCTGTCTTCGTCATTTTTTACGAACGTTTGAAATGTTGAATCGACCAACATTTTTCTTTCGTTCCTTCCTTCCTTCCTTTCCTCTCCCTCGTTCCTTCCTGTCCTCCCTCCGTTTTTTCTTCCCTTCCGTCTCTCTTTCTTATAGTTATTGTTATGTTAAATCGGGGGAGTTCCATCGGTTTTTCATACGTTTATCTACTGTTCACAAACTCACCTGATCGTCTTCCCATTTACAGGTTCCCTGAGTCGTTTACCTTCAAAACCGGTATCTGTCCGTCATATTGGGATTCTCGGGATACTAGAATTCTTCCGACCATGAGGTGCTAAAACCTCTAGTCTTGTCACGTAGACTCAAGTTGAGACACGTCTGTGTACGTCCTTTGGGCGTTTTGACGGAAGATAGGGACTATTCCTTTGATTCAAAGAAACACTAGTTTTCCAAACATCCAAGTCACTACGTACTTGTTCTATTGTCTTCTATACAAATGACTCTACCTGTAATTTTTTTACCTTGTTAAGTCGGAGAATAAAAGATATTAACTAGATTAGAAAGAATTGGAGTCTTCATACCCATCTTGAGTTCATACAGACTTGATTTCAATAACGTCCGGAAAGGTTAATTTCCCGAAGAAGGGACCACCGAGTCGACTATTTCTTAGACGGACATTACACCCTCTGGACCCAAGTTAGGAACCCAACCCTTCTAGGGGACGTCTTCCCTTACCGATAGGTGAGGTCATAAGACCGGACCTCTTAAAGTACCTGACTTATCGGGTACCCCAACATTTTTCTCAGCCTGTACTGACACACTGAAAGTGAAAGTGAAGGTTAATTTTGGTAAAGAGGGTTCGAGAAGACTTATTTTTGGTAGTAGAGGAGGGAACGGGAGAGATTTTTCCTCCGAGACCCCTTGGACCTACCGGACACTGTGGTCCCTTCTCTCGGGGTCAAAGACGAGCCTGGTTAAAAGATTATTGTTAATATTTCTCATTTGTAAAGGAATCTCGTGTATCCTATTTCTTGTAAGTTACCTCCAATTTACTTAATATTGCTCCATAAAGGTAATGCAAGATACATTTCCTTGTATTTTTACAGTAGACACACGAGTTTATTTGTGGTCTTATCAACGTCCGGTAACTAGATTACCACTAAGATAAGTAAGATGGTGTTTAACTCGTCGTCTTCGTCATTAGTAGTGGTACGACTTTCACAAACATAAAGACGGTACACCCGTACCCACGGATTTGATTTTAAAAGTAAACATATGGTTCTCATTTAGGGTGTTAGAGTCTCGACAGGTACACTTTTTATTCCATGTTAAGGAATCTTGACTAGAAAAATACGAAGTACCCCCCTCTTTCTTTCACATGGACCTAGTCAAGTGTGTCAATACTCGTTTTCTACACATTACGACTAAGATTATTTAGTCTTTCGGTAGTGTCGGTCTTTTTTTCGAAATAGAGTTTGACAAAGATTTCGTATACTTTCTATTCTGTTTCAAAACTGTTCGACTGTTGAACAATACAACTAAATATCTTTTCAAATTTAAGGTGTTGGAGTTTTACTGTTAGAGTAACCTTCAGAGACGAATTTCTTTATAAAATCGTTTTTACTTGACCGTGTCTACTTCTTCTCTTTACTGTAAATTATCCGGTACAGTTGTATGGGGAACCCAGTCTAATTTTACATTTCGATTTTTATTACGAAATTTTTGTATAAAATGATTGTCCAAATAACGGAATTCCCTTTACAGAATTCCTTTCCTTCCGACTACTATGTGAATATAAATAAACTCTAATATTTCTAAAGTCATTGACGGTCTCGTTATGGTGGTCTTTTTGGTCATAATCAGGTTTGAGAATAGATCTTTGGTTCTAAAAATGTACCATTTGGACTGTTACAGATTTTCTTTACTACTACTAAAATGATTATAAAATCACGGTTAAAGTTTCTGAAAAGTTTTTACTGTAACTTTAGTCAGACTTTTAAGTAAAGTTGAAAATGTTACAAAGTACATATACTTTAGTCACAAAGTATAATTGGAAACATAATATTAGAATTGTACTTTAATATTTTTATTAAGTAAAAATCAAATGTATAAACATTTTTGGTACTCAACATAATGACGTCGTCAATACGATTTATTGATTTTTGACAAGAAAGTGTCACTTCTTATCGTGACAAATCAGTCAACTCAGAGAGACCGAAAATGATTTCTTTCAATATTTAAATCGAAACATAACCCAGACAAATGATATGGTACTTGTAAAAATCCTTCTACCAATCACACGATATTAAGATTTAATGTGTAAAATGGTACAAAAAAATAGATCCATAAAACACAAAACTAAAGAAGGGAGAAAAAGAAAGAGTTAGAGACAAATACAGAAAATGAAACGTCATCTTTAAATATACATACATATATTTGTGTGTGTGTGTGTGTGTGTGTGTGTGAAGACTAACGATTTTGTGTAAGATAGATCCTTTAGTATCTAGGATACGTCTTAAACTTTAATTCTAGGGTAGATTGAAAGAGATAGGATGAAGAAACACATGTAAGAAGATTTTACGAAACCTTTTGAAGTTGAAAACAGTATAGACCTTTAAGGACAATACAATTAATTACGAAAGTCCTTTCATACCCCTTATTAGAGACTTTGATATTTCTTAAATCAGTGTATTTGTCCATATGTGACTGACATAAAATAGTAAAGTCTCTTACCACAGAGGAGGATTTCAAAAATGAACGTGTTATTAGAGAGGTAACATAAAATAAATTTTTATCTTTGTGATGACTATTCAGAAGATAAGTCCTTTCTTCTTTCGTGACGATAATCGGATGACACATAAAAATATTTAGAACAATGTTAACGAAAGATACACATGAATTTATGAAAATCTTTATATCCCATAATATAAACGTTTAGTATGAGTCAATGTGTGAATTACATAATAAAGGTATAACGTACATTCTTAATTTCTAAAATTTTAAATTTTTTTTAATTTTTTAAAATTTTTCTTTCTTTTTTTTTTATTATTTGAATTATTATTGTTGTTTTTATTTATTTATTTATTTACACTCAACTTTTTTTTTATTTTTTATTTTAAATTTTTTATTTTTTTATTTATTTTAAAATAAAGGTATAACGAAACAAGTGAAGAGATAAAAAAAAAAATTAAAAATGTACGATCATGTCTATAAATAGAGTAGAAAATTGGATTGCATGATAGAAGGTCTTATACCTAGTTGGCATGAAGTAAATTGGTAAGATTATGACTTTTCGTACCCACATCGAGAGTTTAAAGACAAACCTTTACAACTAAAGGTGAAACGTATCTTATCGACCACCGGTAAATGACGGGTGTGTCTTTTTGACTTTTTCCAAATTTACTTTATCTCTTGAGTATAAATTTCTGTCATCTCTCGACTCCCTCGTTACTTTTGATGGTTCGATTCTAAGATATGTCCCCTTTTCTTTTTAAATTTTTGAGTTTCTTCGATTGACTGAAAATATCAACTAAAAATGGGACTTCTATAAAGGGTTAAAAATCGTACCTGTTCTTAGATTCGAAGGTCATGGTTTTAACGTCCCTTTCCGACGAGTTCCTCTCTCTCTTTGATCGTCAGGAGGTCGTGAGGTCTACTGACCGTCTCCGAACCTCCTAGAGACACCGTACCGTGGAAAGAGGAGTTCTTCGTATGACTAATGTCTTCTGGATGTCCCATGTTTCCGTCTTTACATTCGTATACTTCGAAGACTTTCGTCTCCAACAGACTTCAGAAGACTTTGTTTTAAATCCTAATTCCTGTTAGGTCTCACTTCCCGGGGTGTTTTATGTAGACCGGGAATCATTTTTAGTTCCTTCTGGTTTACATTTGGTCTTCTTCATAATTATTTACTCAAAAACGTCCGACTTTGAGTCGAAACTCGGTCGTGACAATGAATAAACTAAACCTTTTTTAATTGTTTGTTTTTGAGGGTCTTCTCAATCTTCTGGTCGTCCCCTTCGAGAGTTCAGGATGTTCCTATCGTCTCGGGTTGACCTTTTTCTTTCTGAGAAGAAATGACCATAGCTAAGTCGGTTACTTTTCGGTACCTGTATTACAAATGTCATCGGTGGGTTGAAGGAAAAGGAGAAATATTTTGACAAAGAGGAAAGGACCGGTTCCCCTGTAGACATGTACAGAAAGGTCCCAACGTTTGGGACTTTATGTTAAGAGACGATTAGGGCTTATTTGGACAGAAACAACCTCTTTATAGATCGTCAGTAAAACAAGTCCAGTTGTCCGATTGTACTATTGACACTGTGATATAAAGGACGTCTCCCTTCTTATTTGAAGACGTTCTCCTTCTATTATAATGCACCTCAAAACATTGAAAAACAAGTCTGTACGTTAGGTTTAATGACCTTACTACAATTTTGTGTCAACGTACTGGTTCTTAGTTCTCCTTTCTTTTTACTATTATCTTTGACTCAACGTCTATTTACTCATAGTCTTAATCGACTTATACTAAAATTTTCTTACTAATCATATCATTTCCTTTATTCTTTTTATATCTTTTCGTAATTATAATTATCTAAACCACTTTATGAACAAAATAGGTTTTATGAACAAAATAGGAAACGGATAAAATTTTAACTTAACAACCAAATAAGGAATGACTAAACGTCTTTGAGAAAGTTTATAAAAGAGGGTCAGACACCGAAAAAAATTCTCTCTTAAAAAAAATTCGGTTACCTTTGTCACCTTCACTTTTTAATTTTAGTTCTTAAATTTACTATCTAAAATTAATGTGGCAGGTTTCTCCTGTTCTTTCCTCTATTTTCCTCTTGACTTTGTCTATTTATCTTATGTTCTAAATGGATTTGTGTATGTCTGATTTTGTGTATTCAATATTATCCTGATTTACCTGAGACTTTCCTGATTTAAAAGGTACTGAAATTTCTTTTAAGTTGTGATATTACGAATATTCTCTGTGAAATTCATATTTATTGGTCTAAATTTTCATTTTCTGTTTCCTCTTTTCAATGTAACGTCTTGTAATTGGTTTTCTTACTTCCCTATCAATATTCTTCTATACTGTCTTTTAGAACTCCCGTTTTTCGTGATGTATTCTATTTTTCCTGTAAAGTTATATATACTCAAGGTAGACGTTCCTTGTATAATATTAAGATGCAGATATAAGTAAGTAATCGTCTCAAAATTTTACCGATTTCGTTTTCATTTTCCTCTTTATTTATTTAGATATTAGTATCCGTATTTTTGTAAAGAGAGTTATCAAATATCTTGTTTCCATGTTTTTTTAGTCTTTCCTTTATTTATAGGTTGTGTAGTCTTAAGTGTAAAAAATTTCGTGTATTTTAACAGACATAAAACATATACGACGACGACGACGATTCAGTGAAGTTAGCTCAGGTTGAGACACTCTGGGGTGTCTGCCGTCGGGTGGTCCGAGGGGGCAGGGACCCTGAGAGGTCCGTTCTTGTGACCTCACCCAACGGTAAAGGAAGAAGTTACGTACTTTCACTTCAGTAAGTCAACACAGGCTGAGAATCGTTGTGGTACCTGACGTCGGGTGGTCCGAGGAGGTTAGGTACGATAAAAGGTTCGTTCTCATGACCTCACCCCACGGTAACGGAAGAGACTATAACATATATTTGAAGTTGTAAAAAGATTGCTCAGTGGACTGGAGTCTCCTTGATACAATCTTTACATGACCACTTAAAAAGTTTTGTAAAATCCTTATTTGATATGGTTAGAATTTGATTGGGAAGTCTTTTGTGTTTCTCCTGTGTAAATGGTTGGGAAATTAATCTAGTTGTTTTTAGAATTATTGTTTTAAACTATTGTTTCAATCTCTATTGATACTTTTTTAAACGTCCGATTCAAGAGTATTTATATAACTGATTTACTTTTTTTGATAATTTGTCTTGTAATCGTTTTATTTAAGTTCTTATACATTCCTTCTATTATTAGGAAGTTCACTCATCCTAAAAAGGTACTTTCGTTCTTACTAAATTGTCAGTTTTTATAGTTACATTAAATGGGACAATTATGTTTCATTCATTCTTTTTGTCATGGTAGTTACATAATTTACGTAAACTATAGTAAGTTATAGGTAAATACTATTGTTAAGAATTGTTCAATCGTTATCTTTCCGTGAGATTATTGAATTATCTTTAGTAGAACCTTTCTAAGATATAGAATCTCTAATTAATAATTTTTGTAACGTGACGTTATTCCTTACTCAGTTACTACGGACGACGGTAGGGAATATAAATTGTCAAAACCTCAAGGATTCGTAACTTCATATGTTTTTTCTAGAAGTACTGGCTCTATTAGTGTTACCACACTAGTGAGTGGATCTCGGTCTGTAGGACCTTACACTTCATTTCACTCGAAATCTTTCGTAGTGATACTTGTTTCGATCACCTCCACTACCTTAAGGTCAACTCGATAAAGTTTAGGACTTTCTACTCCGACACTTTCACGACGTGAGTTATACGGTCGTTCAAACCTTTTGAGTCGTCACCGGTGTCCTGACCTTTTCCAGTCAAAAGTAAGGTTAAGGTTTCTTTCCGTTACGGTTTCTTACGAGTTTGATGACGTGTTAACGTGAATAGAGTGTGCGATCATTTCATTACGAGTTTTAAGAGGTTCGGTCCGAAGTCGTCATGCACCTGACACTTGAAGGTCTACAAGTTCGACCAAAATCTTTTCCGTCTCCTTGGTCTCTAGTTTAAGGGTTGTAGACGACCTAGTACCTTTTTCGTTCTCTCAAAGTCTTTTTATAGATAAAGACGAAATAACTGATACGGTTTCGGAAACTGACACGCCTAGTGTTATTTGACACTCTTTAAGACTCTCTCTACCCTTATGGTCTGGTAGACTGGATGGAGAACTTTGAAAATATGTCCAGTCCTTCGTTGTCAATCTTGACCTGTACCTTGTTGACCAAGGTTTATCCTTTTCCTCATGCAGTTCCGACATATAACAGTGGGACGAATAAATTGAATATACGTCTCATGTAGCACTCTTTACGACCCGACCTTCTTCGTGTTCGACCTTAGTTCTATCGGTCCTCTTTATAGTTATTGCAGTCTATACGTTTACTGTGGTGGGAATACCGTCTATCTCTTCTCCTTGATTTTTCGGAGAACTACTTTCACTTTCTCCTCTCACTTTTTCAACCGAATTTCGAGTTGTAAGTCTTTTACTTCTAGTACCGTAGACCAGGGTAGTGAAGTACCCTTTATCTACCCTTTTGTTACCTTTGTCACAGTCTTAAATAAAACCCCCCGAGGTTTTAGTGACGTCTACCACTGACGTCGGTACTTTAATTTTATGTGAATGAGGAACCTTCCTTTCAATACTGGTTGGATCTATCGTATAAGTTTTCGTCTCTGTAATGAAACGGTTGTATCCAGGCAGATTAGTTCTGATACCAAAAAGGTCATCAGAACATACCTACACTCAGAACTTCTTTCGACTCACGACTTCTTAACTACGAAAACTTGACACCATAACCTCTTCTGAGAACTCTCAGGGTACCTGACGTTCCTCTAGGTTGGTCAGGTAAGATTTCCTTTAGTCAGGACCCACAAGAAACCTTCCTTACTACGACTTCGACTTTGAGGTTATGAAACCGGTGGAGTACACTCTTCAATTGAGTAACCTTTTCTGAGACTACGACCCTCCCTAACCCCTGTCCTCCTCTTCCCCTGTTGTCTCCTACTCTACGACCTAACGTAGTGGCTGAGCTACCTGCACTCAAACTCACTTGAGGCCCTCAACTACTACCTGTTCCTCCGGACCGCACGACGTTAAGTACCCCAGCGTTTCTCAACCTGTACTGACTCGCTGACTTGACTTGACTCGTCCTGGGACTACGACTCTCCCTAACTCCCGTCCTCCTAATCCCCTGCTGTCTCCTACTCTACCTACCTACCGTAATGACTTGGTTACCTGTACTCAAACTCACTTGAGGCCCTAAATCACTACCTGTCCCTCCGGGCCGTACGACACTAAGTACCCCAGTGTTTATCAGCCTGTCCTGACTCGTTAACTTGACTTGACTTCACTTCGTTAACTTCCTTTATTTTCCATAACTCTTCACAAATAATGGTATACATTTTATCTACTGGTCACGTTTAAGATACGTACTTCGTCCCGTGAGTTTCGACCACAAATCCGTGTTGAGTCTCCCTACTTCACCCCTACTTCCAACTCCCCTAAAGTCCTACCACCCTGTGTCCGTGTGGGTACCGACTAAGTACAAGTACATACCGTTTTTGGTGGTATTAAAACATTTCATTAATCGGAGACTAATATTTTTGCCTTAATTAAAAAAATTTTTTTCTTTTTCCTTTATTTTGAAGATAAGAACCGTTTACCGTACAAAAAAAATTCATCTTTTATGTTTTCTTGATTCTCAGCCTAATACTCTTAATGAATCTCTTAAATGATTTCGGTGATTTAAATTCTAGTCATATGTTTATAATTAACGTAAAATGGTATAAACAGTGTATATTTTAATTTAAAAAGTTTACGATGATAAATGTTTTCGTAGTTTTTGAACTTTGGACATTCCTTTTTGTTGATTTTCCATAGAACCTTCTGAGTTTTTTTTTAGTACATATCTCAACAACGTCATTGATTTTAGAATTTTCTAAACAAGTACTTTAAGTTATATAAACAACATTTTACAAATACCTTTAGGTATCCCGGTTCTTATACGTTACTTGAGAACTTTTGATAGTTTTAACTCTGTAAATATGATATTCTATAACTCTGGATAAAATTTAGGTGTGATTAATTAAGTTATACCATAACCGTGTGATATTTGGTTGACTGGTTTTGTTATCAGATCTTTATCTGAGTGTATCGACCAGTGGATTGAGTACAGTTTTCACTGTAAAACCACGTCACTCAACACCGGTTGACCTACAGAAATACCTCTCCTTTTTTCTTAGAAACGGAAATGAGATAGGGTGTGTGTATATTTAGGATCTGTCTGACATCTAAATTTTCACTTTCCATTTTGTCATTCCGAAAATCTTCTTTTGTATCCTCTCATAGAAACGTTAGAACCCCAATTCTCGTAAAAGAACTAAAGAATTTTTCCTGTGTTTACTATGAAGTTCGATTTATTACATTATTTAATCTACTATGATGGTAATTTAATAAGACAGGTAGTTTTCAATAGTTATTGAGGTTTATTCTGAATGTATACCGGTACTTCGTGTACTTTTCTACGAGTTGTAGTGATTAATAGTCTCCTTACGTTTAGGTTTGTTACTCTATAGTGGAATGTGGTCAGTCGTACCAGTCGTAGTTTTTTATTTATTTTTTAGACCTCTCCTACACCTCTTTCCCCCTTGGGAAGATGTGACAACCACCCTTACATTTAACCATATCCGTGATACCTCTAGTCATACCTCCAAGTGATTTTTATGATTCTTTTTTCGATGGTATACTGGGTCATTAGGGTCAGAACCCGTATATAAGTCTCTTTTATTAAGCTTTTCTACGTACGGAGGGTCACAAGTAACGTCGTAATAAACGTTATCGGTCCTACACCTTCGTTGGATTTACAAGTAGTTGTCTCCTTACCTATGTCGTCTAAACTATGTGTGTATATGTATATGTATGTTACCTTTTAATGAGTCGGTATTTTTTACTTTATTACGGTAAACGTCACTGTATCAACCTGAGTCTCTAACAGTATGACTCACTTCAGTCAGTCTCTTTCTGTTTATAGTATACTATAACGAAACTTGGATAAATGTTTTGTTTATCTCAGTGTGAGTATCTCCCGTTTTAAGTCCAATGGTTCCTCCTTTGCCCCGTCCGTCCTCCCTATTTGACCCTCTAACCCGAAAACTGTATATGTGTGATGATATATATTTTATTAATTGCTCTTGGACGACACATCGTGTTCCTTGAGATGAGTTATGAGATATTACCGGACATACCCTTGTCTTAGATTTTCTGACCTATTTACATATACATATTGACTAAGTGAAACGACATGTGAACTTTGACTGTGTTTTAACCTTTAGTTATATCGGTCAGATACAGGCTACGTTCTATGTCGTACGAACCCCGACCACGTGCCACTACTGGGTCTCTCTACAACACCCCTCCCTCCACCCCCCCACCAAGTTCAAACCCTTGCGTACATGTGGGCACCACCTAAGTACAGTTACATACCGTTTTGGTTATGTGATAACATTTCATTTTATTTCATTTTTATTTTTAATTTTTTATTTTATTTCTACAATTTGATACGTCACTCAATCACTTGCTATTCCGTCACTTAGTCAAGTCTCCCCTTTCACCTCTGGTAGGTCGTGGATAATCATTCTCATGACCAATGATGACCTTATAACTCTTTACAACCCTGGAGAGTCAAATGCATGTACTTACTTCGTTTCGTTGTGTTATGGTCATGATTCTGCTCTCCCTTTATGGTTATAGATTAAACTAAAGTCCATTACACTTTTACTTTGACGTTTATTAATGTATACAGGTGTATATAATGTGTAAAGTTCCTTTAGGATTCAAATCTTTTGCCTTTTCGTTAGTACTATGGTAATTGGAGTATAAATTAACGTCTTTTTTATTTTATGTAAGATATATTTTACATACTGTTTTTTAACTTACTATACGGTATATTAACCGTTTTTTATACGGAATGTTCTGTCTTTTACATGAGAAGTATATATTAAAAACTTAGGAGTATTTTTGTTATTATTCTTATTTATTTATTTATTTATTTATTTTTCTTCTGCTACGATTCTACGATTCAGTGTTAAGTAAACCTAAATAGGTTTTTTACAATATCATTTTCTGATTTTTCCGTTGTGTCTCAACTCATAAAAGTAACAAACATACACATATACTCATACATGGTGGACTTTACGTTCCTTGGGCTCAAGTTCAAGGGGACCTCTTCTCTATCCGATGAGTGAGGTCATAAGAACCCGAAAAGATCACCGAGTCTACCATTTCTTAGACGGACGTTACGTTCTCTGGCCAAAGTTAGGGGCCCAACCCTTCTAGGGGACCTTCTCTGTTACCGTTGAGTGATATCATAAGAAGGGACCTCTTAGGGGCACCTGTCTCCTCGGACCGTCCGATGTCAGCTACCCCGACGTTTCTCAGCCTGTGTTGACTGATACACACACAGTGACTCGTGTCGTCAACATACGTAGACTATTTTTAGAGTGAGTTTTATACGTTTCTTAAGACTGCTTAATTATTTGGTTTGACCATATTTTATATGAAAATTTTTTACACTTATCCGTGAAATGTTTTCTTTTATAGGTTCATTGTATATGTGTATACTTTGTTTTGAGTTCATCCTTTATATGTAATTTTAGTGTCATTCCATTGAAGTGTGGGTAGTCTTGTAGATTTTGTCTCTATTTTGGTCCATAACATAACCGTTGTTATATTTCATTGATCTTAAGAGTATGAAACAGTCGTCCTCATATTTAAACCTTTTGATAAACAGTCACAGATTTTCTCGACTTATGAACGTGTAAGACACTACGTCTATAATGTGAGAATTCACGTATATATTTCGTTTACCTTTACGTAAAAGTACATTGTTTTCTGTATATGTCCTATCTATTTAGGGTGTTTGTGTGTTAAAATCATGACTCTCCCTTTTGTCTGCTTTCTCATATAGGATATCCTCAGGTAACATATATAAAGTTTTAATCTTTTTATTTTATACTATAGCCTTAAACCCTATTGCGAATAGAAACCCCAAAGGTCTCAGGATCATTACGAAACATAGGACTTGAACCACGACTAATGTACCCACACAGAAAACATTTTAATTTGGACTGTGTATAATAAATATATAAAATATTCATTGGGAAGTCATATTAAGTGTTCCTCCTTTAAATAGATCGTTCGTCTCTCCCTCATTCCGTCTCTCCTCCTCCATCTCCTTCCCCTTGACCCACTCTTTCTTCTAGTTATTAAATTCCATATGAACAGTAATTTCAGTAATCTGTAATCTAATTTATGATCCTTTGCAAGTATACCCCGTAAACTTCTGTCTACGTCAAAGAGGAACGGTACTAATCTGACGGTGTATACTATGTTACAAGTTTTGACATGAAACATGACTTTTCAATTGGTATAACAGTTAAACGGGTCAAAGATCGTCAATCTTCTACGAGTGTTCTAAAATTTTTAAACCCCGAAACAAAAACGAAACCAAAATAAAACCAACAAAATAAAATTATACGTCTATAAAACCACTCGTTTTAGGAGTTTTTACTAGTTAAACATTTTGTGTGTACTAATTACTATTCATGTACTAGTTAGTTTAACAAAAACTGATCTCTACAACTGAAAATTTCAGTTCCTAGTCACCCGACGTGTTGACACAAGATGTCTGATACTTGTTATTAACAAAAAGAAGATGAACTTTATGACGTTACTTTATCAGTAAGAAGACTTTCTATGTTGTATTTGATTCTATGTTGCCTCTTTGATTTTCAGTAGATGGAAGTAAAAGATGAAGTACTGTAAAAGGTAATGTCCTTTTCGACCTCGTTTTGTAGATTTGAATAAATAGAGGAGGGTGAAATAAGTCGTTGTTGTACATAATAAAAGGAAAACAGAGAGTTGTTTATGTTTCATGAAAACTAGAATGTTTTTTTATTAATTCTACTTATTTAATTTTTATACCTTCTTACAGAGGTCCCATAAGTAAAATGATTGCTTTTGTATACTAAATGTCTCAAACTGAAGGGTATTAAAAATGACTAATGATAGTGGGTACTCCTAGTTTAGATTTTCTACTAATATCTTTTCATAAACGTTGGGGTACCTGACTTCGTACGGTCCGAAGGGACAGGTAGTGGTTGAGGGCCTCGGACGAGTCTGAGTACAGGTAGTTCAGCCACTACGGTAAGTTGGTAGAGTAGGAGACAGCAGGGGAAGAGGAGGGTGGAAGTTAGAAGGGGTCGTAATCTCTGAAAAGGTTACTCAGTCAAGAAGTGTAGTGCACGGGTCTCATAATCTCGAAGTCAAGTCGTAGTTATAAATGTTACTAATAAGTCCTGACTAAAGGAAATCCTCCTTGACCAAACTAGAGGAACGACAGGTATCCTGAGAGTTTTCAAAAGAGGTCACGGTGTTAAGTTTTCGTAGTTAAGCCCCGAGTCGAAAGAAACACCAGGTTGAGAGTGTAGAAAATTATACGACAGATCCAACCAATACCGAAAAGAAGGTTCCTCGTTCACAGAAAATTAAAACACCGATGCCAGTGGAAGACGTCACTAAAACCTCGGGTTCTTTTATTTTAGACAGTGACAAAGGTAACAAAGAGGTAGATAGACGGTACTTCACTATCCTGGTCTACGGTACCAGAAGTAAAAAACTTACAACCCAAAATTCGGTTGAAAAAGTCAGAGGAGAAAATGGAAGTAGTTCTCCGAGAAATCAAGGTGAAGTAAAAGACGGTATTCCCACCACAGTAGACGTATAGACTCCAATGACTATAAAGAGGGTCGTTAGAACTAAGATCGGACACGAAGTAGGTCGGTCCGTAAGTGTACCACATGAGACGTATATTCAATTTATTCGTCCCACTGTCGTATGTCGGGACTGCATGAGGAAAGGGTTAAACCATTATTTGAATAGGTTCTCCCTTTAGAAAACTTGCCCTACGAAACCGTTAGTCTTCGAATCATGGTTCGTATTAAGGAGTCTATACTTATAGTTTCCTCTATGACAAATTCGTGAAACTACTCATACAAAGTCTATAACGATAAAGAGCTGGGGATTTTACCTATATTATTAAATTTATAACCACATGACCCCCCACTATTCTAATGTATACTTTACTGTATCGTTTTTACTGACGTCACATAAAATGTGTTCTCCACTTATAAGTCACGATTGAAAATAGGAGTATGGTGTAATTGTCATAAATCTTCGAACTTTGTTGTGAATAACTAATGGAGTGTCAGAGAGTACTCCTGACGTCAACTCGACAATCTGTCGCGACACCAGTTGAACGTCAGACTGTCCCGACCTCTTAGACGAGGATTGATAGAGTACACCAACGACCGTCCGGAGTCCAGGTCCTACCGAGGACCGGATCTGGAAGTCGACTTGTGTCTTGTCAGATACTTAAAAAGTGTACCGTCGAACGAAGAGAATCTCACTCTCTAGGTTGTCTCTCACTCTCTTGGTAGTTCTACCTCCGAAGTCCCGGACTATGTGTATTAGAGTGTGTCGGGTCAGGAGTACAAGTGACTACCTCTGATGGAGTCACTTACTCTTTCACTCATAGACCTCCACCCCCAGTGACCTTCGGTGACATCTTCGACTGAGTGTGTTTATTATTAACAAATCTAATAGATACCCTAAGAGGTCCGTTTTATGGTCTCACTCAGTGGTGAAGGATGAGGTCCCCTAGAAGGGCTGGGTCCCTAGCTTGGGTACAGAGAACGTGACCGTCCGTCTAAGAAATGGTGATCGTGGTTGACTCTTCAGGGTAAATATAATATGAAATATCAATAAATATGATAAATAACTCGTACAGTCACGAAAGTTTACACACTTAAATAAATTAAGAGTGAGATTAGGACATTCATACCATTAAAGTAAAAACTTCTATTTTTTTTAAAATTCCCGTATAATATCAACTATTCACCATTTTATAATACTTTATACTGTTAATAGATCAGTGACAAAGTGTTATTATTATATTTAATTTTTGTGTTTAAAAAATTTTACTATTTCCTAAAGTTTTTTCCATCCAGACGAAACATATTGATTGAGACTAACTTTCATACTATAAAACGATTATTTTATTCTAAGTCGGTAGTAAAGTCGGTAATGAAGTTGGTCTCTTTAATACGATACGTACTTGATAAAAATTTTATGGATATATAAACCTTATGAAAATATCTATTATAAAAATTTATAATATAAATATGTACAAATAGGGAGTGTTAATTATGAACCAGAAGGGAAACAGGGGAAATAATTCAAAGGCAAGAAATTATGTATTTGTAAGTAGGTAAATGTATTGTAAGTAGGTAAAAGAATAGTGTATAGTAATGACAAAATTCACACATTTTTCATCATTATAAGAAGTTCCTTTTATAAGATTGAGTCAAAAATAGACACGTGTCTTTTTATTAATGGTATAGTCAAGTCAACGAGTCAGTACAGGCTGAGAAACGTTGGGGTACTTAACGTCGTGTGGTCCGGAGGGACAGGTAGTGGTTGAGGGCCTCAAGTGAGTTTGAGTACAGGTAGTTCAGTCACTACAGTAGGTCGGTAGAGTAGGAGACAACAGGGGAAGAGGAGGACGGGGGTTAGGGAGGGTTGTAGTCTCAGAAAAGGTTACTCAATTGAGAAGCGTACTCCACCGGTTTCATGACCTCAAAGTCGAAGTCGTAGTAAGGAAGGTTTCTTGTGGGTCCTGACTAGAAGGAAATCCTACCTGACCAACCTAGAGGAACGTCAGGTTCCCTGAGAGTTCTCAGAAGAGGTTGTGGTGTCAAGTTTTCGTAGTTAATAAACCGCGAGTCGGAAGAAGTGTCAGGTTGAGAGTGTAGGTATGTACTTGTGACCTTTTTGGTATCGGAACTGATCTACCTGGAAACAACCGTTTCATTACAGAGACGAAAACTTATACGATAGATCCAACCAGTATTGAAAGGAAGGGTTCTCATTCACAGAAAATTAAAGTACCGACGTTAGTGATAGACGTCACTAAAACCTCGGGGGGTTTTATTTCAGACTGTGACAAAGGTGACAAAGGGGTAGATAAACGGAACTTCACTACCCTGGTCTACGGTACTAGAATCAAAAGACTTACAAAATAATCTGTCATTTTTGGAGATATTGAGTTTCAGGACTCAAAAAGTAATATTAACAAAAGACAACGTCCATTTTCGTTTAATAAGAAGGGATTAAGTGGTTTCTCTAAAATTGTGGTTTTATTAAAACTTTTTATTAAAGATAACTTTAGACGTATAGAACCTGAAGTTCCTCTAGGTTGGTCAGGTAGGATTTCCTCTGGTCAGGACCCACAAGAAACCTTCCTGACTACAACTTCGACTTTGAGGTTATGAAACCGGTGGACTACACTTCTCGACTGAGTGACCTTTTCTGGGACTACGACCCTTTCTAACTGCCGTCCTTTCTAACTCTTCCCCTGCTGTCTCCTACTTTACCAACCTACCGTAGTGGCTGAATTAACTGTTCTCAAACCCATCCGAGGTCCTCAACCACCACCTGTCCCTCCTGATCGCACGACGTCAAGTACCCCAACGTTTCTCAACCTGTGCTGACTCGTTGACTTGACTAAAGATGATTCTGTTCTGGGTCTCTTTCTACGGACACTTTCTACATCCTTACTTCTCCTTTAATTCTTTAACCCGTAGTGTTCAATTGATAGTGAAACGATGAAGAAAATATAGTAAAACAAAGTAAAAGGGAAAAGTTTTGACTTCTTGAATTTTCTTATACATTTTAAATTCATTGTCGTGAACATAAATTCGTTACAATGGGAAAGTGTAGAACGAGCGAGGTGATTTCGATGGTTTTAAGGAGGTATAGAAAATTATATTTACTAATCTTTAAAGAGACAGAGGAGGTTACGATAATTTAAACTTCTTTTGATCTTCGTGTCGAGTTTCTTTCGAATAGGTTCAAATATTTCGTCTTGTATAACTAGGTTGATACGACGTTTATGTCTCCAGTTAATGCTTGTAGTCACACTCAAAAGATTAACAAATGTAGTAGATTTAGAGGGTCCTGATTAATTCTGGTGTGAGTACCTCCAAGATTTTGAACTTTCGAAAATAAAAGTAAGACAAAAAATTTATTCGAACCTTATTTACATAGAAGTCAGAAACCTTAGGTAGTTTACATCTGTCATTTCGATGGTGTCAGATCTAACTTTATCTGATGGAGGCTATGTAAAGATCATAAGGTTTTAAGGAGAGTCACGGAGAATGGGAAGATAAACAATGAAACTTTCATTGTATAGTCCTATTAGGGGTGGTCTAACAAGTCCCACCTCCGATTATAACAAATCACTAGGATAAAGTGTGTATTCGAAACTTTTTATTCCGGTCTTATTTTGGGGTTTCATAGTAATTCCGAAGGGTGCGTTCTACTTCCTTGACCTTTATGTGTTGAAAGTTTAGAGGTACTTTCTCAAAGAACTCATTGTCGACTCAATCGACTCCCTATTGAGAACCCAAAGAAACTTTTTCAAGGATTCTCATTTATTATTTTATGAAAAGGGTCTAAACTTTATAAAGTATTTTGTGACTACCCTTCACACTTTACCTGATTGGACCATCTGTCACACAGTTATTATATTTCCTAGAATTTTAAAAAATAGATGTGTTCAATACAAAAGTATTAATATTATAAAATTGAGTAATATTAACAGTAGTTATAAATTAAGAAAAATTTTATAAGTACTTCTCCTATTTATTGTATAAAATTTTAAAACAAGTTTTTATTATAATCACATGAAACACATATATGTATATATAATTATTTATTTTATAAAACAAGTGTAGACTTTATAAAGTATTTTGTGACTCGACTTTACACTTTTCGTGATTATAAGACCTTCTGTTAAACAGTTATTATAGTTCCTGGGATTTTAAAATGTAGTTGTGGAGTGCATCAAAATCTTGACACAGATATATATAACATATGTATATATAATCTATATTTACATATATAGTCTATATATGTATACGTAATATATATATGTAAAGAGAGAGAATGTATGTGTCCACGTGTATGTTAGTGTTTGACGAGTAAGGTAGTGGTATGACAATCTTAATCTCTAATCCCTTAGTACGTTAGACTTTAGAGTCTACCTTTGTCGACATAGGTAAGATAAATTTTTGTGAGTGATGTAAAATATCTGTTTAATGTTCGTCAGTCTAACCCTTCGTTTATATTTATAACGATTAGAGAGTGTAAGAACGGACAAAGAATTATATGAACCTAAACTTTTGGTTTAATTAGTATTTTTTACTTACGAGGGTAAAGGAGTCGAACTCCAGGTAAAAGTTATATCTATGGATCGGTGAATTAACCCATTCAAGTTCCAACCGGATCGATGAAACAATGTCATTAAGTTGTGTCCTATTTACATCCTCATGGTGCCTTTGTTCCTATATGAATTAAGATATCGTACTAGTTTAATTAGAACTTAGTGGATTCCATATATATGGTAGAAAATATGACTGTGTAAAGGAAGTCTACATAACTTAATAATCATTGAGTTATCGAAAAGTTCATAGTAAACGGGATAGTTAGGTAGTCGGTAAAACCTCTCTACAAAAAAATTCCCAATTCCTCGTCTCAAATAATCTTCTTTGTATGTTTCATTTCTAGTCGTTTTTTTTTTTTTTTTTTTTACTACTCCAGGGGTAGAAAAGTAGTAGGGTACCTTTCCGCACGACCCGAACAACAGGTCACCTCCCTGTGATCTCCTCACCGGGTGGAAAGTGTACCCCTGGACCCCGGATACACACAAAGTTCGTCCTGTCTCTGAGAACGACTTCGTCTCCTCGAGGATCAGGGGATCCTTCGACTCTACTCCTCCAGAGTTTTTGGTCTCGGTCGATAACTCCAGTCAAAGTCCTCCAGGAGGAACATGGGGGTCTGTGACAGGAACAAGAATGTTTCGAGTATTGTACGGTCCTTCTCTTAATACATGGGTCTTTTGGTGTCAGAGGACCGTAAAAATCTAGATGGTGGTATCTCGACGGGTCTAAGACGGTACCGGGTAGTAAACTAGGACGGTTCGAAAAAATTGACTTAGTAGGGTTGAAACGACAAGGAGTGTCGAAACACAGTAGTCGTGTCCCTGTCTGCACAAGAGTCACAGAAGTAGGGTTTCTGGGTTCCTCCACCGGAGAGTCGTCCTTTGGTCCTCCCAAGAGTTCTGACTGACCTAGACACTTGAGAACCGGGGTAGTTGGTCCACACTTAGACGGGTCTCTACGGTAGTCAAGTGAGTAGGAAAGGAATCGGGAGGAAGTCGGAATAGTGGAACGGATAGGTTGGGTACACTCATGTAACAGAAGGTTCGGACATTGAAGAGAAAGAAGGAAAGAGGTACTGGTGGCGGTGAGGTGGTCAGTCCGGAGGAAACAGATGTCCGACTTGTTGGTGGTACCAGAAGATCTACCAGGGAACTGGAGATAAGGAAGGAGGATAGATAGAATGGAAGATTTTGGTCGTACTAGAAACTTTATCTATAGGCTAACCTCGTAGTAAACCGTCGTTTTTCTTGTTTGACGCCTAAGTACCAGGATGTACTACTTGGAGT
The DNA here is from genome assembly GCA_006410555.1 of Capra ibex. Taxonomy (NCBI): domain Eukaryota; kingdom Metazoa; phylum Chordata; class Mammalia; order Artiodactyla; family Bovidae; genus Capra; species Capra ibex. The sequence goes on along the minus strand of SJYO01006231.1, from coordinate 70,562,019 downwards.
TTTGTTCTTCGACTTACTTGTCCCGGTCCCCGTTTTCTGATGTGTAATAAGCTAAGACCTGTAAAATACTTTACAGGTCTTTATTGTTTTCATATCTCTGTATTTCGTCTAATCACCAACGACCCCCGGCCCTCATCCTTGCCCCTAATTGATGTTTACGGGTGTACCCAGAGACAGGATTTTGACCTAATACCATTACCCATGTGTCGAGATATTTAAATGACTCTTAATAACTTAACATGTGAATTTTTTTTTTAGTTCGTGTATATGTCCCATTTCCCTTCCTTATTACTCTCTCCTGTCCCGTCTCCCAAGACCACAGGAGATCTTTCCAGGTCTTATATGGTGACACACAACACTCTCTACTGGGACTCTCTAAATACTTACTCTAATCACAATTTGATTAATAAATGTAATCATATTGTAGGTCCGATCTACTTAGTGTTCGACCTTAGTTCTGACAGACCTCTTTATAGTTGTTGGAGTCTTTACGTCTACTGTCGTGGGATTACGGTTTTTCGTTTCTCTCCTTGATTTCTCGGAGAATTACTACCACTTTCTCTCACTTTTTCGACCGAATTTTGAGTTGTAAGTTTTTGTTTTCTGGTACCGTAGACCAGGGTAGTGAAGTACCGTTTATTAATCCCCCTTTTACCTTTGTCACTGTCTAAAATAAAAGAAACCAAGGTTTTATTGACTTCTGTCACTAACGTCGGTACTTTAATTGTCTACGAACGAGGAACCTTCTTTTCAAGACTGTTTGGATTTGTCGTATAATTTTTCGTCTCTGTAATGAAACGGTTGTTTCCAGACATATCAGTTTCGATATCAAAAAGCTCATCAGTACATACCTATATTCTCAACCTGGTATTTCTTCCGACTCGTGGTTTCTTAACTACAAAGACTTGACACCAGAACCTCTTCTGAAAACTTTTAGGAAACCTGACGTTCCTCTAGTTTGGTTAGTTAGGATTTCCTTTAGTTGGGACTTATAAATAACCTTCCTAACTATGACTTCGACTTCAAGGTTATGAACCGGTGGACTACGTTTCTCGGTTGAGTAACCTTTTCTGGGAATACGACCCTTTCTAACTCCCATCTGCACCCACTGTCTCCTACTCTGTCAACTTACTATAGTGACTGCATTATTACCTGTACTCAAACTCGTTTGTGGTCCTCTATCACTACCTGTTCCTTCAGAACGTACGACGTTAGGTACCCCAGTGTTTCTGTGCTGAATCGTTGACTTTTTATTGTTAAGAAGTGTACTCTCTTCTGAAAAAATTGGTTTCCCTATTAATTATATAAGAATAAAATTGATCTAACAAGACTGGTACAATGGTAGACGGATCGTTGAAAGAAGTAGGATACGGACATTGTGTGTCAGTTCCCTGAAGTGTTACCGTAGTCACGGGAGGTTGGATCAAGGGTTACAAGGAGGAATTCTTGGGACTTGTGGTCAGTGTGACCTAACGAACCGCTACAGGGGTTGTGTGTTCTGTGCACATTAGGAAGAGAAGTGGACATAAGAGGTCGAACACAGGACTGGTTCGAAGTAGAAAATTTCGGATCACGTGTACCGTGGAAACGAATCACCCCGTCCACCAAGAAAATAAAGACAAGAGAATTGGGTCAAGTTAGTGTAAAGTAAGACAATAGATCGATGGACGGAGATAGAGTACATGACCTCATATTCGAGAACTTCCTTCTCCGACACAAAATCAGTAGACGTGTAGATGTCCACGAGTAATCGAGGAGAAAGAAGGTAGACCTCGACCCAAGGGGTTGGGATCGTGGTGTTCGATCTTGTCTATCAGGATATACCGCCCCCAATATGACGTGTGACATCCTTCAATTCGTCGCACAGACCGGAGACTTATGATCTACAGTTGTCGTGGTATTTGTGGGTCAACATTGTTGTATTTCCCCAGAGAGTGTACGAGTCATCAAGTTGACACAGGATGAGAAACACTGGGATACCTGACATCGGGTGGTCCGAGGAGTCAAGTGTCCTAAAAGATCGTTCTTATGACCTCGTCCACCGGTAAAGGAGGAGACCCACATTTCTAAATTTGTCACTTCAATCATTCGTAACGAACCGTAGTAAATATATCTGAGTGATCAGGTTAGACATCACCATTTAAAGATCCTTTGTTCCGTAGGTCATTTTAGGTAAATAGTGGTACCGAAATATTACTGTTTACGATTGGGATCCCTTTTTCAAAGAGTTCTAAAACTATAGACATTGATTTTCGATAAGGATACTATAAACTTCTACGTTAGGAAGTAATGACAAGAGATGGGTTGGTAAAATTTGATTCAACTTTCACTATTATAGATAGTAATTTAAAAGAACCTTGATCACAGTAACTGAGACTGGTGTGTGTGTCAACTTTAGGCCTTGATTCATCTATTATCCCTGTGACTCCACTTTATTTCTATAAAGAAAACTCAAGAGACTAAGTGGGAGATCCATGGATTGTTGTTCTGTCGACTACTGTCGTTTATCTTAAAATCTTGTTTAGAACGGGCAATCGGTAAACTGTCGTCTTTCATTAATCTGAGTTTAGTTCATATTGTCAGGGACTGGAGTCACTTTTTCTCCCTCTAATTCTATCTCAATCGTCACTCGATCGAGAGATTGATAGTGTTTATTGGTGTAATATTCCTATTGTATCGTCCGATGATAATCGACGGTACTTAGTTACAGAATATGTCGAGTTATGAATACGGTTTTTGAAATCCATGTAATATTTTCTAAGAGTTAAAAGTTTGTCTACTTTTCGGTGTTTACAATAAATGTTTAAAAAAGGTAATTTCTTTGTGATGTTTACTACTGACTTAGAGGGTACGTAAGTTATGTTCCGGTAAACTTTGAGCTACATATCTTTAGCTAATCTTTTTATTGGGACGTCCGATAAGTAGTACACATTCGTGTGAAGAGTAGTCCTTCATATAATTTTTAAAGTAGAACCTGTTGGTCTCTACTTAAAAAGAAAGATAGGAAAGGATTGAGTCAATTTTAGACTCCGTTCGGTCTTACCGAGGATTCGATACTCCGAGTGTTAAAGTTCCATTAAATTTCCGTAGTAAATGGACCTGTGTCAGGTCCGCACCCCTCACCTTACCTATAAAACCGACGTATCTAATTCCCCCTTTCTGGACCGTTCTGTCAGACTTTCTCTCCTTGAAGACGGTGTCACCTTCTCAAAGTTGTCTTGTCCTCTCTACTTCACAAGAGAAGGCAAGGTAGAGAGAGGGAGATAGCCTTCATCCTGTGTGTGTATGGCATGTCGGGTTACCTTCTAAAATCTAAGTAAATACAAAGGATGTATTATAAATATTATAATGTTTTCTAAAGAATTCAAAAGGGTCTCGATTTAATATGATTTATAAACTACATACGGTAAACCATGATAAAGAGAAGTGCATATCCTCCACATCGATTACTACGTGTCTAAACCTTATATGTTAAAACATGAGGGACACTCGTCTATTACTTGTAAAAGGATACCTACAAGAGAATTAAAATTAAACACACGTTATAAGATGTTATAAGGAACTGGTCCGAAAATACAGTAAAGTCTAAATACGATTATTTTGTAATGACTTGTAAGAAACCACACGGTTAAAATAAGAGAAAAATAGAATAAATAAAATGAATAAGATCAAAATCAGACTACTATTCTTCAATCTTTAGTACGTAATTCTATAAAAATATAACAAATATATAATCACAAAGAGTCAGGTCCGACGTGTAACTTTAATAAACCCCCTCAAAAGTTTTTTATATCCCTTTAAAAGAGAGAGAAAAAAAAAAATTAAGGAGTCCATTAAATCCTCAAGTTAGTTTCGTCTCCGACTAAACACCTAATGGTTTAATTGTAGGAATTAGAAGTATGATTAAGTGTAAGAACGTTGTAATATTTGTTAATAGATGAGAAAGGTTACGACATAACATGAATAAACTCAGAAACAGTGATCCACTCTCACCATAGAGTAATAGTAGAATTAAACGTAAAAACTAAAGATCACTCTCACTTGTAAGAAGTTTATATAATAAGTAAACATTAAAAGATAAATACTTAACCGAGTTATAAAAGGTAAACAAGTTGACATTATAAGTTCAAAATAATAACATTTAGTAGGTACTCTTAATTAATAAAACGGTTTATCTCGTTTAAACAACAAGTAGAAAATGAAAGTAACTTCATTTATATCTTTCTACGTTTTATTGATCTGGATAAAAATAACAAAAGATAATAAGAATAGGAATAAATTTGATATACAGTTGACTATAGTGATATGAAGAATTTTGGTTTTCTTTTGGTGTGTAACTTTAAGTGAAAGACAGTGTAACCCGAGGTCAAAGGTGACTTAATCAAGTTAAATTACTAGTAAAATGGGAGAGTGAACCCGATGACAACAAGACTTGATATAAATGGGTCTGGATCATGGGTCGGACAAACAAATAGTGTTTAATAAGTGTGTACCGTTAAAACACATGTTTAGACACCTTTGGTGTACTGGTAAGTTTCATTCTACAAGGAGAAGAATTTTGGGAACCGAAAAAAAAACAAACAAACAAACTACCTGATATAGAGAATAAACCTCCATTGAGAAACGAAAGGAGATTGGATGTCTAGAAAAAGAAATTTGTGGTTTAATTATAATTACGTCTTACTGAATACTGAAAACTGATACTGAGACACTGAAAACAACAGTATCTGGTCGGATACAGAATGTTGAAACAAAACCAGTCTCACCTGATAAATGACATTTTTTTTGTGAAATTTTTAGAGTCCCCAATTACTTTGTCGAAAAATCGATACTAGTCACGATACCATCCCCATTTTCCCCCCGATTGAAGTTCACAAGTCCTTGAGACTTAAGAAGGTAGACATAAAGATGGTAAAAGAAACGAAAGTTTAGTGTCTCCAGTTTTTACTCTTTCTCGCAAATACTTTCTTTGTTTACGAGAACCGAAACCAGAATTGTGTATAGTGACTGTGTGTATAAGTTAATCGTCCTTGATCACTATAACGAGACAGATCTATGTTATACCGGACCTTTGTACCAGAATCATACGGGTCCTTTTTCTTCTCTGTATTTGTAGCCATCCGTCATCGTTTAGAGTCCGTGTCATTTCGTAAAAGGATTTATTCCTCAAAGGAGATCTTTATTCAAGAGTAGAGTCTATAATTCTTTTGTTTAACAAATATACGATGTAACTTTCTGTCAGTTATGAGTCTAATCTTTTTATAAGTTGTTATATAATAGAAGAATGAAATTACTACCTTATGTAAAATCTCACGTCATACCTAGTTTGAAATAAGGTTTTTCGACCGGTTAATAGGTCGTGATAAATTACTATTTAAAATTGTAAACTGTACGTCTCTCTCAAAGAATCTATAGTTAAGATAAACATTTAGATTGAGACTACGATCGTTTCAAACTTCCGTTTTCTCTTCCCCCACTGACTCGTACTCTACCAATCTATCGTAGTAGTCGAGTTACCTGTACTCAAACTCGTTTGAGACCCTCTATCACTTCCTGTCCCTTCGGGCCGTGCGACATCAAGTGCCTCAGTGTTTCTCAACCTGTGTTGAATCGTTAACTTTTCGGTGTAGACATTTATGTTGGTTAATGACTGTCACATCATAACGTCATAAAGTAGAACTTCTCATCATAGACGTATAGTTCACCTGAGTGTGTCCAGTTTTAGGTGTATCAAGTTCCCAGAAGACTAACTTACAATACACACACTCACACTTGAGCGAGTCAGAACAGACTGAGAAACACTGGGGTACCTGACATCGGATGGTCCGAAGAGGCAGGTACCCTAAGAGGTCCGTTCTTATGACCTCACCCAATGGTAAAGGAAGAGGTCCCCTAGAAGGGTTGGGTCCCTAGCTTGGACCCAGAGGGCGTAACCTCCGTCTGCGAAATTGGAGACTCGGTGGTCCCTTCGGGTACTTACAATATCGAAAAATTAAATTTAATATTTCGATGTCTAATAACATTCATTCATTCACAATCAGCGAGTCAGTACGGGCTGAGACACTGGAGTACCTGACGTCGGGTGGTCCAAGGAGACAGGTACTCTAAAAGGTCCGTTTCTATGACCTCACTCATTGGTAAGGAAGAGGTCCCCTAGAAGGGTTGGGTCCCCAGATAGTGTCCAGAGGACGTGGCGTCCGTTTAAGAAATGGCTGACTCGGTGTTCAAATAATATTATATGTAGTAATTTCGGTAGGAAATAGGATGAGTTTTTAAAGGGAGGAGACGAGTAAAAGGTATATATCTAATATATCTAGTTTAAAAGACAAACCCCTGTATAAGGAAGACGGACTTCTTGAAGAAAACTATAAAGAAAATCGTGACTAGTCGACCAATATTTAACAGGGGTGTAAATGTACAAATTTTCACACCGAGTCTACCATTTCACAGACGGACGTTACACCCTCTGTACCCAAACTAGGGACCAAGTCCTTCTAGGGGACCTCTTCCTTTGCAGTTGGGTGAGGTCATGAGAACGGACCTTTTAAGGTACCTGTCTTCTCGGAGTATCCGATATCAGGTACCCCAGTGTTTCTCAGCCTGTGTTGATTCGCTGAAGTGAAATGAAATGTACAAATAGGAAACAAGAGGAAGTAAAAGTTACGTAAACAAGAACAATAAAACCCCTCTAATAAAACAACAAAAGAATAACATGAACTTTAACACTGACTTCTGTAAACATCTAAGTGAACGTCAATATTACTCATTATGTCTTTCTTGGTAACATACGTTTCGGTTCAAAAGGGGGTACCATTGATCATAGGACCAGTGTGGTCTTATGACTGTATAACTTATGTTACATGACTTAAAACAAGTCTAATGGGACCAAAATGAATATGAGTGAGCCTATACACACACTTACGAACACTTACACACACATATAATTCCAGATGTCTTTAAATAGTCAACACATTCCAAACACCTAAAGAAAAGGTAAAAACTTTTTATAAAAAAGATCTATATTAACTGAATTTTTGTTGTTGTTTTTCTTGAGAAATTTCCACAGTGAGTTAAAAGAGGACCGAAAAGACTAAAGGTTAATCTTCAGTCGACTGTGACAATATAAAAGAAGAGATATATATTACACAGGAAAAAGAGACCGACGAAAGTTCTAAAGGAATCACAAAATAAAAGTCGTCAAACTTATACTCTACACACATGAACACACACGGGTACACACACCAATATCTCTTCCTAGTTTGGATTAGGTACCTAGGAACTTTCCTTATCTTTAAGGATTCATCTAATTTCAACGAATGTCCTTGTCTCTTGTAATTTCGAAGGAGGACACTCTCCTGACAGTAAGAAACTGGTCTAACGGGTAACTCGGATATTATCTCCTCAACGGTATAAAACGTCGACCCCTAAATGGAGCGAAGTAAGGTGAAATCAAGTGTAAATAGTAATAGTGTATAGATAAAACCCCCCCTAAAAGAAAGTGGTCTAGTACTGATGGAGTGGTATTCTCCAGGTGGAACTCTATGACCCAAAAAAAAAACAGGACGCTCTGATTCGTTGCCGGATATACATTACTGTAAAAACGTAAAGGTAACTGTAAGATATTGACGTGTTTGTCATGTTAATATCCGACTACTCTCGTAATGTAACACTAATTACAAATGAACTTGTTTTACATATGAACAATAAAAGTAGTTTATAGGTGTCAACGTAACGTTTCGTCAAGTATCACCGATACTTGGTCTCTTTACTTTTTTTTTTAAGATCATATTTATAAGGATACAAATATCAGTTTCTCTTTATTTTAAATTGTCATAGATTATGGTCACTGTTAAAAATCTTTTAGTACTATTTCAGTATTCAGGATTGACGGATGAGAGAGTGTGTCTAACGTCCTCTATGGTAATGTATATTGTGAGGAGAACTCCCTTATCACTGGATTAGAGACGTTGAGGTAAAGGTATTTTCTTCTGGCGACTCGGAATCGTAAATGAGTGAGTAAGTCGTTTATAAATGACTACACAAGTAGTTACATAAATACTCGATCCATTACTCACTCTACAAAGGATTATTCGTGACCTGATGTCACGGTACGAAGACGAGAGTAACTAAAATATAGATGATTCTTCGAAAGTACTTTAATACTTCGTTTATATATTTATATATGTAAAATTACTGAGACAAGGAGACGAGAAGATCGGGTCTTGTTATTGTGTTTGGTGAACAGGATTGAGGGTGATAAAGGGAAGATTTTCTTATATACTAAATACGAATTGTTAAGTAAGGTAGACTAGTAGTGTATATGTTCGATAGGGACATCCCGTCCTACTACCTTATCATGGGTGTAGAAAGAAAAACTGTAGACGAAATCACATACAAGATACCGATGTATAAACGACTGTTCCCACATTCTCCAAATGTCCACTCAGTTCTACTCTTGATGTTTTCACGACGGAACCCTTGTCGGACTACAATGTCTTGTTTAAGTTTACTTCGTAAATCTTGGTGGGTAGGACGTATGTTATGAGAATTGTTGAACACAAATGTTTGGTCACCTTTTTTTACGAGAGGTTCCTAAGTGTGTTCAATTTACGTTCCTCGATTGATCTCTTCACGAGATCTTGAACGATGAAACAGTCGTCACTGATTCATCTAAGGTATCTGTATCCATGACTCCTGAGTAGACTAAAAATCTCGGTAAATAAACTTAGTAAAAGGAGGAGTCCTTCAGATAAATATTACTTTAATTTCATCGTATTACCATTTGGTAAAAATCAACATTAAAACGTTATTTGTCCCGTTTAGTATAAAATAATTACAAAATAACGTTATTAGGATACTTCATAATAGTTGTAATAAAATCTATACTCGTTACTCAAGTCTAGTCTCGACGTTAAACAAGTCCAAATGTACCGATTTTACATTTACTTCGTCCTTAAATTTGTGTAGATTTAATGTTCGTTTTGAAAACTCAAAAAATGTGTAATTTGACCTACATGAAATACGGTATAATCATTTGTGATTGTCGTTTTATTATTAAGAGATTAATGAATGTAACAAGTGGTATATTTCGTATTAAATCATTTAGACTTTTTTTATTAAATTTTGGAGTCTTATCTTCATTTCTAAATCAACCAAGTAATATCACACTCTAATTCCTTTGACACCAGATCTCCTTACTGGACTCTCTTGTCTGACAGTATCCGATTTATGACTGATAGTTTATATGGGTCCAGGATTGACGATCTTTAAAAGATTCCGTTGTCTGAGACGGCTTCAATTCCTATGACTATATACCTCTAATAACACATAATACACCTACTCGGTGTGTGCGTTAATGTTCACAAGAATCTTTTACTCTCCGTCCCTATAAACTTATGTCTCCTCTTCCATTATCCTGTTCTCGTCTGTTTCTAAACTTCTACGATACGACGACTGGAACTTCTGACTCCCTCCCAGTACGTGGTTCTTTAAGTCGAGAGCTTGGATCTTTTCAATTCCTTTGATGTATCTTCTCAAGTGAAGTCAAGTCAACAGTGAGTCAGCACAGGCTGAGAAACGTTGCGGTACTTAGCGTCGTGCGGTCCGGAGGGACAGGTAGTGGTTGAGGGCCTCAAGTGAGTCTGAGTGCAGATAGCTCAGTCACTACAGTAAGTCGGTAGAGTAGGAGACAGCAGGGGAAGAGGAAGACGGGGTTCAGGGAGGGTCGTAGTCCCAGAAAAGGTTACTCAATTGAGAAGCGTACTCCACCGGTTTCATGACCTTAAAGTCGAAGTCGTAGCCAGCAAGGTTTCTTGTGGGTCCTGACTAGAGGAAATCTTACCTTACCAACCTAGAGGAACGTCAGGTTCCCTGAGAGTTCTCAGAAGAGGTTGTGGTGTCAGGTTTTCGTAGTTAAGAAACTGCGAGTCGAAAGAAGTGTCAGGTTGAGAGTGTAGGTATGTACTGGTGACCTTTTTGGTATCGGAACTGATCTACCTGGAAACAACCGTTTCATTACAAAGACGAAAACTTATACGATAAATCCAACCAGTATTGAAAGGAAGGTTCCTCATTCGCAGAAAATTAAAGTACCGACGTTAGTGGTAGACGTCACTAAAACCTCGGGGGGTTTTATTTCAGACTATGACAAAGGTGACAAAGGGGTAGATAAAGGGTACTTCACTACCCTGGTCTACGGTACTAGAAGCAAAAGACTTACAACTCGAAATTCGGTTGAAAAACAAGAAGTGAAAGTGAAAGTAGTTCTCCGAAAAATCAAGGAGAAGTGAAAGACGGTATTCCCACCACAGTAGATGTATAGACTCCAATAACTATAAAGAGGGCCGTTAGAACTAAGGTCGAACACGAAGAAGGTCGGGTCACAAAGAGTACTACGTGAGACGTATCTTCACTTTATTCGTCCCACTGTTATATGTCGGAACTGTATGAGGAAAAGGATAAACCTTGGTCAGACAACAAGGTACAGGTCAAGATTGACAACGAAGGACTGGACGTATGTCCAAAGAGTTCTCCGTCCAGTCCACCAGACCATAAGGGTACAGAAAGTCTTAAAAGGTGTCAACTAACACTAGGTGTGTCAGTTTCCGAAACCGTATCAGTTAGCTCGTCTTTATCTACAAAAAGACCTTGAGAGAACGAAAAAGGTACTAGGTCCAGTTTCGGTCCATTTAATAAGTCAGTACATTGGAGGGAATTATGGTATAATTAGGGTAATCAATTATAAGTTAACACAGAGTCTATTCATTATATTTCTGTTTTATAATTATATTGGTGTATACTTATGTAATTATCTACATTAGTGGATTTCCTATTAACACAAAGTTTTTTACCAATGTTTTGTATAAAATTTATATTTTGTTTAATAAGAACCTAAAAATACTCAAGAAAATAAGTAAGGAACACCGTCTTCGTTAAATGACAAGTTTTTTGTATGTTCGAAGGGTAAGAAGTCACCTCTCAACAATTATCCGTTTGTCGAAGGGTCGTTCCTTGACATAAAGAATCAAAAGGAATGTCGATTTACACAGGAACATTGACTCTAGATTGATTACGTTATCCTCTCCCTTTACTCACAGTAAAGGTCCGGATCGAGTAATTTTTACCGTGTAAGAGGAGTTCCGAAACGGGGAAGGGGATTGACCTAGCTCTACTAGTACGGCAAAACCTACGGAAGTCACTCGTTACCCCGTCGATGTTCAATCCTCCCTCGGGCTCACGTATCTGACAGTGGTTAACTATTAGTATGTGACCAAGTTACGGTGAGTTTATTAGATTAAAATTTTTACCCGTCTTGTGGTTTTGTTTGTAAAAAAAGTTTCTTCTATAAGTTTATCGGTTGTCCATCTACTTTTCCATAAGTTGTAGTGATTAGTAATCCCTTTACGTTTAGTTTTGGTATTATTTTATAGTCAAGTATGGACACTCCTGTTGATAAGAGTTTTCCCGTTCTCCATTCAAGAGTTTTCCCGTTCTCCATTGATGACTTTTCTTATACCTCTTTTCCTCGAGACATATGACAATCACCATTATATTTAATCACTTCGGTGATATCTTTTGTCACCTACAGGGGGGTTTATAATTTTTGTTTTGATGGTATACTAGGTCGTTAGGGTGAAAACCCATATATAAACTTCCTTTACTTTAGACTGACAGAGTTTGTAGACGTGGGGATACAAGTAACGTCGAAATAAATGTTATTAGTTCCATATCTTTATTGGATTCACCGGTAGTTACTACTTATTTCTTTTACACAACATATGTCATCTTATCATAAGTTGGTGTTTTTTCCTTTAGGACGGGAAACACTGTTGTACCTACTTGGACAATACGATTCACTGTATTCGTTCTCCCTCTTTCTGTCTGTCACATACTTGAGTGAACATATACTTTAAATTTTTTTTTTTTCTTGCCTTTTTTTGGAGTATCCTTTTCTCTTGTCTTACCATCAAAGGACCCCCAGACTCGTTCTGTCCTCCATTTCCACTGTTATCCCATGTTTGAAGGTCAATACAAGACCCTTCCATTACAAGTCACACCATTGACATAAATTGTTATGAAGTAAATAAACTCACAACGATTCTCATCTAAACTTTTCAAGAGTGGTGTGTGGTTTCTTTATATTGTTACACTCTGCTACCTATACGATTGATTGAAATAACACCGATAGTAAAACGTTCTGTTTCACTGATGTAATATGTAGAAGTTTCCACGTTAAATTTATGATTAATAAAATGTACGAAATTATAAATATATCTGAAGTATAAACTTGTTCTTTTGTTTATAAAACAACCCTGTTTGACACCTGTAGACGTGTAAACCTCGGATAGGTTGTCCATTAAACCCTACGACCCCATCTGAAGTGAGACACCATCAGTCATGTTCTTCTAGGGTACTCTCGACACCAGAGGACTCGGTTCCTATTCACGTCGGAGAATTTGGACACTCAGTGTCGGATTTGTAGTGGTTGACTGAGTTTTAAGTCCCTTCGACTAATGAGTCTAATATCCAGTAACAGGAGGTTTATTTGTTTGTTGGAGTCATCGTATTAAGTCATTTGTCTTTACATCTTTTATTATCCTTTAATGTGATCTTTAGAACACAACAAAATTTATTAAATGTTTGAATGACTCACGGAGTACCCTCATTTGGGGTTTTTCTCGGGACTAGCAGATTGTAGGTCTGATGTTGGAGAACCCCTAGCCACGACTACAGGGCAAAGACAAGACTTCGTCTTAAAATTCGTATCATTCCGATTAGCTCGTGATCAGTAAGACAATTTGTTTTTACTTTCGGACAAGTGTTTAGGTCTCGTACATTACTTCTCATCTACTGATCCGTTTTCTTACTGTCATTTACTGTTACGCACGACGCGAATCCGTGAGTCAGTACGGACTCAGAAACGTTGGGGTACCTGCCATCTTATGCCTTCACCCAACGGTACGGGAGGAGGTCTCCTAGAAGGTTTGGGTCTCTAGTTTGGGTCCCTAGTTTGGGTCCAGAGGGCGTAACGTCCGTCCAAGAAATGATAGACTCGGTGGTCCCTTCAGTTTACTCCCAATCTCTCAACTCTAAACTATGGGATCCTTGTTCTGATACAATAAATGTGACAATGCTTCTGACGAGGGGTTTAACTTCTCACCATGATTACAATATTCTCAAATTTTCCCGATGTCTTCATTGAAAAGAGTTACACAGAAAAAGGGGGTTTCTTAGTGAAGGACAGGTCTAATTGACTTACTGGAGGAAGATAAGAACGGAGGTCAGGACAGGACGACATTATATAAGAGGTGTGAAGTCTGTCACTTGAAAGACTTTACATTTAGTCTAGTGTAGAAAGGTGACGAAATTTTAAGTTAACCGACGGACATCGGATCTCCTAGTTCAGGTATGAAAAAAGAACACAGAGTCAAACTTTGTTCATAAACCCACGTTAAGCCAAAAAACCTCCATTCGGGTTCTCCGTGTTTACAACTTTACTTTTTTCACTCTGTCCCTTCCCTCTTTTCAGATATTTCCTACACAATTGCGTATCAATCGAAACGTCCATGGACCCCGAGTCAAGGTGACGTCTGAGGGACACACACCTGGTTTAGAATTTTTTAACAAATTCCTGACTTCGTAAATGAGTAACTGATGGTGGTGGTAAATGACTCCTACGAAGTTCTGTATAATTGTAGGAAGGGTTGACCATGATGAACTTTTCCTATATAGAAGGGACTAAACCCGTTTCTGGAGTCCGTGTTTTCTCTCTTCGTCTATGAAGACACTACGTTTCTGTGACAGCGTAGAAAGTCGGCGTCCACTTGAGTCCTTCCGACTCCGTTCTACCCCTTCACGTAAGTGCTCAAATGAAGTACCCCGTCCCGTCTGGGAACACCAGACCGTTCCTTGAGTCGTTTAAATAGAGACCGATAAACTAGGATATTAGGTGGGTATTACTTGATTGTGTCAAAGGACCTACCTGATGTGGAAAGATTTTGAGGCTTAAGGATTAACCTGTTAGACTAAGAGAAGAGAGACACGGGTGACGTCGACCAAGTATAAAATACTCCCACGAATAGATCGTAATACGGTGTTATTATTAAATGTAGCACTTAGGTAGTGTCTCTCACCGTATCTTCCTCGTGAGAATGCAAATGACTTATTTCTGTTTTTCTTGTTTTGTTAGGGAACCTGCTATCACTCTGACGACTGTCTTGTTTATTTGTGTGAATCAGACGACCCTAGTACGTCTTATTAGGGTAGACATTCCCTCCGTCTCTTTCATACAACGGTCGTATAACTTAGTGTCACAAGGTTGTGAAGACGTGTTGTGACACTGTCCATCTGGTTGGTTTAGCTATTTATATCGATTCTTTTTGTACCCACTTCGAAAAGGTCGAGTTCAAGTCCCAGACGGGACTCAGACTCCCAGAATCTTCCTGGGTTTACTATACGCTGAAAATAAAGTGTCGATTCTCTATAACGATTTATGGGTTTGACCTACGTAAATGGTAATCATCTAAGTCTCTCTCGAAGTCCCTCGGGGTGTCGATGACGACGAATGAACCGTTTCAATAGTGAATACGGAGGTATTTGTATAATGTTACTTAATCCCTTCCTTTCTAGGTTGACTTTCAGAGTTTACAAGTCTAAGTAACTTTACAATCTCCGTCCCACAACACGCACTAAACATCCCACCGGGTACTTGGACAACTAGAACGAAGGCTTGGGTCCTTCGTCCGAAAGAAACCGATTTATTCGGTCAGAATAAATCGGTTAACTGACCTTAAAGACAAAACAATTTAAAAGATAAATCTTTACTTTGTAGGAAAACGATGTGTCCGTTGTCATACAAGTGTTCATCCACTGAACCCTAGTGCCAGGTCTCGATAGGTAACCTCCCGAAGACCAAGGTTCCAAAGAAAAAGATTAAATGAACAAAAATTAACTTCCTATTAACGAAATGTTATAACACAACCAAAGACGGCATATAGTCGTACTTAGTCGGTATCTATATGTACGCAAGGGAGGGAGGGTGGAGGACGGGGGGGTGGGGTAGGGTGGGGAGATCCAACAGTGTCTCGGGGTCGAATTCAAGGGACTTAGTGTGTCGTTTAAGGGTGTCCGATAGATAAAATGTATACCATCATGTATACAAAGGTACGACGAGAGAGGTAAGTAAGGTGGGAGAGGTACCAAAGAAACTTGTTTTTCTTGTTACGGACCTGAAAAGAAACGTTATCATGAATACTTTATTATCGATGGATTCCTAAGATACTTTGTGAGATGACTTTTATTTTGAGGGGTATGTTTTGTGAGTACGTTTTGTATCGGTTACTTGCACTGTTCCTCTAGATACCTACTGTGACTTCTCGTACCGGTTCTATCAGTGTGTTTTAATTTAGAAAGTAAGTCTCTATGGGACGTAGTCTTCCAGTTTTTCCTTGTTGACTGGACTACAAACACGACGTGTTTGCTGTCTTGTGTTACTTTTGTTAGTTGTGGCTACTAGCGAAAAGGTCGCTACCTTACAAACCCTCAATGTCATGTTTTCCGGTCGTCTCTTTTAACAAAATGGTTATGCAGAGAATTGTCAGTTCACTTACAATGATTAGGAGTAAATATCTCAGAGTATTTATGAGTACTGTTTTTTCTTGTCTTACACAATTACTGATTTGAGACTGAGTAAAGAGAGTGAGACATACCTTAGACAACGGTTTTAGATACCGAAGGATTTACAGAGGATATTAATACGGAAAGGACAAATGACAGATACACCAAATGTTGTGTGTATGTACTGCAGTCGTCCCAGTGTTGTCGTGGTCCTGTGGCAGAATGTCTAATGATTCTGACCGGTAGTCGGCAATAATCCTTTGCCCAAGTTACAATGAGCTTATTGTTGTCTATATTAGAGTCAAAGAGTAGACCTTCTAATATAAAATTCCGTGGTAGTTCGAGACTTTAGATCGACTCCAAACTATTAAGGTGTGGCAGGACAAGAGGTAACCAGACGGTGACAGAGTCGTAGTCTGAGCTAGTAAAGAGTGAATCCGTTGATGTTAAAGAAGAAGTAGACGGTCGTCAATTGAACTCCCTTGTTTAGGACGAAGAAGTACATCGGGAGAGTGAGACGAGATACTGTAATTGCGAGAACAGACAGCACAAGTAACGGTTCTACACGTAGGAAAAAGGGTTAAGAGGGTCGTGTCTGATTTAATCTGTAGACCACGGTGGGGGTAATCCTTGACCGGTGAGGAGTTGTCAGAGAGTACCCCAGTAAGTGTCTAAGAGGAGAAAGACTACGGGGACTCTAAGGTGTTTCGAGAGACTACACGTTTGTATGTGTAAACTAAAGTGAAGTGGTCCGTCGGATGTCGAAGGAGAGGAAAACAGAAGTAAGCTTGTCGTAAATGTCAGAGGGAGTTTTTTCAACGAAAGGGTTGAGGGTTAAACCATACCGGAGTAGGGTACACTTTTTTCTCTATCGAGAAGCGTGATAGACGACGTCTGTCGTTTGAGGTCGTCCCGTCACTGTTTTGAATTAATGGACATGAAACATCTTTTGTCTTTAAATCGTGAATACACAATTTATTTCCTTTTGTCCTTTGTAAAAATTTTAAAAACAACGGTAAACTACAAAAATACACAGTACAAAACTTTAATAAAACGAGTTTTATGTTTGACCTTGGTCATAGTTCTCCAAAGATGTTATCCATGAAATTTTTGGTAGGGGTGGGTGTCTATTACTTCGGAGACCTATAAACTGCAACTACTGCACTGTAGAGATTCCCTTGAAACACCTGTCATCGCAGTAAAAATTGTGTCCGGACATACAAGAAAGGTAATACGTGACACCCCGACACGTGGTGTTCATGTTTCGTATCTATTATAAGTGTTTATTTCATTTCGATGTACTCAAAAGAAAAACGGTGGTAATATAGGGACCGAGGAGTGACTACGTCTTATTTGGGAACTACTTATATTACTTAAAAAATAAAGATTCACTACTCGTCCTATATTCAAAATTAATATATTAAAGGTAAGTCACGTACTATGTAAAGTTTCCATTCCCATGATTAAACTTCCACCAACCAGGTCCGTTAGCCCAAATGGGGACGGATTCTCAAGTACGTTGTGGACCTTTGTCTTAACTTCACAAGCCTCTAATTTTTTGTATAGGTCCAGTGTGTTTTCTAAGGAGTCGACAGAATCCGTGTGTGGAGACTAAGTAAAGAGTAAAGGTCACTCAAAGTTTTCTGTTTTTAGAAGACATTTCTATAGGAAGTACGGAAGTACCGATACGAAAGAAAAGATTAGGGTGCCGGTGACGGACTGGGGTAGGTGGTTGAAGAGTGTCTTCTCAAGGACGTCATTTTCATTGTTTCTGAAGGGACTAAAAGTCTGAAACGTCAAGATTATGTCATAGGGGGTATTAGGTTGTGTAGAAAGAATTTGTTCGTAAAAGATATCGTGGAAGGTTTTGATGACCCAAGACACTAAAAAAGATAAATAGTTGTGTTTGGGTGAGACTGTAAATTATGAAAAACATTAGGTTATATTCTTTGGATCCGTGGTAAGTACTGAAAGGGAAAGACGCGGTTAAGAGGAAGATTTAATTCGAGATTGGATGGTGTGATTTAGGATAGACAAGGTGAGAGTTCATGGTCTATAATCGTAGAGAGAGAGTCTGAAGACATTGTAAAGGACGAAAAATGAATATTCTGTCGTGTCTCTAATTCTCGTGTCTGCAGAAGTCAAGTTTCTGATCGGAACCATAGTTTATTGATACATTTGGCCCACTTTCCTTAACTGAAGGAACATCGAATGATTGAAATAGAGATTTTACCCTGTATCATTATCGTGGATGGAGTATCACAACGACCCGAAGGGTCCACCGTGATCACCATTTCTTGGACGGATGGTTACATGCTATACTTTCTCTGTACCCAAGCTAGGGACCTACATTTCTAGGGGACCTCCTCCCGTACCATTGGGTGAGGTCATAAAGACGGACCTCATAGGCGTACCTGTTTTCTCAGACCGTCCGATATCAGGTAACCCAACACGTCTCAGCTTGTACTGACTTCACTGAATCGTACGTACATTTCCGAACAATACTCCTAATTTGCCCGTAAATATTTCCCCACTCTTATAACACACTGTGTCTTATTCACGATATGTCCATCATCGAACCACTATTACCACTACTACTACTCACTAGGTGAGTTAAATGATATATGTGTTCTTGGTCTTGTTAGAATATTTTGATACAGTATCTTATAACCTTTTATAAGAGTGAGTTTTGAAAGGTTTCTTAAAGGTGATTATTGTGTTTCTTATTTTAAGTTTAAGAGATGAGACAGGGAGTTACAGGTCGTACTAGACTCAGAACAGATAGGTAGGTTAAGTAGAACTCGAGGAATACGGGAGGAACAGAGGTCCGACATTTGAAAACAATCATATGTCTTGGGTAGTTACAGAAGATCACAATAGACAAGATAGATAGAAGAGAGTGGATGTACTGAGGAAGACTTGGAAATCTAAAACCGAACTTTCAGTTGAGGGATCTCTACAAAAGAGACTGGTGGGATGGATTTTACAATAGGGTAGAGGGTGAAAGTGACACCGTCGTAGATCGAGTATAATAGAAGTAGTATCTCGTCATAGTGATGATGGTAATGAATGGTGTTTGAACGAAGAATATAAACAAATGAACCAAAAACGAACAGACGACGTCAGTTGATCTTCCATTCAGTGTATTCCCGTCATATAATGTACACTGAAAAGATGGTGACTGAGTGGTCGTGATGTTGTCTCGGATCCTCTACCACACATACGGTAGTAATAAGTACCCTGTAGGATAGTTGTCAAAATTAAAATAAGTTGATAAACAGAGATGAGGGTCTAAGAACGAGAGGTGGCACAGGTGTTGTTAACAGAGGAGAAACGTAGTTCAATCTGATATAGGTAGAGACTCTGAAGTCAGTAGTGGAGGGAACGGTCCTTTTAATTTGGGAAGGACGAACCAGACGGTTTTAAGACTACTTCAGTAAAACGGGAGTGACTAGAAAACGAGGAATAATAAAGAGATAGTGAATTTTACAGAGGCGAAGTCAGGTCAGTGAATCAGTACAGGCTGAGAAACGTTGGGGTACTTAACGTCGTACGGTCCTGAGGGACAGGTAGTGGTTGAGGACCTCAAGTGAGTTTAAGTGCAGGTAGTTCAGCCACTAAGGTAGGTCGGTAGAGTAGGAAACAGCAGGGGAAAAGGAGGACGGGGGTTAGGGAGGGTCGTAATCAGAAAAGGATACTCAATTGAGAAGCGTACTCCACCGGTCTCATGACCTCAAAGTCGAAATCGTAGTAAGGAAGGTTTCTTTAGGGTCCCGACTAGAGGAAGTCTTACCTGACCAACATAGAGGAACGTCAGGTTCCCTGAGAGTTCTCAGAAGAGGTTGTGGTGTCAAGTTTTCGTAGTTAAGAAGTCGCGAGTCGGAAGAAGTGTCTGGTTGAGAGTGTAGGTATGTACTGATGACCTTTTTGGTATCAGAACTGATCTACCTGGAAACGACCGTTTCATTACAGAGAGAGAGAGAGAGAGAGAGAGAGAGAGAGATATATATATATATATATATATATATATATGTGTGTGTATGTATATATATTTTGTTATAAGATTAAGGAATTATATACGACGGTAGTAAAGGAGTTGATTTCAGACTTATGTATACAAACATATATATGAATAAGGATCTCAATGATACAGTTTCTTGTAACTAAATCTCAGTTCACTAATCTTAATCTATTGAAGTATACATAAGCTATATAAATAATCTACAGAATCTATTGAGGTATTCCTCCTAGAATTTCTTTTGATTCCGGGTATACATGTATGGTTTTAAGAATAATAGGTGGGGTCGTTTCGATAGTAGAAATTGTAGAATTGTGAAATTTTTTTTAAAATGAAGAGATAGGGTTTTCTGTGAAAACATTCAAAATATTCTTAAACTAAAACGAACCCACCACTACTGTGGATTCGTAGGGTTTCATAAGGTCTGAGATTTTAAACGTCTTTGTTTTGTATGACCTCTGGTATACCTTTGTTCAAGACGTTCTTAAGATACATCAATCGTAGACGAAGATAGTTTTGACCATGTCTTTGACTACTTGAACCGAAAACGAAAGAAGAGAGTCCGATGCCGGAGTTTCTATCAAAGTAGTTCCTTATGATGATCTTTCACAAAACGGTTCTAGAATTATCGTCTCAATATAAAAGAAATTTCAAGTTCCTAATGAGTATGGAACAAGAGTAAATTAAGTTTGACCAATTGAAGAAAATAGTTCCGATGTCAAAGTCATGTTTGTGGACATGAAGACTTGTAGTCACGATGACTGAGTGCGTAGAAACAGATTACTTGAGTCTCTAGTTCACATTCTCGTTGTTCACATTTCTCATTGAAACCATTTGTAATAACTGGGAGTTTCGGTTCGGGACGTGTCGGAACGGAGAGGGTATGTGGTTGTAACGAGATCCCCGATGAAAAGGATGGTGAGTTGTTTGTTAATACCTGTCGGTCGAGAAACGGGTCTCTTCCGTTACCTTTGGGTGAGGTCATGAGAACGGACCTTTTAGGGTACCTGTCTCCTCGGACCATCCGACGTTAGGTACCCCAGTGATTCTTAGCCCGTGCTGACTCGTTGAAGTGAAAGTGAAAAGTGAAAGTACGAAACCTCTTCCTTTACCGTTGGGTGAGGTCATAAGAACGGACCTCTTAAGGTCCCTGTCTCCTCAGATCACCCGACGGCAGATACCCCAGAGTGTCTCAGTCTGTACTGACTTCACTGAATCTTCGAGAAACGGTCCTTAAAAGGATGCACGATCTTTGGGACTCCATCTTCTATCCGTTTCAGTCACAAGTTCCCTGAATCATCGTAAGGTGACCATTAGGACCGAGTAAGACACCGACTGTTAGTATGTACTTCTACACAAAAGAAGTAGAACATGAAGAGTCGCGACTTTCCGTTTTATTTTGGAGGAAGAACTATATAATATGAAGGATTAAGAAGATTTAACTATCATAAATGAAGATTTAAGAGTTTGTAAAGGGTAGTATTAATTATCATGGTACAAATATCTAGATCCCCGAAGGGACCATCGAGTCTGTTATTTCTTATACGGAGGTTACATCCTCTGGGACACAATCCTTCTGGGGACCTCTTCCCTTATTGTTGCGTGAGGTCATAACAACGGACCTCTTAAGGTACTTGTACTTACGTAATAATAATTAAAAGATAATGTTTTTCTCGGGTAAACTTAAGTAAATCTGTATTCACAAATGATTTAGTGACCAAGAGCACCCTTTTTTTATGTATTCGTATTATTAATAAAGATTTTAAAGAAGTGTAGATCTAAGGTTTAATGACTAGTTAAGTCTCAGCAATTCCAAGTATTAAAGGTATATTTTATAAGGAAACCCGGTTCTCGGAACCACTTCATTGTAAAAAAATTAGTACGGAGCAATGACAGAAGTCCTAAGAGGACGTTCGAAAACTAATATATTTATAGTCATAGGTACATACACTATATACATATATATAATGGGTGACTATGTATAAAAATACGGGTATATATTCGTAATTGTTTACGTAGAGTTAACAGTGGATGTACCGTCGTTAACGTACTACGGAAACTAAAGTGTGTACAATTTTACATTTTTTATTATGTCAAGAATTTTTACTATTTCATATATTGTTGTTCTTACATTCGGTTAAAAAAAAAAAAATTACACGTGATATCGATGTTTAAAATTTTCTTTTTGTGAGGATTAAGATATGTGTTCATAGAAGTTCCCGTTACAATCAGAGTGTGTCTCTTTGTTACTGATGTACCGTTCAGGGTTTTGACAATTTTTGACGGGTTTATACTAGTAAGAGTAGTTAAGGATGCCGTCTTTGTTCTTTACACGAGGGGAAATTTTCAATGGTCACAGACAACAACCGTGACAATCTCCTTTGCCGAGTTTTCACTCTGGTGCTCGACTCTGAAGGATGTCTTTCTCGAAACGGTTCTTGGAATTAAATCGTGACACTTTAGGATCTCGGCCATCTTTTAAACTTCTTACAGATCAGGGTTGTAGGAAGAGACCGTGACTCCTTTGGGTCTGGACTTCAGTGTCTTTCACTTTCACAATCAGAAATTCAGCAAAGGCTGAGAAACGTAGAGGTACTTGACACCGGGTGGTCCGAGGAGACAGGCACCTTAAGAGGTGTCACCTCACCCATCGACAAGGGAAGAAGGACTGGTCCCTAACTTGGACCCAGAGGACACGGAGTCAGTCTAAGAAACGGCAGACTCGGCCTGTGACCTGGAGTTCGAAGAGCGTAGAATACGGTCTCGAGAAAGAACATGAGTGAAGTCCCGAAGAGACCCTCAGTAAGATCGTCTTCATCATGGGGTAAGTACGAAGGTTATAAAGCGAAACTTCCCTGTGACTGACGTTATATCAAGAATATCCGAAGTAGCCTTTCCTGTTTTTCTTGGGAAAAGTTTGTAAGAATTTCGTGTTAAACTTTACTAGATTCCTGGAGATCCTTTCTGTCTCGACTAATTACCCATCCTTAGTGACTAGATCTCGTTTTCACTTGATGTGAAGAATCTGTTTTGGGGTGGACGGTAGACAAAAACTTTTCTTAAAACAACCTTGTTTAAGTACGGGTAAACAGAGACATAACAGATACCGACAAAAGTTCGATATTATTACCAACGTATCAATGTTACCTCTAGTGTACCGGATATTCGTCTTTTATAAATGATAAACTGAAAAATGTCTTTTTTTCAACTGACAGAGGAATAGATCTTCTGTCCGAAAATTCCTGTCTCCAATCTTTATTATTGTCCGATGTCGAAGTCCGAGGTCTTATCTAAAATACATAACTGTCATTTCTTTTCTGATAAAAAATATGTGTATACGGTGGTCCCGTGAGTAATATGGAGTATAAGTATTAATTTGTAGGGTATCTTGTCTTGTATTTGTGTGTATGTTTTATGTACGTGTGAAAGTCTTTTTTGCGTTCAAAAAAAAAGAAGTCAATAAACGATCCCGATAGGAACAACAGTGTTACATTAATTCACTATTTAAATAAAGAAGTCGATACTTCTTAAGAAGTTAGTGGGAGGACTAAGTAAGTACGAAGGGGGTTTAGGAATACGGTACATAAACTCGGGACTGGGGTTTGATAGTTATGAGAGTGAGGACTCAGTAAGTTTTGTCATTAGATAAAGAGACGTCATGATGACGTTATGTTAAGAACAGACTATCTGTAACTATGAAATGCCTTATGTAGGACGTTTATCATTCGGAGGTGTTTGTATTTATCCAACGTCTTCAAGATAATTATAATATTTAATTTTCTGACGAAGTAAAAACAGGTTTTGAATTATTTAAACATAATGAAAATCTAATGTTAACATACTAATAGTTCTCGTCTTTGAAACCTTTATTGACACGAGGAGTGAATCGGGTTTTTATAGGTGAATTACGATTCGTTTAGTTCCCTAACGGAACTACCACTTTTGAGTTGTCCTGAGGAAGTCGTAGTATGTATATTTACTTAGTTCTTAAATCGAATGTTAGTACGATATAAAATTTAGTCCTGTATTGAATCCATAATCGCGACACATATGTCTAAAAGGAGAACCCCTTTAAAAAAAAACGGATTTATTTACAATGTTTAATTTTTTTTTTTAATCGAGTGTTTTCTTCTTAGTGACCCAAACAAACCTTTAGTTAAATATCTATCAGATATATTTTTCATGGTCAAGAAGAAGTCTTTTACAATACTTTGAATATTTCAAACCCTGATGAACCCTTTATCATGTTGGAGATATGACTACACCATTATGTGATCTACCTTTTATATATGGGTTTATTTACGGAGAAATTCACATGTCAGAGGGTACCGGAAATTACACGGTGGGCGATTATAAAATGTCCGTCAAGGATGTTCTTATCTTTGTAGGATTTTACGTTAAGTAATTTACTCAGGGAGTTGGTATGACAATTTTTTTTATAAGACTTGAGATTAACTAAGACATTTGAAAGGTTGTCTCTCGAAATGCATACGATTATCACAACCGGTCACTTGTAGGGGTTGTTAAAACGGACCCATTCACTTGGATTCTCTCTCAAACCGTCAGTAGGCGTGACTCCAAAAGGATTCGGACGTTCTTGCGGAAATTTAAGACGTTAACCACTTTTACGAGGAAAGTTATAGGTATGAAAGGTTAGAGAAGTAAAGGAGGGTCGAACTAAAGATCGTAAAACCAAGTAAACGAGAGTCAAGTTTTATTCTGTTTCATTTGAATGAATCTTAAATCCTCTTTTATATGTTCTAGACTCCTACGACTCTTCTTTATGTTCTTTTTGTTTATACCATGACCCTGTAATCTTTTTTGGACAGTATCTCAAAGTCTTTCTTCTTTTTGTATAAATAAACCTATTTCTTTTTATCATATACTTTTTATTTATGCTTCAACTTACCTCACCCTCCACTCTTCCGCCCCTTGTCTCCTTACTCCCATTTATACTGTAAGTATACCTCTTGAGGACCGACACTCTCGAATATTTGTAACCTTACCAAATCGTCAGAGGAACCCTCTCGACATTTTACAAAACAAGGACCTTTACAAATGTGTTTTCCATCCATTTAACTACGTCTATTCATTAAATTAACTGTAGAGATCTGTAGGAAGGTTGAGACTAAGATACTAAGACATTGAAATCTTACTGATTCCACTGCGGTTTTTTTATTGTTCTTTTCTTGGGTTCGAATACAATTCGTATGTTTGTTCTAAATACCAGACGGAGTCTGAAAAAAAGGTCTCATTGTATCTCACTTAAAGTTTACGTAACAAGAGAAGACCATTAGTAAACAAATTCACGATTCTCACTGAGTCACGTCAAGACATTGTTATCCGTCAGAAGTGTGCATTAACAGGCAGACCGAAAGAAATATAAGAACCGGGTTAAAAGAATTTAGAGGTATAGTTTATCTGCAGAGTATTCGAAAGGTTCAGAAAGATTTCGGGTGTGTCGTTGTTTCTGGATCGTGTCGGTTTTTATTTATTCATTTGTTAAAAAAAAAATTTATTATTAAAGATGTCGGAGATGATCAATAAAGATATGAGAATTACTGTCCGAGTCGGAATCAATTTAGTCAATTTCTTGAAAGAAAAAAGAGTTTAAATGTTTTACAAGTAGGTAAGATTACGTCAAAATCAGATGTAATATTCCATACGGAAAGACCCTTCATCGTCGTATGAATTCCAAAAGAATTCACATTATATTACCCAAACTAAACCTTCTACGTTCAATTGAGACGTAAAAGAGAAATAGACTCAAATTGTCATGTACATCGATAACAGGAAAACCAGGTAGTGTGTGTGTGTGTGTGTGTGTGTGTGTGTGCGTGCGTGCGTGCGTGCGTGCGTATGTGCGTGTGTGCGTGTGTGCGTGTGTGTGTAACAAGTACGACAAAATGGTAGTACATTTAGATTCACTCCGAGATTGTTGTTAAGTGCCATGGTCGTAAGGAGTCTCAGAATAGTAAATAAAGAGAGATGAAATATACGGGTAAAAAATCCCCATTGTAACTTAAAACTTTCGGTTGAAAGTTAATGTCGTATAATTTTTGACGTGATAAGTGTGGACCAACTTTAAAGGTGTTCCTGACATAAACCTGACGATAAAGGGTGATAGTAAAATTCACCCGTGAAAAAAAGAAAAATGGGTGAGACTTACTATTATTTGATGGGTCAGTATAAAGGAAACCGGTTGGAGATGATAAAAGACAAGGGGAAAGGAAAGTGAGGTCATTTATTAATGAACGAAAACCAAGAAAAATATCCGGTTGGTTAAGTAGTGTATGTAAGTGATAAAAGAGTATTAAAAGTGATATTTTTGCCAGAGACTGTAGAGCGGTTATTGGATGACCAGAGTGATAAAGACGAAAATAAATTTACGATTAATAAAGTCAGAACCCTTAAAACCTTCGTAATTACTCATGTACCCTTTTGACTCCCAGGATTTTAAAATTCCAGTAATTGGGTCGATCAGTAATTGAGAGTTTTTTCAAGGAATATCCTTTCTTCCACAAATAATAAGGACATAGTAGAAATTAAAAATTTTTCCTGGATAAAAGGGGACCATGTTGTCCAAAAATATGTATTGTCCTAAATACTCAAATTTTGTTTAAATTCTTTACAGTTTCTTCTTAAAATTCAGTAATAGCCAATCACTCAGTAAAATTAATATATGTTCCCTTCGGTTATTCATCTAATTAAAGAAATTAATGTCTGTTTTAGTCTTCTCTTCCACTTTTGTTGACAAACTCCTCTCATGTTGTGGGGGGATGGGGTTAGAGGAACCCATTCATTGTAGGTTGTTTCTCGGTTAGTTCTATAAATGTTCCTTTGTTAAAATGAGTAAAGGTCTAAGAGACTTTTCGTCTCACGTCTCTCTCAAAACAGGATTCTGTATACGTTGGGGTAGGGACTCATTACCGAGACCCGGGGAAGGAAATACTCTTAAAGGGTAGAGGGGAGTTAAACTGGTTCGAGTCGAGGGTTGTGATTAACCGGTAGTCCGGTTAAGGGAGATTGTATCTTGTTACTTGACTTGTAACGAACCCCCTTTCACAGAAATATAGTCGTACATTCATATATTTGTATTTGTCGTGTCAACCCGTTTTACGAATACCGAGAAGAACATAGTAGAACTACGTTGGGGATAGTAGAACCTCGTGAAAGGATATATACCGTACTCTACACCGTCATGAGGAACACGAAAAGAACGGGTCTGGACCCAGTTGGTAAAGAGATCTCTGGGAGTAAAGAAACAGATCTACTTACATAAATCTTTTGTTTAAGACTCGTGATTCACCCGAGTAACGACATCCCCATAAGAATATAGATCTGGAAAGGTCAAATATCGAGTTCTTTTATGTGGATACGAAAGTTCAGGTTCAGTTGTCGTCGTCTACTCTGTTTCTAAGTGACACTTCGATTACTCGAGGAAGATTCCAAGATATGGATTAAATCATAAAGATTAAAAAGAATTTTTCTCAGAGGTGTTAACATATTCGACGTTCCGAATTGTTTTAGGTACATAAGGATTTAGGAGTATGGGATTGTGTCCCACAAGGAATACAAGATGTTATGGTAAATACATTAGACGGAAAGGACTATCGAGTCAACCATTTCTTAGACGAATATTAAGTCCTCTGGGACCAAACTAAGGACCCAGTCCTTCTAGGGGACTTCTTCCCTTTCCGATGGGTGAGATCAGAAGACCGAACCCCTTAACGTCAGCAAGTCAGTACAGGCGAGAAACACTGGGGTACCTGACATCGGATGGTCCGAGGAGGTAGGTACCCCAAAAGGTTCGTTCTTATGACCTCATCCAACGGTAAAAGAAGAAGTGACATATTAGGTATCCCAGAGTTTCCCAACCTGTACTGACTCGTTGAAAGTTAGACGGAAGAAACTGTCACTTTTGGGACTAAGGGGTTTCTTAGTTATATATTTGAGTGGAAGAAATAGAAGATTATATGAATTAAAACCTTAATGTAATGGTTGTCGTTATGGATGTTGTTTGGACGATTCAGGTCTAATTCTAAAATAACGGTAAGACACGACACTTACTTAAGATTGTTTTCCGACAAGTTTTGATAAACTTAAAAATGAAACACACCAACATAATAGTTAAAGTATTGTAGTCCAAGTAGATATACACAAAGATAAATTAAAATCCCCGAAAATGATTATTGTTAGAATAAAAGTGATTTATTAATGTAATGAGTTTTGAGTTTTACTATTTCGATCTCTATCGTAAGGATAGGAATTGGAGAGACTAGACAAGGATGGGTAGGACTCCAGAGACGAGACTTTACAGTGAAATAGGGACTGAGGATCTCCCTTCTCATCGGTATGAGAAGACAAGGAGAAATAGTAAGAATTCAACGAAATGTCAGGAATTTTGATGGAAAGTGATATCCTGTATTAATATATAAACACCTTCCTCTGTATTGTTATAGGTAAGGTATTTAGACATCAGGTAAATTGGGTGGCAGATAACTTACCAT
The DNA here is from genome assembly GCA_006410555.1 of Capra ibex. Classification (NCBI taxonomy): domain Eukaryota; kingdom Metazoa; phylum Chordata; class Mammalia; order Artiodactyla; family Bovidae; genus Capra; species Capra ibex. The sequence goes on along the minus strand of SJYO01006231.1, from coordinate 70,533,876 downwards.
ACGTTCAAAAGGGGTCAGAAAGTGACAACGTCTAGGATGACATTACTTGTGGGTAAATGAATATCAACGAACGTAAAAATACAAATTATATAAAATTATAATTAGAAGTAGTTTTCAGTCACATATCATGTCTTCTTTGTTTTTAAATCTACACCAAATATTCTATTTATACTAAAGTTTCTGTAACGGATGGATACCGTCGAAGTCAAATTCGACGTCTGAATGTCTATCATATGTAACCAAAGTGAATAAGAGTCACTATTTACGAACTCACCTACGTTTTCGAACTCTTCTTATGTTCTTTTAATAAAGATTCTAGGATGTATTGGGGTTATGAGGTTCATAGGTTTCGAGAAAACCGATATATTTTATGTGGTCAAACGAAATTGGGTAAAAAGGGTCTAGATAACTACGTATTTTACTATCTTCAGAGAACCTTATCTCATAACTGTAGATGTCCATCATAATCCCAAGAAATTAAACTACAAATGTCGTTTTTATTTCTGTCATTGTCTATTGTGACTAAAAAAAAAAAAATTGGACTCAAGTATTACTATGACACTCTTTTGTTTCATTTTCTCTTCCCCTGGAGGACACATACAGCATTTCACCTTGTGGTTTTACACTTGTTAAACTTTCAGATCCTCTTTCCATAAGTTCACAAGAAATTTTACAAAGTTTTAAAAATTTATAGCCCCTTTCCTTTTGTTTAGCACTTCTACTCACACTTTCCGTTCCTCGTCCATGTATCACTCTACGTCTCTGTAGGTGGAGAAGGAGTGGGAAGACAAGGAGTAAGATGGAAGAGAGATTTTTCTATTCAACGTCATTTAAGGACGAAACTGTTTTGGTTTGTATCGAGGTATAAGTCACACGATACCTATTACGTAAGAGTTCTTGATAAAATAAAATTTTATATTTTTCCATGTAATCTCCTCAAGGAACCGTCACTTTCCCCGTAAACTTTGATTAAGTTTGTAATTACATTTATGACATTATTGTTCTATAAAATACACAGATAAACTATCCGTTTGACGTTGTGTTAGGATTAATTTACGTCAGAGAAATCTTTACGTATGACTTGTTTGTTATCATCATTGAAATGGTGATTCTAAATAAGATTTAGGTTTCCATTAAATCCTTTACAATGTATTGTATGTAAAGCCCCTTCACAGTTTAATTTGATTCCTCCCGACCAGACGAATAGGAAGTAAGGGTCGAAGAGTGGAGCGAAAATCTAAGGGTGTCGAAGTCCCCCAACAGTAGGATTCGTCCGTAATGAATGCGTAAGTCAAACAAAGAGGAGTGGTGCCTTTCGAATAAAGACGAAACACAGACGAGATAAGTTGGGAGACGAAGGGTTAGGGATTCCTGACGTACCTCTAAGTGGAAGACATAGGCAAAGGAAGTACCAGGTGTCATAAACGATCAATCGGAATCTTTAGGAAGGACGAATCGTACGATTAATCCGTTTAGTCAACTGGTGAGGGATTCACATAATTGACGTCGAAAGACTGTTTCTATGGTGTTGAACGATTACGGAGTAAATATAGTTGCAATAAGGGTGTTGAAAGAGACATTTGATGTCCGGACACGTGTAGAAATATTTTGTGTAATGAATTATCACTTTAATAAACGGTTCCAGAAATAACATAGGGTCAATCTAGTTTAAGGAAGTCCCGTCTATAGGATAGAACTTGTAAAAACATAGGGATGTGTATTAGGTTGTGAATCGTGTAATATGTGAGAGTCATTTTCTGATACCCTGAATTTATAGTTTAACTTTTGTTAAATAAAGGCCTTTGTGAAGTTGGACCTTCAGCTGACACGTAAAGTCACTCTTAAGAATCATTCGTCTTATTGTTCGTCCCTCTGGTTTTCTGGTCATCGGAAAAGGTCAACAGTCTTTTTGAGGGACACCAACTTACGTCCACCTAAATTTTTTGGACAATCGACTTTGTTCCCATCGAAATATCCTCTTCCCACGAGTTATGGGTTGGAACTCTATTAGGTTGGTTTCTCGGGTAAAGTTTTGTTGTCTTAAACTCGGTAAAGACACTTGGAAGTGAAATTGGGTCCACTAAGAACAGTTTGAGTCTTTCTTTTTTGTTAAATTGTTTGAATGAGTTTTGTTAGAAGGTCCCTTTTTCATATAATATATAAAAGTGGTTAGATGAGGACCTTGAATTTTGGAACTAGATAAATGATAGGACCAGGATGTGTTTCGTTGTCATCAAGATCTTTTATTTTTTTCTTCTTTGATAGAACTTTCCGTTTGACGTTGGTGTCCCAATCGGAGAAGTCACATAATGTCATCCCTGGTTTAAGGTTTTGAAAGTTGATACCCTTTGTTGAACGTTAAGATATCAAGAGATCTGTACTCTCTAAGATTCTTACTTTTACTTGACCCTACTTCTATCTTCTGGTCTTAAGATCTTAGGAGCAGTCAAAGAAGACAAAGTGGTTCGTTTTGTGAATGGAAGTGGAGGATGAGAATTAGACTTTCAACTTATACAACTTGAACTGTACTAAAAGTCTAAGAAAGTTCCGTGTAATAAAAATTTTTTTGGGTACAGACTGAAAAAGATACGTTTATTTTCATTTTTCACCACTTTCACGGGTATTTGACCGAATTATATACTCAAAATTCACTAGGACCCAACAGGACAAGTCTAGATCGAGTGTTCTGGTTTCGACTCTAGAGTGCTAAAATGAGAGTCCCCAACCCTTCCGACTGACGTCTAACGAATGGCGACTAAGGTGAGTTCCTTAATTAGAGTCTACGTCCCCAAATGACCATTGTTCGTGAGGAAGGGTTTCTTCTTGGAGGTTTATAGTCAGTAACGTCTCCATCTCTCCGAGTCGGGAGAACGAAGTCAAATCCTGTAGAGATTTTCCGTCAAGATCCAGATCTCGTTGGATGGAATTTTTTAGGTCCCCGGTCATAATAAAACGCAGACAAAAATTCTAAAGGTTTGGAGATAAGACTCTACGTTAATGAAATGTTATAGACTAGTAACATTCTTAAATAAACTTTGAAACAATCCTTCTCGGTTTCGTCAGAACAACAACAAGTCAACGATTCAGAAACGTTGGGGGTACCTGACGTCGTACGGTCCGGAGGGACTGGAAGTGATAGAGGGTCTCAACCGAGTTTGAGTACGAGTAACTCAGTCACTACGGTAGGTTGGTAGAGTACGAGACAACGGGGGAAGAGGAAGACGGAAGTTAGAAAGTAGAAATCAGACCTCAATTAAAACGGAGTTATTACTTCGTTATTTATTGGAAGACTTATGAGACGGGTTGTGGGTGGGGGTACACCGACTACCCTTAAGGTTGTTGAAGACTGGGAGAGACCCAAGTCCCATAACAAAACTAACGAGGGAAAACCATCAATAAAAGGGTCGAAACTCTTCAGTCAACTTCTAGGGTTTGAGAGTTTCTACAAACCTCGTGGGAGAGGGAGAAAGAGAGTTAGAGAGAGACATCGAAAGAGGTTATAAAAAGAGACTTTTGAGATTGGTGTAGTTACGAGGACGTGAGGGTTTCGACAGAGGAGTCGAGTTTTATGTTCACTCTTGTGTCCTGATATAGTTCCTTTACTTCGTAGTACTAGTTTAACTGGTTCAAATACGTAGCTAGGTACGTTTAGATACACTAAGAAGAGTTTATTCATAGTCAGTCATACTAGGGGAAAGGATCTTTAGGGTCTGTAAAGACTTTATGTCTTGTTCATGTGAAGGGTCCTTCAAAATAATTCTACAAATTAATCGTCTTATATGATATTTTGTGTATGTGGGTCTTAGTAACTGTAAAGACTCCACTAAAGTTGGATGTTTTGGTTTATGAAAATGTGGGGTCTATTTGACGGTCATTGACTCGATGGTCGTAAGAAGGGTACCGGAGATATGGTGTACCAAAACATCATTTGTTTCTACCTTAAGGACATGTTGTTTGAGGAGATAAAAGTCTCTTGAAAAACCAGAGGGGACTGTCAGCACCCAGGGACGTCAGTACGGCCTTAGTTTGTGAGAACCTGGGTTTCTGTGTCTCACTTCTGTTCACTTCTATTCGAGTCTTTTAAAAGGTGGATACTCTTTAAGCCTTACTTTGGATCTCTATGGTTAATTAAAGAAACCATGGACTTTATTTTACTGGAAATGTTAACAAACGTCGAGAATGTACCTTCTCGACTCTATTCGACTAGATGTCTCTTCTCTCACTTCTACTCTATGTTTCTCTTTGTCTAAACCCTCTCTCACTTATTCCAAAATTGTCGAAATGTTAAGAGTCATTAAAGGGACACACTCCATGTAGATACAAAGGACTGTACTTAAGGTTATTCTTTGTTGACCCAACCGTTTTTTAAGGCAACCCACGGAAAGACATGTTACAATACATTTTTGGGCTTACTTGAAAAACCGATTGAGTTATAAAATTATTTAAGAGGAAAAAGTGAAATTGATCTTATTGTCTTTTTAACTACATCGTACGGAATACCCTACATTAGTTTTACGTTGAAATAGAGGGTAACAGGGAAATTTGAAATAAGTGATTTTCTTATTAAAAGGGAACGTACCTTAAGAAAGAGATCATTTGGGGTATTCAAAGACAAAAGTCAATTCATATTTTACAGGAGGTCGGTGAAATTTTAGGGTTTTTGACGGAGTCCAGAGATTACATGGACCCGGATCTATTATTACGTTTGAGTTAAAAGGAGAGTCCGATGATGACTGTCGTTGAACGTTCACCTTTATGTCCTCTTCGACCTACCCCCGTAGTAGAGAGAAAGAGATGGGTGGTACAGAGGAGATTGATCAAAGACTGTAGGGGTCCCAACTTAGGTCCACCGTTTCTCCGTGACCCCAGTTCTCGTCAGTATGGTCTTTACGATCTTAGTTGATCGTAATCCGGGAAGAGTCACTTTCGACAAGTCTACGAGTGTATAAAGTAGTCTTGGAATCACTTAAAAGATCTACTTATGGGGTTAGTGACGTCCGAATTGGGGATGTTAAGGACGTTACACTGTCCATGTGTACAAGAAAACCATCGGGAGAGAAGAAACCGGGAGTGTAAGGGTCCTTAGGTCCATTGGGTAAGGTATGTTTTGAGAAAGAAACTTAAGAGTCCAAGAGACTCTCCAAGAGAACCTGTTTTAATCTGTACCGAAGTGGTAAAGACAGGTCTCTTCCGTTACCGTTGGGTGAGGTCATGAGAACGGACCTTTTAGGGTACCTGCCTCCTCGGACCATCCGACGTCAGGTACCCCAGCGATTCTCAGTCCGGGCTGACTCGTCGAAGTGAAAGTGAAAAGTGAAAGTGAAAAGTGAAAGTACGTGACCTCTTCCTTTACCGTTGGGTGAGGTCACAAGAACGGACCTCTTAGGGTCCCTACCCCCTCGGACCATCCGACGGTAGATGCCCCAGCGTGTCTCAGCTTGTGCTGACTTCACTGAATCGTCGTCGTTGTGCTAAAGACAGAAAAGATACTCAAGATGGGAACCACGTACCCTTCTTCCGTAAGAAACGTGTTGACGGTGATTCTCACTTAATGTAAAGTCCGTCAGGAGACAAGAGAAGGAAACGGGACGACGGCGGTCAACTGTCGTTGTCGGGGAGTGGACCTAGACGTCTATCTGGAATGTAAAAGACTCAACAGGATAACTCCGTCTTACTGAGAGGGGAGAAAGAGTACCTCTTCACCCTTAGATCCGTTCTCAAGTGTCTAGAGAAGAAAACAGAAGGGACCTAGGAAAATACGTTGACTGGACCCAGTACCATGGACTCTCCAGGTTCTCAGAATTTTTTAGACGGAAGAAAAAAGTAAAGTTATGTCCTGGAAACGAAACACACATCGACGAGGGAAACGTAGGATCATGGAGTCCTTTCAATGTAAAATAGTAGGTTGTAATTGTAATCAACCAAAGACAATGAGAGGGAGGGTAGGGACTGATTCTTGGTATTTACTTCGTGGGGGTCTTAAATACCACTTATAGATGTAATATCCGAAATACTTGCACTTCCATTTAGAGTGACAACTTACTGACACAATTACCTTCCATTGACAAGAGACTCGGTTCTTAAACTTAGTGTAATTGATTGTTTACTCGATCGTTTGTTAAGATGTAGGAATAGGTACACAATAGAACTTAAGGAAATAGATCTCACCTGATCTTTCATTTAGCACACTTTACCAAACTTCTTTTCTAAGAATAAATCTTTTATCTCCAACACTTTCACAGTTATTTTCCGATCCTCACATCTTATGCTGTCGTCGAATTTAGATACTGATAATAGTATCTACCTCTTCCTTTTACGTTGGGTGAGGTCATGAGAACGGACCTTTTAGGGTACCTACCTTCTCGTACCATCCGATGCCAGGTATCTCAGTCTGTGTTGACTCCTGAAGTGAAAGAAAGAAAGAAAATAATCGTATCTTGGGTACTCTAGTAACTATAACTTCTTTATAATTGACCCATGGATTCGTACATGGACCTGATCCTGTACCGTTGGGTGAGGTCAGAAGAACGGACCTCTTAAGGTACCTGTCACCTCGGACCGTCCGATGTCAGGTACCCCAGTGTTTCTCAACCTATACTGACTCGTGGGACAGGTGGTGGTGAATCGTACATATTAGGTAATACTACCTACGATTCACGTTTACGACTTATTTTACCCGTACTAAGGACGAAGAAACTTCGAAAGATAGATATAAGTGAGATCGATTTGTGTTCTTCTTTTTCTTTCTAAGTACTTTAATAAAGGCGGTCACAGGATGAATGAGTAGTTCCTTCTCTCTTTTAACACTACTTTCCATTTTAGACGAATTAAATACTACACTTTTATACATGTCCTTTGGACACGGAAATCAGTATTTACATTTAGGAATCTTTTGGTCCACGAACATGTTAAAAAAAGGTACTCCGTTTTTATTTACTTGACTGGAAATTGTCTCATTACCATTTCTTTATAAAAACGGCACATATTACACTTCAATTGTCCTTTTTCTTATTCCATTGACATAAAGACGTCTTAACGAGAGGAGGTTAGACTTCTTTAATTTCCTTCTACTCCCTCCATCGGGTCCTGTCCTCGAGTTACAGACTACTCCTTTTGTGGACATTTATGTATGTGTGTGTGTAGTACGCGTCATGTGTCTTGTCGGGAGGAGTAAGTGGTCACGACGAAAGTAGAACGTGTAAGTTCCTCCTACTCCAACTATAACATTTTTACTACTGTACATTCTATGATATCCCAAATAAAACGGTTCTCTTTAGGCTAAAATTTAAAACATTGGATTGGGATGGAATCAGGCAATAAATACTACAAGAACTTATAAAGTAAATGTAAAATGAAATAATCTCTATATATCCTGTACCTAAGACTTCTTAATAGATAGTCTAACAGTTGTCTGGATTATCAAAATGGATTTCGGTCGACTAAATGTAGGATCGACTGTGGGTACCTGTCAGTCTGTCGGAACATTTGGTACTTATAAATCTTTGGACGAAATTTTCTGAAATAGTCTTTACGTACTACTCTTGGACGAAACAATGAAGACCTATGAGACGTACATGAATCGGTCACAGATGATGATAAGTTCTGATTAACTACTAAGAAAAGATCTAAAACCTTGAGTTTTTTCAGAGAACTCTTTACTGAACGTTAAGCCCGATTAAGCATTTGGTCGAGTCCTGTGAGAACTCTAGTTTTCCTCCTTAATAAGGTTCTGTCCCTTTGTTGGATTTACAAGTGACTACTTACCCATTTCTACACTATGTATGCACGTTACTTTATCACAAATCGGTATTTTTTCTTACTTAGTAAAGGTAAACGTCGTTGTACCTACACGTATGAGTCGCTTCAGTCAGTCTGTTTCTGTTTATGGTATACTATATCGAATATATACCTTAGATTTTACACTGTGTTTACTTGGATAGATGTTTCGTCTTTGTCTGAGTGTTTGTCTCTCTTGTCTGAACACCAACGTTTCCCTTCGCCCCTTCCCTACTTGACCCTCAAACCCTAATCATCTACGTTTGATATATATAATTATCTTACCTATTTGTTGTTCAGGGATGGCAAATCGTGTCCCTTGATATAAATTAAAGGATATCATTTGGTTACTTTCTTTGCACTTTTTCTTACATACATACACACACAATATATATATATACATCATACATGTATATGTATATATATACATATTGACTTAATGAAACGATATATCGTCTTGATTCTGTTTAATATTTAGTTGGTATGAAGTAATTTTATTTTTTAAAAATTTCCTCCTCGATAATTATTTATACGGTTTGTTCTCAATATTTGGTCGTTTACCGTTGAGTACTAGTGGGATCGCCTCAGAAGTTAGTTTGATGGATTTATGTCTCAGATCCTGTAAACGAAAAGAACTTATCTTCTTATTTTTACATTGAGACTTCCTTCGTCTACAGTGTTACACTCCTCTATGTGTGGTACACACTTCCGAGTACCGACTCGGCACACATAGGAGTCGACGAATTTGACGATTTCTATCTTCGTTCCTTCTCTCCTTTTTCTAAACTAGACTGTGGAGTGACGGGTGTGTCACAGGTGGAGGGGGTCTACCACCGATTGAGTATCCGAGAGACTGAATTATTGATCTCACGAGTCCTACTCATACCGTAACTGAGTACTTGGTACACCAGGGAAGTGTCGTTTCGTCCCGTTGACCCTCGTTCTCTGTAAGGTTTTCTCGTTTAAAACGGTTGAGTGTTTAACGCTGAGATGTCCTAACGAGACCCCTTTAAATCTGATCATATTAAACGGTTGATAAATAGAAATTTATATTTAATAAAAGAGTCATGGTAGAAGGATCTAAGGTATATATACACAATTAACGTCCCGTCGTTACCTCAACGTCTATATCTCTCGTCTGAACACTTGTGTCACCCCCTCCTCTCCCACTTTGTTTAACTCTCTCATCACGATTTTGGACATGTGGTGGTATATATTTTATCTATCGGTCACCCTTATACGATATACTGTGTACCTTGGGTCTCGTCCACGAGACACTGTTGGGCTCGTCCCCCCTTCTACTCCCCCCTCCACCCTCCCTCTAAATTCTCCCTCCCCTGGATACATATGGATACCGACTAAGTCCAACTGTATACCGTCTGTGGTTGTGTTGTGACATTTTTAATAGGAGGTTAATTTTTATGTAAAATTTTATTTATTGATTATTAAAAGAGATAATTATAGATATGATCTTAGAAAATACAGTTGTCCTGAGACTGTAAACCCAATAAATACATTGAATTCCAATAAAGAGACTATATGGGTCGTCTATATAGGACCTAGTGGAGGGCATAAGTCTTTCGATATCCATTCACGTTTAAAGATTGATAGAGAGTCTTTTTCACCCAATATGGTTCTCATCAACACAAATAAGGACTTTGTCTTTCCGTATTGAAATAAACTTATTTAATGAAAAAACCTTAATAGAAACGATGACTATACAATAGGTTTACCTTTTATTACTTAAATATTGTGTAAGAAAGATGTGAAAGTAAGTAAACAAGTAAGTAATTAAATCAGTTGTTTATAAATAAAGATGGTTCGTCCTCCGTAACACGAACCCAATATTCCTGTGTCACTACCTATTTTGTGTCGTACCGAAGACGGAAATATTTCGAAAGGTGAATCACTTCCTCTGTCTGATGTTTCTTCATTTATTTGTATGTCTAGTTCTTATACCAGACTCAGTGATCCTTTATTTTTCCCCTATATAAATTTATCTCACCAGTTTTTTCCGAGAACCTCTTCCAGAGGTGAACGAGGTACGAAACAATGACGGAAATCTAAGAGAGAGAGAAAAAAGTAAAGAAGTTTAAAGATTAGAATTCACAGTATGGGAATTCTTAAGTAAAAGAAAGAAGAAGTATAAATAAACCAACAGAATAATAAAAAATATATTTAAATAAATAAAATTAACCTCCAATTAATGAAATGTTATAACATGACCAAAACGGTATGTAGTTGTACTTAGGCGGTGTCCATACGTGTACGAGGGGTAGGACTTGGGGGGAGGGTGGAAGGAGAGGTATGGTATGGAGACCCAGTAGGGTCACGTGGTCGGGGTTCGTAGGACATAGTACGTAGCCTGGACCTGACCGCTAAGTAAAGTATATACTATAATGTGTACAAAGTTACGGTAAGAGGGTTTAGTAGGGTGGGAGAGGGAGAGGGTGTCTCAGGTTTTCTGACAAGATATGTAGATACAGAGAAAACGACAGAATGTATGTCCCGGACTGTCGATCGTTAAGAATACTTTTCAGAGGTAAAAAGAGACCATATATCTTTAAATTTTAGTTTTGAAATAAGTAGTAAGTGGAGTACAAATGTTGAAACAGTGTAATATGATCTTTTATGACAAATTCTACATTTTGTTCCCAGTCCCGTACAAGACATTGGAAAATAAACTTTAAAGAACATACTGGTCATAACAAAAAGATCTTTTTTGTTAGTTTAGCTAATCACTCCGATGAACAGGGTACTTGTATTGAACCCAAAGACTAAAAGACAGGAGACCGAGTCTTAAAATTAGTCTAAGAAGATTTGTGAATTGTTTCGTAGACTTTGTAGTCTAGTTCCGTATTTTTCCACAAAGATTAGTAAAATACATTCGTTCAGTTGTTTAAGTAATTTGACGTATACCACCCCATAACGTATATCACCCCATATATTCGTATCGGAACAGGGAAGTTCGAGTATCCGGTCATCTCGTCTCTTTAAACGAAAGTGATGATTCATTGTAGGTAAATAGATTCGAAGTAATCAGATGACCATTATTTACCTCGAGTATAATTGTTATTATTGAGATTAAAGTGATCAAGAATAGACTAACGACTTCGTATCTGAAGTTGAGGTACAACTCGGGTGTGATTATAAAGACCATAGACGGTCCTTGATATAAAACGAGAAAGGTTCCCTGTCTTCAAGACGTGCGTGACGATAGAGTGTACGTCTTGTATCATGACAGTTACAAATAAACATTAGAGTACGAATTCGCGAGTCAGCACAGGCTGAGAAACGTTGGGGTACCTGACATCGGGTGGTCCGAGGAGACAAGTACCCCAAAAGGTCCGTTCTCCTGACTTCTCCCAACGATAAGGGAAGTGGTCCAGTGGAAGGGTTGGGTCCTTAATTTGACCCTAGAGGACGTAACGTCCACCCAAGAAATGGTTGACTCGATTTAGATGAGAGAAGGATCATTGGTCGAAACAATAATTGGACTAGATGCCACGGACTTAGGATAAGGACTTTACTTATCCCAGGAAAAGGACGTTTTTAATTTTTATTAAAAAAAGTAGAAACAAGAGATATTTTCAGTAACCCGTTAAAAAAAAAAGAACGTAGTATTTAGATGAAAGATAAACTATAGAACCCCAAGGTGGTGTACTAAGGAATGTGATACTTACTACTGAAATATCGACTTCGAACCTTGGTATAGAGATTTTCGTTTAAAGATATAATTTATAATTCCGAAATGTACTTTTTCTATTCTCTGTGTCCATCTCCTTTCTCTTAATTTTAATGTTTCTTTCTTGATCTTTCCTTTTATTCACTAGATTCATATTAAGACCCAACAGTTCTTAAAAAATTTTAAAGTTTCTTGTCTTGTTAGGTATAAAGAAACGTGAGTAAATAGAGAAGGAGATGAGACGACTAGATTATAGACGATAGTCAGAGATCATGAGTTCCGTTAGGAATCTGGAGTTTACTTCGATATGTCTAAAAGGACTTTTAAAAACAAACACTAATGAAACGGAATTTCTTATCTCCTTTACCCTCAACGGTCAACAGTTCATACAAATATATCGTTTACAAAACAAACAATTATAGGACGGAATTCCTTTCTTCCCTACCCTCAAAACTCAACAGTGTAACTAAAATCACAACTTATCTGACGAAATTTTTCTGTCCGTATTCGAACGTAAACAGTCGTTAACGATTGTTATTTTAACAGATAAAGATCATCCCACCATAAAATAAAGTGATTCTTCAGTTTTCAATTTCTGAACTATTTTTTATTTAGAGGACGAACACCACTGACTTTATCTTTTTCCGTGTGTTTCTGCTAGTTTTGGTTACTCTCCTGGTGTTGAAGTGGTTTCTCGGGTAGGACAACAAGATCTCAAACAACCTCTGTGTTGGGTTGAGGGAGTGGAAACCTACTTACAATCTTGATACTGGGTCCTTCTGTCCAGGTCAGGTAGGCACTTTAATGACTGGTAGTGCAGGTGACGGTAGAGACGTTTATGTCTGGTGACCGGGGGTAGACTTTTCTCTGAGTAGGGGTGTCCCCTTTATCGTTTTACTTACAAGACTGAAACTTAAGACACAATTGTAGGTATGAGGTTATCCTTTCCCAGAATGAGTTTACGACTCTTTTAACACACTCGAACTTAAACAGATGTAAGGAACCAATACCCTCAAAATTTCTTTTCTCCGAAGATACCAACCTGGTAAGAAGTCTCGTGGGTGATTTGAGGTATAGTCCTGACACTGAAATAAAAACCAGCATGTGAAGTCTCTCCAGTTGTTATATGAATCAACGGACTCAGATCGACTACCGTTCACTGTGACTACTCGGGATATGAAGGTTAATCACGTACTCCGAGACATGTTTTGTCCCTGGTTGACGTCTCCGACAGATAGAAATCACTAAGCACAGACCTCTGAGAGAACCCAGTCGGGGCCGAGAATAAATACCCAACCGAAGTACAAGACTGTCATTTCTGGAAGTAAATGGATTAAATAAAAACTTTGGATTGGTCTATTTTCCCGTTGAGGTTGGTGTTTGAAGAGGTTCTTATAGATAATCAGAGAAGTGAAAATGGTTTCAGTCTTTAGTGTGAGTTTAGTCTTAAATTATAATAAAAGATTTGGGTTTTACTTTTACTTCATAAACGTTTAGGTATCCTAATTTCTTGAGAAAATTTCCAACTGCTATGTCTCAGAGTATAGATGGTCATAAAGTAATGTGTCGTTACTATGATCAGAAAGGGATTGATTTGGACTCACTAGTCCATAGGACAGACAACGAAGTAATATTACACAAGTTGTCACTCGGTTTCTATCTACAGTTCGAACTTCATCTCCAAGTAAATGAAAGTACATGAAACGTCCCTTTCGGAGACTACTAATACATTCTACGGTAGTCTTAATTAATAGTTTACCTACTTACTTAAAATTTTACTCCAATATTAAGTAACTGGTCTAAGAACAAGTGGTAAGAAGTTAATCCCACCCGGATCAAGGTAAAACCTAATTGTAAGAAGAAAGAGAAATTAACTAAAGAACAGTAAGAACTTGTTTTTCAGTAAACAATAACGTCCTTCGTTTCAATTTGTTCTTCGGATGACTACGACTTTCTAAGAAAGAGTATCTTTCGTACCGTACATGCCACGAACGTCAACTTTCTTTACCTAACGTGTGTGTTTATGTGGTACAATCTTAATACAATTAGTCTCAACCATAAGTTTTATACATTGTTGATCATGTCATGTCTAGGTTACTGATCTTACTTACTTTACGGATTAGTCTCACCTGTTCCGTATTAGGTAATATATCCGTATAAACATGTAAAACTAACTATAATTGAAACCCTTTATACTAAATAGAAGGAATAGAAGTTAAGTTAAATTTTAATTTTACAGTAAATATTGAGAGTTCGTTCTTTAAGATATTAAGATATTAGGAGTAACTATAAACGTCACATTTGGACCTTTACGTTGGAGTTTACGTTTCCTCGTTCCGTCCTTACTTTTCGGTCCTTTATGTTGACCCTGTCTCACCGTTACACATTTTGTCCTTTTACGTAAGGGGTCGGTTTTCATAAGTTTAAGTTTATAAACATTTTACAACCGGTTTTTTTAGTCGTCCGAATCTAAGACAGGGTACAAGTTTGAATACTCGTAAGGATTTAGGTTATTCATAGAAGTTTACGACCTAATAAAAACTTAGATTGGTAGATAAAGACTTTATACGACGTAAAGATTACTACCGGATACAGAAATACAGTTCTTTCATCAAAATGAATGAAAATAATATTGATAAGATTGTTTTTAAGGGGAGTACGCAGTAAATCTAATATTTGACCCGTCAACCCCAAGGGGAGAATATAGTAGGGATGTGAATTGTACCACAAGGAGTGAAACACGATGGTTTATATCTCACTTAAAAATCTTAAATAATCTAGAAAATTATAAAATATTATTCCGAAATTAAAAAGGTTTACTTATTATTATTCCATATTTATATTCTGATGTTAAACATACCTTTATGTTCTTTGGAACTTATCTGTTTCGTTAGAACTCTTTCTTACCTTGACCTCCTCAGTTGGACGGACTGAAGTCTGAGATGGAGTTTCGGTGTCAGTAGTTCTGTCATACCATAACCGTGTTTCTGTCTTTATATCTAGTTACCTTGTTTTACCTTTCGGGTCTCTATTTGGGTGCGTGGATACCTGTGGAATAGAAACTGTTTCCTCCGTTCTTATATGTTACCTCTTTTCTGTCAGAGAAAATTGTTCACCACGACCTTTTTGACTAGTTGGTGAACACTTTCTTACTTTGATCTTGTGAAAGATTGTGGTATGTGTTATATTTGAGTTTTACCTAATTTCTAGATTTGCATTCTGGTCTTTGATACTTTGAGGATCTCCTTCTGTATCCGTTTTGTGAGAGACTGTATTTAGTGTCGTCCTAGGAGATACTGGGTGGGTGGAGGTTCTTATGACTTTTATTTTCGTTTTTATTTGTTTACCCTGGATTAATTTGAATTTTCGAAGACGTGTTGTTTCCTTTGAGATTCGTTCCACTTTTCTGTCGGAAGTCTTAGCCTCTGATATTATCGTTTACTTCGTTGACTGTTTCTTGATTAGAGTTTTTATATGTTCGTTGAAGACGTCGAGTTAAGGTCTTTTTATTTACTGGGTTAGTTTTTTACCCGGTTTCTTGATTTGTCTGTAAGGAGGTTTCTTCTGTATGTCTACCGATTGTTTGTGTACTTTTCTACGAGTTGTAGTGAGTAATATTCTCTTTATGTTTAGTTTTGGTGTTACTCCGTGTTAAAGTGTGGTCAGTCTTACCGACGATAGGTTTTCAGATGTTCGTTATCTACGACCTCACCCACACCTCTTTTCTTTTGACAGAGTGCGACAACCACCCTTACGTTTGATCATGTCGGTGATGCCTCTTGTCACACCTCTAAGGAATTTTTTGACCTTTATCTTGACGGAAGTCAAGTCAAGTCAAGTCAACGAGTCAACACAGGCTGAGAAACGCTGGGGTACTTAGCGTCGTACGGTCCGGAGGGACAGGTAGTGGTAGAGGGTCTTAAATGAGTCTGAGTACAGGTAGCTCAGGTACTACGGTAGGTCGGTAGAGTAGGAGCCAGCAGGGGAAGAGGAGGACGGGGGTTAGGGAGGGTCGTAGTCTCAGAAAAGGTTACTCAGTTGAGAAGCGTACTCCACAGGTTTCATAACCTCGAAGTCGAAATCGTAGTAAGGAAGCTTTCTTTAGGGTCCTGACTAGAGGAAGTCTTACCTGACCAACCTAGAGGAACGTCAGGTTCCCTGAGAGTTCTCAGAAGAGGTAGTGGTGTCAAGTTTTCGTAGTTAAGAAGCCGTGAGTCGGAAGAAGTGTCAGGTTGAGAGTGTAGGTATGTACTGATGACCTTTTTGGTATCGGAACTGATCTACCTGGAATCATACTGGGTCGTTAGGGTGACGACCCGTATGTGTGGTTCCTTTGGTCTTAACTTTCTCTGTGTACATGGGGTTACAAGTAGTGTCGTGACAAATATTATCGATCCTGTACCTTCGTTGGATCTACAGGTAGTGGTCTACTTACCTATTCTTTCGATACCATGTATATGTGTTACCTCATAATGAGTCGGTAATTTTTCTTATGTAAACTTAGTCAAGATTACTCCACCTACTTTGACCTCGGATAATATGTCTCACTTCGTTCTCTCTTTTTGTGATTATGTCATATGATTGTGTATATACCTTAAATCTTTCTACCATTACTATTGGGACATACACCCTGTCGTTTTCTCTGTGTCTACATATCTTGTCAGAAAACCTGAGACACCCTCTCCCGCTCTCACTCTATTAAACCCTCTTACCGTAACTTTGTGCATATAATAGTATACACTTTACTTAGTGGTCAGGTCCGAGTTACGTACTATGTTCCACGAGCCCCGACCACGTGACCCTACTGGGTCTCCCTCCCCTACCCCTTCCTCCACCCTCCCCAAAGTCCTACCCTTTATACACATGTCGGTACCGTCTAAGTACAGTTACATACCGTTTTAGTTGTGTTATAACATTTCATTAATCGGAGGTCAATTTTATTTAAATATAATTTTTTTCTGATGTTTTCACTTATATTTAGTACTCCATTATCTTTTCACACGTTGATTTAATTTCCAGGTCAATGAATGAGTTATGATTATTTTCGATCTACCTCTTTCTTATTCTGGTGTGTATGGTGGGTGTTAAAAGAATAGGAGAATTTTTGAAAACGGTTGAATCATACCGGTTTCAGGAGATACTCGTAGAACTTTGGACGTTTCTTAACCGTCTGGTCGTATAGTAACTAAGTAAGTCACCCTAAAGCACTCTTGGTATCGCTTAAACAAAACCCTCGTTATAGTCATTGGAGTCTATACGTCTACCGTGGTGGGAATACCGTCTTTCACTTCTTCTTGATTTCTCGGAGAACTACTTTCACTTTCTTCTCTCACCTTTTCAACCGAATTTAGAGTTATAAGTCTTTTGGTCTAGTACCGTATTGAAGTACCGTTTATCTACCCCTTTGTCACCTTTGTCACAGTCTGAAATAAAAGACCCCGAGGTCTTAGTGACGTCTACCACTAACGTCGGTACTTTAATTTTCTACGAACGAGGAACCTTCTTTACGATACTGGTTGGATCTGTCGTATAATTTTTCGTCTCTGTAATGAAACGGTTGTTTCCAGGAGATCAGTTTCGATACCAAAAAGGTCATCAGTACATACCTACACTCCCAACCTGACATTTCTTTCAACTCACGATTTCTTAAGTATGAAAACTTGACACCACAATCTCTTCTGAGAACTCTCAGGGAACTTGTCGTTCCTCTAGGTTGGTCAGGTAGGATTTCCTTTAGTCAGGACTTATAAGTAACCTTCTTGACTCCGACTTCGACTTTGAGGTTATGAAACCGGTGGTGGACTACACTTCTTGACTTAGAAACCTTTTCTGGGACTACGACCCCTTCTAACTTCCACCCTCCTCTTCCCCTACTGTCTCCTACTCTACCAACCTAAAGTAGTGGTTGAGTTACCTGTGCTTAAACCCGTTCGAGGCCCTCAACCACTACCTGTCCCTCCGGACCGCACGACGTCAGGTACCCCAACCTCTCAGTCTGTGTTGACTCACTGACTTGACTTGAATATCGTTTAAACAATCGCGTGGCATCTTAGTTACGTCTTTAGGGAACGTATACGAAGTCAGGATCCTTGAAGTTCCTTGCAGAAAATTAATACCTTACGTCGACTCCTTTCCGTATAAAGTTCTATATGGGGACCTTATCTTATATCGTGGGTCAAAAGGAATCCGAACTATAAAGAGGTCTTTTGGTGTGTGTTACATCAGTAAGGAGTTCTAGTATATATGAGACGGGAAGTATAGGAGTAGGAATCCACGAACCAAGGTCCTAGAGATGTCTACGTTTTTAAACGACTACGACTTCAGGGAATATGTGAACGTATATTGGATTCGTTAGAAGTGTATTTGAAATTTCGTAAAGATCCTATAAATGTCATAGATTGTGTTCCATTTACGGTAGATTTGTCAATGGTCTCGTAACGTTTAAACAAAACAAAACAACTTGAAAGACCGTTAAAAAGGGTTTATGAAAATTAGGTGGTAACCAACTTGTGAACCTACGTCTTGGGTATCTAAGTCTTGAACATGGATACCTCCCGACTGAATATATCTCTTTTTATGTTACAAATGATATATACACTTCACTTTGACAAGTAACGAGTCAGTACAGGTCGAGAAACACTAGGGGTCCGAGAAGACGCGTACCTTAAGAGGTCCGTCCTTATGACCGCACCATCGGTAAGGGAAGAGGTCCCCCAGACGGACTGGGTCTCTAGTTTGGGTCCAGACGACGTAACGTCCGTCTAAGGAATGACAGACTCGGTGTTCCCTTCGGGGTGTATGGTGTATATGATCAAGAGTATATGTTTTTCAGACGAAGAAGTAAAAGGGGGTTACAGGACGAAACATATAGAGTTTGGAGTTATAGAATTAAAACACCGATTTTTAATTAAGTTCTCAAACTTTTTCATTCGATCTTCTTATCCATATTTTTCCATTCTCTTAATTCAATATTGTGTCACTGTAAGTAAGAACTGCTGGTGTAGAGTTCCAGTAACCTGTTTACTATTTTGATTTGGTATTTTACCCTCCAAAAAGGTTTCATTATCGTTAATCTTGTGACTAGAGTATGGTTCTTTTACGTAGTCTGATGTGTGAAACATTTCGAGCCACCGTTTCTTACTCTTTGTTATGGTATACGATTAATATTAAGTGTAAAATTTTACATAAAACTCTATTGTAACTACATCGTGTGACTACTGTAAAGAAAAGAACGACGATACGGTCGAACGTACACACCATCCACTAATTTCTAGTCGTAGAGGGACGAAACCGTAAACTACTTCAGACTTTTTTTATAAAGAATTTGTCTTAAACATTATCGTTGTAATTAGTCGAAAAGTTTAGTCAACTAAGAGTTCTACTATAGTGTCAAAAAATAGAAAGATGACTGATAATTAGAGAATTCCTCTTTTTACAGTACATTACCCATTTTACATGTTAATAAATGTAAAGATGAAAATTTATCGATGGTTGAAAATTTACGGAACTATATTCTATCTGATAATTAACGAAGTTATTTTAGATAGAGTTTCTATTTACAAATCTATCATCTGACATCCAATTTAGTCTCTTATTTAAATAAAGTTTTACAATTGTTTTTAAATAACTCTTCAACGTAATTTAGAATTTTATTTATACACACACATATATACCACTGAAGGGACCACCATATGTATATATAAATTTTTTAGTAATGAGTCTAGGGAACAATAACTATAGTTACTTGGGAACTAATCTTTTAATAGAAGTGTATGTAAGTAATAAGATTCCATAGTTCATATACTAAAACAGTAAATTTATTATTCTACTATTAAGATCATATTAGTTTCTAAAATGTCACTTAGGATTAATTAAGTTAGAGAACTTATGGACACCCTATTCTTTTCGTTTCTAAAGATGTTAGATCTGTTTTCGTTGTAACTTTCGTTAAAAAGTGTATTCGATGGTTGATTTCTGAAATTTACTTTTATGTCTCTCGGTCGGAACTTACATCCATCGGAACACTCGGGGATTTGTCCTCTAGATGAACTGGTCAAGAGTCTGAAGACTGGGGTATTTACAACAATCTAATTTTACTCTCCACAACATTCGCATAAAGTCCTTTGTTCTTTTGAGAGTTTATTTTAGTGGATTGGAATGTGAATTTCATTGATATCTTTCTTCTTGTTTGTTTTAGGTTTCAATCATCTTTCTTTCTTTAGTATTTCTAGTCTCGTTTTTATTTACTTTATCTCTGTTTTTGTCTTTTCTAGTTACTTTTATCTTCTATCAAGAGACTTTTCTATGTGTTTTAACTATTTTAAAATCGGTCTAAGTAGTTCTTTTTTCTCTCTCAAGGGTTTAATTATTTTAGTCTTTGTTTTTCCCTCTTCAGTATTAGTTGTAGTGTATTTCCTAGTTTTCTCTGACGACGTTTATTGATATATAGTTATTTTATCTGTTGGTTCTTCTTTACCTATTTAGTAATCGTTACACGTTATAGGATTATGATTTGGTCCATCTGTATCTTTTATTTTTGTCTGGTCAATGGTCATTACTCTGACTTCGTCATTTCAATTTGTGAAACGTAGGTACCCCAGTGTTTCTCAGTCTGTACTGACTCACTGACTCGATCTTTTGTGTGGGTGTGTGGGTGTGTATGGGTAGTGACTATTTTTATCTGTGTTTTTAGGAGTTTTTTATAATCGTTCGACTCAGGTTGTTATGTAATTTTACGAGTAGGTGGTAATAGTTCACCCTATTATTAAAAAGTTTGAGGTGTGTAGTTAGTTACACAATATGGTGTAATTGTTTTACTTCTTATTTTTAGTATACTAACAGAGTTATCTATGGTTTTTTTATGAAAACTCTTTTAATTCGTACATAATTACTAATTTTAGAGAGGTCTTTCACCCGTATTTCCCTTAGATGGAACTATATTATTTCGGGTTTATACTGTTAGGATATTAATTGTAGTAAGAATTGTGTCTTTTCGACTTTAGAAAAAAGGGCTTCTAGTCCTTGTTCTGGTCCTACGGTCAGAGTGGTGGAAGTAAGTCACATCATAATCTTCGGAATCAGTGTGGTTAGTCTTTTATCTTCTCTGTTTTCCTTAGGTTTGACCTTTCCTTCTTCATTTTACTAGTGACAAACGTCTACTGTACTACGATATGGATTTTTTAGGATTCTGTGATGCTCTTTTGATACTCTCGAGTCGTCACTTCACCGATGGTCACCCCACTCTCTGTCTACATCTCGTTATGTCCTCATCCCCTATTACTCCAGATTTGATAGTACATAGTTTATTCGATGTTTCCATATACCATGTTATGTCCCTTGTCTCAGTCCTAAGATATTATTGAAATTCACCTAGTGTTGTAAATTTTAACGCTAAATGATATGACATGTGGATATTGAATAAAGTGTGAGATGTATTTGATATAGAGTAAAAAATTTTCTTATAGACACCTTATCTAATCCGATTTTGTGACTATGGTCGTTATACTTATGTAACGATAGGTTTTTATTTGATAAAGAATCTTTAAAAATTTCACACAACAAAATTTATTGATTAAACACAATTAAGTCCTCTCTGATGAAAGTTTCTGCAGGGGAGGAGAGACACTATTTTGACGAATATGATATATGAGAAGGGAAGGGTGGGGGTATCTTTGTTATAACAGAATCCTCTTTCCAATCGTTAATCATGTCGTTAGATCCGTGGTTGGTGATGGGTTCACTTGACATATTTACCGGTGTAGTATGAACAAAATATGATTTTAAATATGAATTCATGAAGAGACGAAAGAGAAGGGTTTAGGGTTATTAACTTGAGGTTTATCTTATGGTCTAAAAATTGTTTATTTAAAAGTTTTAACGTAGAACAAACTTTAGTTTCAAAGTCACAATTAACATGTAAGATCGGGGTAAAGTGAGTATAGTGTTGAGAATTTGATTAACAAATTAATAAATTTTAATATTTTATGGAATTTCTTACTTAGGGAAGTTGATTCAGAGAGCTTAATACAAGTTGGTATAAGGATTTTACCAAAACGGGGACCTCTAAGTCATTTCCGTCTGTTAATCTTCTCTGAGTTATTTCTTATAAATTATTATAATAGGTAGATTTAAGTATTTTAATTGTTAAAGATTTACGGACTTTCTAGTGTTCTACAATGGAAGAGTGATGAACAACCCATCTTAAGTATATATGGAAAACAAGAGTTAGTGAAACCGTAAACCTTTTGTATACAAGATTCGTGATTCAAAAGAATAGGAGGGTTCACTTCCTTTCCGTAAAACTTCTTCTCATCGGGTTTCGTTAGAGTCAGAGGTTTAGAGAGTTCTAAACGTTGGATCCTCACTACAGTCTTTGTACCACTTCACTTTTTGATGAAGACAGAGAACATAAGTCGGATATTGGTAAGTTTGTAGGTATTGGGTTGTTTCCACGACGACGGGTTATGTTGTCCTAGGACCTCTTAAGGTGTGTCGACAAGTAGATTTCCGTCCACCTACCCTAGTGTGTCTCCTCCACCTTGACTCCCTTGTTGTCTCTCTCACAGACATGAGTGTCGGGAGACTGGTATCGTTACCTCGGGTCTTGATGTCTTGTGGGTCTCGTCGTCCTTTCTACCGTGTGTGTTGAGGTAGGTGAGTTGGTGTTGTCACAGGTACCTTTGTCCATTACCCCGTCGTCACCTTGGCCTCGGACTCTGGGGTAGGGAGATCGTTGACTCCGCGGGTACTGGGACCACGGACGGGAGGGGGTAGACGTCACCGTCTCTGAGACTCGAAATGTTTTTGTCCTGTACCATCTCCACGGACGTGTTGGGACCGAGAAAGGAGAGGCAGAGGAAGGGAGAAATCATTCCGGACATAGAGTCCCCTAGGGTCCACGTTCCTTTCTCGAGACGTAGAGTTCCCGTTATCTCCGAGACCGTCTTCGTTCAGTGGTTACTGGGAGTACTCGGTGTGGAGAATTTCTCTCTAACCTCTGACCTTTCAGGGTGAGAGGTTATATTGAACACCAGTGAGTCCATTTTCTTTGTTTTTTGAACACACTACCACGGTAGACGGTCTTTTAGTTTCTTGTTTCAGTTGAAGATTGGACAGTAAATTAAAGTTTACGTAGTCGCCTCCTTGTTGAGTAGTTCGTTGTAATTTTTTTGGTGTCAATTGTGATGTGGCGTTGTTGTTGTTGTTTTTTCTGATTCTGTTAAGAGGTCTTTGGTTTGAATGTCTTCTAATACTAGATTGACTATCTATTAATTTTATCGATAGTACTTTTTTGAGTCACTCTCTTTCTTTTGAGTCTTTCCGTCAAATTACTCGATTCTTTATTTTAATTACTTGTTTTCCTTGTGAGTTGGATTCCAACTTTGAGAATTTTTTTTTTGTGTGTGTCTTTAAGACCTCGATTTCTTGTGTTATTTACTCTTCTTACGTAATCTCTCGTCACCTTTATCTCTTCTGGTATACCTTCTCTCTTAATCATTTGGGTTTCTATCTTTAGGTCTTTGTTATGTTCATCTTCTCCCTTCTTTTTATTCTATAAAATTTTCACTCCTTAGGACGTTCTCGATAGACTTAGAAAATCCTTCCCATTGTAATCCTATTACCCAAAGGGTATTCTCTTATCTCCTGCTTCACCGGTCTAATAAATTTCTTTATTATCGACTGTTGAAGGGTCCACACCACTCCCTGGACGTGTGTCTTCAGGTACTTCGAATCTCTTTTGGTTTACTGGAGTTACGGTTTTCTAGAAAAGATTCCGTACATTATAATTTTGACAGTTTTCAGTTACTGTTTCTTAATATTTCCGTCGTTCCCTTTTGTCTTACCATTGGATGTTTTCTTGGGGGATCATCCTCTTTAGTCGTCTAAAGAGTCGTTTTTGGTACTCCCTTACCCTACTGTAAGAGTTTTATGACTTTCTGTTTTTGACAGGGGGTTGTTATGACATAGGTCGTTCAAATAGTGAGTCTGTATTTTCTTTTTTTTTTTATAAAAGGGGTTGTTTTCGACTCGCTTAAGTTGTAATCTGGACGGAATGTTCTCTATAACTTTTTTTGAAAATGGTCTTTGTTTTGTCGTTTTTGATGTGTTTTCAAAAGTTTGTGAAATAATCTCATATTTCCAATTTCCCCCTTCTTCTTTCGTCTTTTTATTGACATCGAGAGAGTCAAACCATTGTTGAAGTGTTGTGTTTTTTCCCGGTAAATTCTGTTGTTTTTGTGTTTCCCTCTTTTTCCTTTCTTACAGTTGGGTATATCCATGGACTTTTATTTCGCGAAAGTCGACCTTCTCCTGAAGATCGATTCTCTACGAATATGTTTGAAGTACCATTGGTGCTTTATATTTGGATCCCGTCTCTGTGCTTTGTCGAAAAATTTTTTATCCTTTGACTCTTTTTGTCTTTTAGTGGTTTGGCTTTCCCGTATGTCTTTCTATTTCCTTTTTTACCTCTGTCTCTTTGGTTTTTTCATTTTTGACCGTCATGATTCAAGAGTGATTAACTGTTAGTGTGATTTATATTCATTTGACTTGAACGGTTAATTTTCTGTGTCTCTTCAACCTATCTAATTGTTTGTTCTAGTCTGATATACGACGGAGGTCCTCTGTGTGTATGACCGGGTTTACCTTCCCAGTCTGTTCCGACGACGACGACGACGACGACGATTCAACGAAGTCAGAACAGGCTGAGTCACGCTGGGGTATCTGTCGTTGGGTGGTCCGAGGGGACAGGGACCCTGAGAGGTCCGTTCTTGTGACCTCACCCAACGGTAAAGGAAGAGGTTACGTACTTTCACTTCTCACTTTCACTTCAGTGAGTCAGCACAGGCTGAGAAGCACTGGGGTACCTGACGTCGGGTGGTCCGAGGAGGTAGGTACCCTAGAAGATGAAGTTTGTTTATTGTCGGTTTTCTTTCGTCCATGTATGTCCGAGACCTCGAAGGGACCATCGAGTCACCCATTTCTTAGACGGACACTAAGTCCTACGTGACCAAGTGAAAGACCCAACCATTCTAGGGGACCTCTTCCCTATCCGATAGGTGAGGTCATAAGTACCCGAGGGGACCACAGAGTCTACCGTTTCTTAGACGGACGTTACGTCTTCTGGACCCAAACTAGAGACTCAACCCTTCTAGGTGATCTCTTCCTATACCGTTGAGTGAGGTCTTAAGAACAGACATCTTAGGGGTTCCTGTCTTCTTGGATCACCCGATGTCAGGTACTCCACCGTTTCTCGACCTGTACTGACTCGTTGATTCGTGTCGGGTCGTGTATGTCCGAATCTAGTCTGCTTTATCAGAAGTTCTGTTTTTTCCTATTGTTCTGTGTTTTTACCTGTCCTATAATATTGTGTCCCCTGTTAAGTAGTCCTTCTGAATTGTCCCTAATTATATACGTGGCTTGTATCCTCGTGGTTACATATATTTCGTTAATTAGTACCTTGATTTCCTTCTTTTACTACCGTTGTTTTATTGTCATCCCCTAAAATTGTGGGTAGGTTGAATGTAGGGAAATAAAAGTAATGTCGTAATAAACGTTATCGGTTGTATATATTTGTTAGACGGGTAGTCGTCTACTTACCTATTCCCTCTACACTATCTGTCTGTCTATCGTCTTATGATGAGACGGTATTTTGCTACTTTAGAACGGTAAACATTGTTGTATCTACCGGAACTCTTTTAATACGATCCACTGTACAGATTATCTTTTTTTTTGTTTACTGTGTTGAAGTAAGTATGCACCTCATATTTTTTATTCGTTCTTTTGTTTTTGTTCTATTTAAACGTTTAGTTATTTCGTCTTTGTTTGAGCATCTATGTCTTTTGTCTCATCACAAATGGTCTCCCCTTCCCTAGTCTCCTTCCCGTTTTACTCATTTCCCCTAGTTGACATACCACTACCCATCTTTTATGTAAAAACGTCACTCGAGTACCATTTCATATGTCTATCTCTGTTTCTTACAACATGTCCACTTTGTTACATCATAATAATTAGTTACGATGGAGTTATTAATTAAAAATTTCCTTAACGTTGAGTATACGTTATCTAGAATCCACCGGACCTTTCAAGGTTTTTAGGTGAGAAATGTGAAATGATCCTCAACCAAGACAGACGTTAGTCTCACTTTTCCAGTTCCAATAGAGTTTCTTGAAGATTAGGAATATGCGTCGTTAAGGAAGACTGGAGCTCCGAATCTCAATTGCAAACAAAGGAGAGAAACTGTAAAAAGGAAGAGAACTGAGGTAAAGAGAAATAGTTAGTAGAGATAAAGGAAGAGGTGTAGGTTTGAGGTCTGATTATTGGAGTGTGGAGTCAGTGAAGTTATGAAAGAATGGAAAGGTTTCAGGATAAAAGAAAATCCTGTAAAGTCAAGTCAAGTCAAGTCAGTGAGTCAGCACAGGCTGACAAACGTTAGGGTCCTTGGTGTCGTGCGGTCCGGAGTGTAATAATCCACTTAGAAAATTTTTATAAAGATTTTTAATCGTTTTGATATTATGCACAGTTAGGGGCTGGATCCGACATTAGTGAAAAAGTAGGAAACACCAAAGGGCACGAAACTTGTGGTTCTTTGTCGGATTTTCGCAGCGGTCCAAGTGACCCTCTATAAAGAATCTCCCTTTGAGTTGAAGTGTCAAAACCTAAATTGATTTGTTTGTAAAAACAGAGGATTCCTTACAGTCCGTAGTACAAACTGTCACCTCTCGTTGTTACTCATTTTGTGCCAGGACGAAAACTTCTCGAGTAACACCAGCCTTACTCTCAAATTTTGTGGTAATGGTGATATTTTGTACTCCGTTAACGATCTCGCCTAATACACATTTTACGATATTCTTGTGTTACCTCCCCTTATCACCCTCATTCTAATCTCTTATTGGTCCCTTTCGGTACATCCTCTATGTCAACTGACGACGACGTGGACTAATCTTTTAATCCCGAAGGTAAGGATTTATTATAAATTTTATTATTATTCTTTTTTCTAGAGGAATCTCATGTGGACTCCAACATCAAAGTTAACCTTCCACTACCTATACCTTAATAATTATCTCTCTTTTTTCGTTTCCTCCCTTCCATCTTCTATTTCGACACATTATCTCTTGAAGGTTCTGAGACACTTAGTGTTATGGTCTCTCTTTTGTTCCTTTCCCCTAGTTCAACCCGGGGTTCAAGAGCAGACTCACGATTTCCGTTTTATTCTACAACTTCTGTCTTATAAGTCTTGTCTTGGTCCCGACCTCTTCCCTTCTCTTTATGCACCATAAAATATACCTGATTTCTCTGAGGACAGACACGTCGTCCGTAAATGTCTACTGTGGATCGTATGTCGTGACCACACATAACCCCTTGTACTATCTTTGTAATCCTTTCTTCACGTTTTCTTCTCGTCCCTCGGTTCCTACTCTACATTCCTAAGTCGATGTAAACTTCAGTTGTCTTAGACCACTTTGGTTCGTCTCTTTTATTTTTCCTCGTAGGTCTTTTAATTCTTCTCTTCGAGTAGTAGTAGATCCTGAACAGTTAGAAAGGTCTATAACGAAATTTTATTTCTAGTACTTGATGGAAGACGATATCGTTTATTTTCTGACAAACCCGGGAAATAGACGATCACCAGTGCCTTTAAACTTAATCGAAAACTTTTGAGTAAAGTTTGTCTCTTAGAAAATCATACATGTTCCCACACAAAAAGTAATACATCATTGTTATACTCTCTTTTAGACTTCTTTACGTGATATAAAGTGAATGTAAAATGACTCTTTTACCTCTGTGTACCGAACAGAGGTCGACTAAACTGACGAGGGTTGTCGGTGTGTCGACATGACGGTAGTCGTTCGGAATATGAAGTTTTACTAGTGTTATTTTCTTGTATATTGCAAGATGCATTATTTATCATCGGACGTAAATTTCGGTTACACAAAATATAAAAATCAGGAGTCGTCTCCATGGAAAGTATATACTTGTAACTTTCTTGGATGGTTAACAAGTATTTAGGTTCGGACATTTTGACGTGTGGAGGGTGACTATGAGTTATACAATCCAAAAATATTCGGGAGAGACCCCATTTCGGAAGAAGAGGTGTCCGGTCTTTTCATACGACTACTCCTGTCCGGATATAAATTCCCTATTTCTCAAGTTTATTTAGATTCGGTTTTGTAATCGTTACTTATTAGTTTTATATTAGGTTGGTTGTATGTGTAGTCTTATAATACAGAAAAAAAGAATTTACCCTTCGTCATCATGAACCTCAGTCTGTCTGACGATAGGTTTAAGATCAAGACGATGGATTATGACTGCGTTTGGAACTTTTGTAATCCCTTAGTGGAAAAGGTGTGTACTTTTTAACCTATCACGTAAAGTGAACATCCCAGTAACCTTTCCAATTTACTTCACCACATATATTTAATGGGTCCTGTCCCGGACCATGTTTAGACGTGATACATTAACCACTCCAATCAAAATTTCCTGTTGTAATTAAAACAAACTAGAGAAAAGAGATGGTACCAAAATAGCTGAACATAATCATTTTCGTCGTGAAGACATTAGACTGTAAAACTTCTAAGGTGTATTAATTGTGTTAAAGGTCGTTTGACATAACGATTAAAGAGATCGGAAATACTGGTAGATACTAACTACGAGAGAATCGATCATTATTTACTCTACTATAATATACTCAAGATATTGAGTAATATTCATCCTGTTTTGTTCCACTAAATACTTTAGTTTCTGTCCGCCCTGTTTTGTATGAACTGGGAGTCAGTTCTTTATCTTTTATTAAACTATCCTCACATCCTGGTAAACCCTCTGTTTTTATGTAGTACGTTTCTTTTTTCTATATTACAAAAATTTTCCATCATACTCGGAATATAATTAATACTTTATGTTACTTTATTGTTATCCGGAAAAAATCAATATGTCTGGAGTCCACTCAGTGACCGTAAGAGACACAGAGTCAAAGGAAAAGACAATTTAAAAACGGAGTATCTTACAATTCCTACTTTACTCAATTATCACATCCTCTCGTCTTAAGCAGTAGGGTTTTATACGGAGAAGTCGTCTCCATAATAAAGTCCGACTAGTAAAAAATTCTTTGACGTCACTGTCCTCTTCAAGACTTTTGTTTCTCCTTAAATGGGAAAGTATTCTCTGTAAATATTCATGTTTTATTCAAAATTAAACATTTCACAGAGGAAACGTTATGGTCCCTCTCCTCCAGTCGAGGTTTAAAGATCTTTGAAAATATTATGTCTTCTGTTAAATTTAAACGTAATATTGACAAACGACAACAAAAGAACCATTAGAGGGTCGTAGAAGAAAATAGAAATTGACTTCAACCATAAATTCCACTCCCGAAGGAGGTGAAGTATCTCAATGACTCAAAGGGACCCGGACAGGGTACATATGTCCTACATATGTGCACTGATTTGAACACAAACAAAAAGAGGACAATTAGACAATATAGTTAAATTAATAATCTGGTCGGTTTCTGGGAACTTCCCTTCTTCTCTTTCGAAAAGGTAAACACGTTATATATATATTTCATGTGTCGACAGTTCTTATCAATCAAGAGTTATTGATTCACAAGAATAATAAAGAAATTAAGTAATTCCAGAAGCTTTTTTTCTCTTTTGTGTCAATCGACTGTAATACTTTTCGGGAATGATGACCATACTAAAAGTCTCCGTACCCATCCTTTTCCTCGTTGTTTTCCATGACTCCCTGGGGTCCTGAGCCTTCGGTAGTAGTGCGTTCCAGACGTCTCCGTTTCCTCTCCTCCTATAACACCAGTATGTACCGTCAGTGTTTCCCTGCCTCTTGGTGTCGTCCCTTTCTTTCTTCCTTTAGAGAGATAAAAGTTGACTGGATTGTTTTATCCTTTGGTCTCCCGTCCCCTTAGTACCATCTGGTGTCTTTAGTCGGAGGGTCGTGAGATGACCTCGTCTCTTCCGGTTTCTGCCTCTCCCCCTGCTTCCCCATTTCTCTTGACAGGTCAGGTTTATTATTAACTTCCTGTGGGAAGTGAGGACTCTTTAGCAGAGTCGGATCTCGGAAATAAAACAAGTGACGGAAAGAAGGAGTCAAGGAGTCTGTACGGTTCAGACAAAAGTAAAATCCTCTTTCTGGGTCATACTGTAGACACAACGTAGGCTATAGAAGACTAAAACTGACCATCTTACATTCGGAAATAAAACTCTGTGTATCAAGTGAAAATGATCTGGTTAGGTATCAGTTTCGCACCTTTAAGAACTAATAATTTTTTTTTTTTTTTTACTTGGTGTTCGGTCTGTTTTACATTCAACACTTAAATAAGTACATCTTCTGTTTCCACAGTTTTAGATTGTTCTGAATTATAAAAACCACTCACGAATCGTTTGTCTCGTTACTAAGGGAAATAAAAACCAATAAAAGATATGAGAAATGACATCTCACTAAATATTAAGGATATGGGTGAAAATCGGTTTCTAAAATACGAACCAGTCGTTTCTCGGATTTAGAACTATCTGTTTCTGAGGAACTATCAAGTCAACCATTTCTTAGACGGACGTTACGTCCTATGAAACCAAGTTAAGAACCCAACCCTTTTAGGTGACCTCTTCCCTATCCGATGGTGAGGTCCTAAGAACCCGAAGGTGACACCGAGTCGATCATTTGTTAGACGGGTGTCACTCCCTCTGGACCCAAGTCAAGGATCCAACCCTTCTAGGGGACCTCTTTCCTTTCCGATGGGTAAGGATTATAAGACCGGATCTCTTAAGGTACCTGGTATACCAAGTAGCCCAACGTTTCCCAGTCTGTCCTGACTCGCTGAAAGTGAAAGAAGAGAGAAATTGGTTTGAAATCAGTCCAAGGAACTACAAGAGTAAAACCGATCCTGAACGTGAACCTGAGACTGGGACGGAATAGATCAAAATAGTTCTTAGGACGACCCAATCAAATTGTTTTTAAGGGATGGGAATTATAGACTATTTTAAGGAGAAAGATACCCATAGGTTGGGGATAACTATAAACTAGTTTAACAAATAAGAGGTGTACTTAGAGAAGTGACAACCGTACATCCTCCCTAAAGGAGGATGGGAAGACCTAAGAAAACCGATCAGATTACTAAACTGTGTTCTGTGTACTCTGTTTAATTGTTTTCTTTTAGTTTAAATTAAAACATACATATATCCAGGGTCCATCGCGATCAACATTTATTGGGTAGACGATTACGTCCTCTGCGTTCTTGTACCCTAGTTAGGGATCCAGTCCTTCTAGGGGACCTCCTCCCGAACTGTTGGGTGAGGTCACAAGAACGGACCTGTTAGGGGTACCCGTCTCCTCGGACCGTCCGATGTCAGGCACCCCAGTGTTTCTCAACCCGTGCTGACTTCGTTGTGTCGGGTGTACGTGTAAACCCAGAGTATTTTACCTGGATTTCTTTACTGGTTACGTCGGTCGAAAGTATGAAAAATCTTTTTCTTTGTTATGTAAACACTCCACAAACTTTTCTGTTCTTTAAATCCCAACCCACGAATTGATTTTCCATTTAAATGGATAAGATTTTAAGTAATTTTTTGTAAGGACCGATGGATACAGATATACCGTAAAACTTAAGTAAAAACTTGGATAATATTGTAGAAAAACCAAAGGAGTTATTACTTAGTCATTTACTTTAAAAACTGTAAAATATAAACATGTTCAGTACTAAAATGGAAAATTTTTAATGACAAATTGTCCATAATGAGAACTTATCAACTTGTTGTATCCCAACTGGACACACCCAGGTGAATGTACGTATAGAAAAGCTATCGTATATGATAGGATGATGAGTTAGGTACCATTTAAGTTAGGTATCTATACCTTGGTACCTATGTCTCCTTCGTTCATGTGTCTCCTTGTCGGATATCTCTCCCACTTATATTCAATATGTACTTAAAAGTTAACGTGTATTCCACTCGTAGGGACTGAGGGTGTAACAAGTTCCTAGTCGACGTGATAATAAGGGTTAAAAACAACAACAACAACAGGTCAACGGATCAGTACAGACTGAGAAACACTGGAGTACCTGACGTCGTACGGTACGGAGGGACAGGGAGTAGTA
Organism: Capra ibex; assembly: GCA_006410555.1. NCBI lineage: Eukaryota > Metazoa > Chordata > Mammalia > Artiodactyla > Bovidae > Capra > Capra ibex. The sequence continues at coordinate 70,502,326 of SJYO01006231.1, read as the reverse complement.
GAGGGTTTCAAACGGGTTCAAGTACAGGTAACGTAACCACTACGGTTGGTCGATAGAGTAGGAGACTACGGGAGAATAGGAAGACGGAAGTAAGAAAGGGTCGTAGTCCCTGACAAGGTTACTTAACCGACAAACGTAGTCTACTGGTTTTATTACCTCGAAGTTGAAGTCGTGGTCAGGAAGGTTACTCATAAGTCCCAACTAAAGAGAATCTAACTGACCAAACTAGGGGAATGACAGACCTGAGAGTCCTCAGAGGAGGTCGTGGTGTCAAACTTCCGTAATTAAGAAACCGTAAGACAGAAGAAATACCAGGTTTTGAGTGTTGGTATGTGCTGGTGACCCTCCCGGTATCGAACTGATATATCTGGAGACAGTCGTCTCATTACAGAGACGAAAAGTTATGTGACAGATCCAAACAGTAGCGAAAGAACGGTTCTTTGTTAGTAGAAAACCAAAGTACAGATGTCAGTGGTAAGTGTCACTAAAATCTCGGGTTCTTCCCCTTTAGACAGTGATCAAGGTGGAAAAGGGGGAGATAAACGGTACTTCACTACCCCGGTCTACGGTAATAGAAGTGAAAAAATTATAAATCAAAATTCTACCGAGAAAGTGAGAGGAGGAAGTGGAAGTAGTTCTCCGAGAAATCAAGGGGGAAACGAAAGACGGTAATCTCACCACAGTAGGTGTATAGACTCCAACAACTACAAAGAGGACGGATAGAACTAAGGTCGAACATTGAGAAGGTTGGGTCGTAAAGGGTACTACACGAGTCGTATATCCAATTTGTTTGTCACACTTCGTCTGTCGGGACAGCATGAGGAAAGAGTTAGAACTTAGTTAGTCGACAACAAAGGTATGCCACAAGATTGAACGAATAACTGGGTGTATGTCCAAAGAGTCCTCTGTCCATACTACCAGACCATAAGGGTAGAGAAATTCTCGAAAGGTGTCAAATAATACTAGGTGTGTCAGTTCCGAAAAAACAACGACAAGTCAACGAGTCAGGACAGGTTGAGAAACGTTGGGGAACTGACGATGATATCAGATGATGATGATGATATGTACTGATGATATCGAAACTGATATAACCTGGAAACATCCGTTTCATTACAGTAACGAAAAAATTATGTGACAGATCCGAACAATATCTAAAATAAGGTTCCTCGTTCGTAGAAAAAATCCAAACACCGATCTCAGTGGTAGACGTCACTAAAACCTCGGGTTCTTTTATTTAAGACAGTGACAAAGTTGGTGAGCTACAGGTCAGACCGAGTCAGAGAACACCTCCAGAACACCCATGTTCCAAAACAAACACGGAAGACTCACAGAAACCACCCAGACTCCGAACTAAGATTTACACTAACGTGGGGAGGATTGGAAGAACAACCCCGAAGAGGAAACGGGAACCCACACCTCATGAAATAAAAACCACCCTACGGTGTAAGAGGACAACTACCAACAAGTCGTCGATCAACGTTAAAACCACAAGAACGTCTTCTACTCGAGTACAGGAAAATGAGACGGTAGAACGGACTGTGGGTTTTCGAAATCTTATCAGTTACTTTATTTCCATCTACGAAAAGATCTTAAGGGAAAGAAAGAGATTATAGGTCACTTACAACCGTCAGACTAGAGACCAAGGAGAAGGAAAAGATTTGGGTCTAATCTGTAGACCTTCAAGAACCAAAAGTATTACGACTTCGGCTCGTACGTTCTAAAATTCGTACTGGAATGATCGTACACTCTACTCACTTAACAGGTTACCAGTCGAGTAAGAAATCATGATGGGAAGAACCCTTAACCCTATTCCTGACTGGAAAAGGTCAAGACACCGGTGACGACCCAGAAGGTCTAAACGATTGTATAACTTACGTTGCTGCACTACCGTAGTAGAAAATCCCAAGACTTATTGAGATGACCTTAAATTAGTGTTGGTGATTGAAATGATTGTCGTCACGAACGATTCCGGGTGAACTGAAGTATGAGGTCTTTTAGACCGAGACCCACTGACTGGTGTGGTAGTATCATTAGACCAAGTAATTCTAGAAAAAACATGTCAAGAAGGTACATAAGAAAGGTAGAGAAGAACTAGAGAAGTTACAGATGATCCAAAGATGGTAAGACAGGAAATAACACGGGTAGAAACCCGGTTTACAAGAGAACTATAAAGGTTAAGAGGACTTCTCTAGAGATCAGAAAGGGGAAGGCGACAAAAGAAGATCAAATTACGTGACAAGTAACTTCTTCCAGAAGAACAGAGAGGTACGATTAGAAACCTTGAGACGTAAATTAACCTACATGGAAAGGGAAATAGTGAACGAAAAGTAAATAGAAGAAAGAAGTCGATAAACATTTCAGAGGAGTCTATTGGTGAAACGGAAGAACGAAAAGAAAAAGAAACCCTACCAAAACAAGCGACTGAGGACATGTTATAAAGCCTGGAGGTAGGTATCAAGAAGTCCGTGTGACAAATGTTTAAGATTAAGGAACTTAGATAAGTAATTGGAGGTGACATACAAGTATCCCCTAAACTGAATTCAGGATACACCGACCGGATCACCAAAAGGGATGAAAGAAATCGAATTCGGACTTAGAACGATGTTCTTCGACTACTATACTCGACGTCAGTCGAGGGGTAGAACAAAAAGGACTGACATGTGTCGAAGAGGTAGAAACCGATGTTTATTACATTAGTTACACTAAAGCCATAACTGGTAAACCACTACAGGTACACATTTCAGTAGAGAACACAACAACTTCTTCTCATAAAGATACTGGTCACTTCAGAGATCCGTCTTAAGTCAATCGGAAATGGGAGGAAGTAAAACAAGAGGTTCCGGTTTGAACGGACAATGAGGTCCATAGAGAGCAGAAGGATGAAAACGGTTAAAATGGCTACCCCTTTAACTCCGAGTCTTTTCAATCTATTGACTGAGTACTAATAACTTCAGTTTCACGTATGAAAAGGGTATGTGACATTGACATACTTATATTTGTTTTTAGTGTACCAGAAACACACCATGTCGTGAAAAGTTCTACGACTTAGTATACGTCGTACTTTTGGGTTGGTTGATTATTAATGACGACTAATCTATTAATCACTGATCTGGACGATTAATGTAAAGTTACATCGACGACATGCCATTATTTTTATTTTTATTATCGAGTCACTTCGTATATGTTTCATCGTAATGTTTTTGGATTGGTAGTTTACAGGGTCATTTAGTAAAGTTAATTTTGAGATTCTTTAGAGTCCATATAAAAAGAAGGAAAGTGTCTAAGGATCGTAATCGTCTCTACTAATCGACCAAAACTAACGGAAGTATGATCACTTTTTCTTTTTTCTCTTTTCTACCGTTCTTCATCTCTTTCTCCTTTTTCTTCTCCTTGTCGTCCAAAGTCGTACACTATTCGATTTTTTACAAATGAATACTCTATCCTTTAAGAGAAAACGTCAACACACTGTGTCCTTTTCAAAATTAGTGTCGGTCCAAGAGAGAGGGATATATATACATATGTATGACCGAATTCTGGTGGATGGTAATTCGATAAATCTATTTTATTCTGTCAATGATATTTGGTAGACCGTGTATTCATTCAGAAGTTATGTAAGATTAGGGGAAACGAGTTGGGATGGGGATAAGGGTAGTTTCGTCACTTCGTCCTTTCTTGTTCTTATATCTTAAGTGAAATGATAATTCATCACGGGTTCTCGTCTACCACTTGGATTTACCACTTGGAAGTTGATCTAAACCAAAGGTTACGTATGGACATTCTATACTTGTAATTACTGTTAAATGTAGTGTTCAATTGAAGTTCTGAATGTAACACTTACGTTACTTTTACACGAACGGAAATTTTTACACTCTGTCCGTTTACGGTATACTGAGTCTTCAACACTAGAGATAGTTTATCGTCGACTCTCTTTCTAAGTATCACCATTGTCACACTGTAGGACCTCCCTGTTAAAATACGATACGAATAAAAACATGTGTCGACTTCACTGTTCGATTATATATCAGAATTTCGGTAAATTCTACTATCTTACGAGACGTACAGGAGTGAGTCGATGTCAAAAACTTCCCCTTTTCCTACCCGCAAACAAAATTTAGTGTAAAGGTTAAATCAAGTACCTCCTATTGACCGTTTTGTAACTTTTTTAGTAAAAAAGAGGGATCGAAAAATATGGAAGGAGTCACAGAGAGATTATAGAGTAGGGGGTTGAGAAAGTTTTACAAAGTAAAAGTACTTAAGAGACTTAATTTTTCTTTGTACTTTCGATTTATATTATTGTGATTTAAACGACGTTTGATATGTTTTAATCGAGGTACGAGATATAATTCATATTTTACATTTATATTTGTGTTTTACGATTCATTTATAAAATAAAAAGATTCTCCAGTCAACTGTTTAACAATTTTTACAATATTCCATTCACCTCTGAAAAGGTAGTACACCTCCCCCTTTCTTGACGGAATTTCTCTTGTGTTTGTCCCTCGTATCTACTACCTAGGAGAGACTTAGAGACCGTTAGTTAGTCATCATCCATCTTTTCAGTAGAACCTGTGTTTCTACAGTTTATCCTTCGTTAAAGAAGACTCGTCTCCAAGTAAAGTCCAAAAGACACTAAGTCGACAGACTTGTGGAGTGGTACTCCGGTGGTATTCTGTTAGATGTCCATACACGTCTGTGGTACCGGGTATTGATAGAAAAGTCTGTAAGAGTTAGTGGACCTCTCATTTCTGGTAGTTTACGGTTGCTAATTTTGATACAGTGACTGTGGTGAAAGTATTCAATGATTTATGGAATCGTTCAAGTGTACCTGTGTTGGACTACGACTAATGAACAACAACAAATAAACGATTCAGTACAGGTTGGGAAACACTGGGGTACCTGACATCGGATGGTTCGAGGAGACAGGTACTCTAAAGGGTCCGTTTTTATGACCTCCCCCAACGGTAAAGAAAGAGGTCCTAGAAGGGTTGGGTCCGTAGCTCCGGTGTAGAGGACGTAACCATCCGTCCGAGAAATGGTGACTGGTCATCCCTTAGGATAGTCAAGTATACACTCAATTTTTTATCCAGTCGAAATATAACAGACTAAGGTATGTTCGGTATAAAAAAATTACATTTGTTTAAGTATTACGTGAACCTTTTCCTGTACTAAATAGTTAATAAATACTATGAGTCTCCACTAAGGGTTTATGTTCCGTATCTGTGGTTATAGATTTATATTACACTCTTCTTTATTTCTCCCACTCAACTTCATTTTCCTTCAAGTGACTTGAGATTATATTAACTAAGATAAGCTGACTCAATTTAAAGTTATGTTTCGACTTGAGTAAATTGAGAGAGACACGTAGACGATGTCGTGAAGGCAACACGTCTTGGGACACCTGACATCGGTCGGTCCGAGGAGACAGATACCCTAAGAGGTCCGTTCTTATGACCTTAGCCAACGGTACAGGAGGAGGTCCCCCCAGAAGGGCTGGGTCCCTAACTTGGACACAGAAAATACAGGGAATAACTGTCCGTCTAAGAAATGGTGATCGTGGTGCACCCTTCGGAGTAAGTTGAGAGATCTACCATAGATAAGAGTCCGTCGGTTCAAAGGGAGGGACCGTGAAGACGTTCACTCGTGACCTACAGTCACCTCTACGCGTGTCTCTACACTTATTTTTCCCTACGTATAAACTGACTGACGACCCCGTTTCCGTCATCGGTAAAGACAGTCCATCTGGTTACGTTAAGTGAGATTAAGAATACTCATTTGTACAAGACATTCCTCTCGTCCTATAAACTCGACCTTCTCTTTGATTGCTAGTTGATTAGACTGGCAAAGTAAAACATATAGCCTTTGGACTTTCCGTCTAGATGAGGAGTTAGGTCGGTTCAGTCCCCATCTCTGACCTAATGTCGACCGGTACAGTACGACGGTCTTAGTGTACTCTACAACCCTCTGAAGTCCCACCTGTCTTTAAAGGACTTATTAAAAAGCAAAACCTAATTTGAATAAGTAACTCTACTGTTAAAGTTACTCTCGTTTTTTTTTTTTTTTGTCTTTTCGATTACCATAATATTATGAAAACATTTTTTTAAATGTCACAAACCTTAATAGAAAAATATATATTATACTTTTTAAATATAATTTGAGATTTAGTGTGAAACAACTCTTAAAAATAAGTCACTGTAATGTTCGTATATAAGGACATAGTTTGTAGTTTGACTTTGTAAGTTCTGTTTAATTCTCTAGTCATACCTCGTGAGTAGTATAGGTTTTGTGTAGTGATAGAGATCAAAATCCTTAAAATTATGTATGTAGAGTGTAAAGTGTTATTGAAGTTTCTTTCTCTCTGTCTACGAAAAGTAGTGTAGTCAATCAAGTCTATTTTGACAGGGTAGATGTGTGTCCGTCTCAACCGGGGTATCTGTTTTGGACACGGTCATTTATTGACTCTAGTCTCCTTATTTTTCGGGTTCTAAATCTTTTGTCGAAATGGACGATTCACACAACATTGAGAGTTAAATATTTACTACCCAGTCACCCAGTGATTTATTATGTAGAAGGGAAAACCCCAGGAGACAAAGTTGGGGTTGACGAGATTGTAGTTGATCATATGACTTCTAGTGTACACTGTATTGGGAGACCTCACTTACATCTGGGGTGTTCAATTCCCGAGTCAGGAGTCTTCTGACTGGGATGAAATCTACGGTTGGTGTTCAAGTCTACTAGAGATCCAGTGAACGTGATGACTGTTTGACCGGTATTTAGACCCTTAAAGGTACTCAGAAGAGTGTAAACTATTAAACGATCGTGTGTGTCTCGAGTCCTTTCGTGATATGAATGTCAAAATAATACTACCTTTGTTGAGTCCTCGTCAGTTTACTTCTCGGTGGACCCTGTCCTATACTTTCTCAAGGGTTCTGTCTCTATGATACGGGGGGTTTGGTACCTTAGTCGTATAATGGGAGGTCCTTATGACTACTCAAGTGTCTCGTCCTTCGAGGTGACTTGGAGTGCAGGTCTCGAAAACGACCCCAGAGTAATACAGGAACCAATGTACTAATTTCATTGAGAGATTAGAATAAGGAGAGGGGTCTCCAGTCCGACCGACCGTGTTCCAGCGTTGGGAGATTAATGTATTGACGGATACTGGTCGAAGGAAGGACTTCGATAACTCTCCCGGTGGTACTCAGTGGAATAATCGTATTTAAGGTCTTACTAAGTTCCCCTTAGTACTTATTGTTTCTGTGAATATAAGAGTCCTTTAGGATTCCTAAATCTCAGAGGTAAGGTCCTATGTCCCTGTTTCCGGTCGGTTTAGAATTAATATATTGTACCCCTGTAACATGAACAATTTTATACTTTACTCGGTTTGGGTTCTGAACTCACACCTTGACTACTAACTTACCATATCACTGAACAAGACGTGGTCTTGATGTCTAGTCGAAATTAATTTTACCAGTCGAGAGAGTAAAGAATGGAACAAAAATCTTTTATTACCTTGAAATTCGGTCTTTTACTTGGTGAGGTCCCCGTGACTGTGGTTTACCTACCCGGACGTATTGACGTTGTAAATCGAGAAAGTGCAAGGATAATCCTCAGATAAATCATCTGATTCTTTAGAGGTTAGTAATCGGTTTTCTCGAAAAAGGGATTCGTGACTACCCGAATTTGTTATGATAAAAGAATCACATAGCTTAGGTTTTATCTACTACGAATATCGTTTGTGAAGGTCTATTTCCATCGATGCTTTAGACCTTGTCTTTCCATAGTTTAGTAGATAGACCAGGGAGTAATATGGAGTCCTACCTGTTCTACGGTCAGGAATGTGAGAAAGTCATAGAGAGGACCTCTACTCCAAACACTTTGTTAAATAGGACAGGTCTGGAGGTTAAGTCCGTCTTTTATTTTACGACCTGGACCTTAACCGTCTTGGTTTTCGATTCATAGTCGATATGGTGAGTGAAACTTTTAAAATGAACTGGAGAGACATGAAGTCTAAATAGTAAAAATTTTACTTCTATCACTGTTATAGCATTAATACGTCATTATTATTTTACGCTATTATGTACATACTGAAATTCCGTGAGACCTTCTACTTCGACAACTGTGTCCGTCTTAGGATTAAATACAAGACTGAAGTAGAAGAAGTTGTTTTAAGAGTAAATGAAACAAGACTATACGACACGAAATCCTTGTCACGTATTAATGTGCGTGTGTCTGTGTCTGTGTGTGTGTGTGTGTGTGTGTACGTTTATCACTGTAGAGAACTAAGATTGTTTTCGACTACTCTCTGAATTGCACATAAGGTCATCAACATCGGGGTAGTAACCCGTTCCATTTTTTCCTACCTTTTATTGGACTTTTATAAAGTTTTTGGACGGTCTTCCTTAAGTTTATGATACATTACGGGTATCAAACTGGTACGGATATCGAGGAAGTCGAAGAAAAAGACGTCTCTACTTACCGGTGGGTACCATTCAGTCTATGACGGTGGACACATGATTTTTACTGTTTAGACAGGGGGTCTAAGGACTATCGATTTGACTTTGTAAGTCTTTATGGTTTATGGATTTAAACCTCGTAAGAGGTTTCTAAAGCAAGATCCTGACTGTTGGTACACCAAGGTTAGGTTTCCGGTCTCTTCTGTTAAGTATAAACTCCTGTCAGTTGGTTACGCAAGCTAGAAGAAATTCAGTACGGAGAGAGGTACCGAGTCAACAAGTCGGTGTATGTTGAGTAACGATGAGATACCTGACGTCGGTCGGTCCGAGGAGGTAGGTACCTTAAGAGGTCCCTTCTTATGTCCTCACTCAACGGTAAAGGAAGAGGTCCCCTAGCAGGGGTGGGTCCCTGGTTTGAGTTCAGAGGACGTGACGTCCGTTTAAGAAATGACGACTCGGTGGTGCCTTCGGGGTCGGAGAGAGGTGACAAGAAGGGTATTCAAGACCCGAGTGTTGTCAGTTTTTATCAATATATATAAAAACGAAAGGTAATAAAGGTTTAATATTAATTATATATAACGTAAACGAACAAGTTTGATGTGTGTGACAAAAGTCGATGAGGAAGAGTCTTTTGTCCGATAAAAGGTTGTGATGGAGTAAAGTGGTAAAATTTAAGTGGTCTCAGAGATTTCAGGTTGGTAGGAAAGTAATCGAATAAGGATTTTGCTAAAAACAGAAGATAACTTATACGAACCTCTTCCTTTATTCTAAACATACAATTAAAGTACAGGTGTCAAAGATACTAAAAAAACTTATATGATTAAATAAGAATAAGATTATCAGTACAACGGATAAAGAAGTGAGAAGTTTATTACCCACGGAAACTCCCTGGTCTTGGTACGATCCGTAGTCTCCGTGTAACAGTTTTTCTTTTTTTATTTACACCATAGACGGGGGTACTTCGAGTGAAAGACATCTGCTTCTATGTGTGATTTTTTTCTTCTTCTTCTTCTCCTTTCATTGACTATGTTTTTTAATTAAGTTTTCTTTCTTTGTATACCCCGACTGTTCGCTTATCCCTCCGTCTTTAGATAGAATCTTTCTCTCCGAGTTCCTTCCCAATACATTCCTCCATTTTGTCCGACTTCTTATTTCCTAGTCCTCCTTTTTATAGTTCTTGGACGGTCGATCTTCCTTGACGTTATACTCCGATTCTCTGTCCTTGATCGAACCCTACCAAATTTCCTTTTTTACAAGTCACACTGGTCCGTGATCCCTAACTTTCTTCTCACTGTCCATCGTTGGATCTTCACTGTTACTCACCAACGCACCTATTGCTTTGATAAAATTTCAGGACTCTACGCTCTATTCCCCTACATTTTCCCTTTTGACGGAGGTAAATGACGTTCTTTTAGTCATGGGAGACTTCTTTCGAAAGTCAAATCCGTTCCTTCGGTTTCCTGACGAAACACTGTCCGTTGAACTCCTACTACTCTTAGACGACCGTTCGTCCTTCCTCATGACCTCCGTTCCACCTTAAACCCGTGTTTCACCCTCAGCCTAGTTCCGACACGTCTCGTCATGTTCCTCTTCTGGGGTCCACCACTCTCCGAATTCGAAATGGGGTCCATCATTGACCCTATTCATCCCTATTTTCCGTTTACCCTAGACAGGAATGACAGGACGACTACTGTCTCCTGTTAATTGTGACAATGAATGGAGGTGATCCTCGGAGGTCTCTATCGATGGGTACTCTGACACTGACGAAACCACTCTACCCCAACCCGTGATGGCAATCGAAGGTCTCCGATCAGCTACACCACATCATTGGTAGGATCACCGTATATTAGATATTGTTGGAATTTCTAACGACTCTATCTCTACTGTCCTTTCCCCCCTCTGAGTCAGTCACATTGTCACGAGTACTGGTTTCCGAGTATAAAGTACAAAGAAGGAAGATCCCGTCCGGTCGAAATTTTAATAAAGACAATAGACTACCACAGGACTATATATTTTAATTTTTATGTGTATAAAAACTTGATTGTGTCTTAAGTAGATGAAGGGACAAAAGGTTTACACCCGGTTTCTTCTTTAATTATTTAAGTTACCCAACCTTTTTGAAGGGTGATTTTTGTTCTATTCACCAGTTAAATTTTAAACTCTTTACCAATACTTTGTATAAGTGTTAACGTTAGGAGGGGGATCTTTGGTTCTTTTATGAGACTTCAATTCGTCCTTTTTATATTTGTCTTTAATGGTACTAACACCCTTTACCACTCCGACGTCAAGACCTTTAAGGGGTGAGGTAATCTTATTTTTTACAAATTGTCGTGTATATAGTAAGTAGTCAATGTGATATATCTAGAGGATTTTTTCTTTCATAAGGTAAGAGTAGGAGGTCGTGAACAAAACTGTATACAAGGTATGTACTTTTTGAGATGGGGTATCAGGTGAGTATAGTAGTCAAAAGGTTTTGACTTTTTTAAAAATGAGAATTTAAAACGTCTAAAGAGTTGAATACTTTCGATGATACTGAAGTACACACAGATCGTCTCAAATTAGGTCCGACGAGGACGACGATTCAACGAAGTCAGCACAGGTTGAGACACGCTGGGGTATCTGCCGTCGGGTGGTCCGAGGACACAGGGACCCTAAGAAGTCCGTTCTTGTGACCTTACCCAACGGTACAGGAAGAGGTTACGTACTTTCACTTTTCAGTTTCACTTAACGAGTCAACACAGGTTGAGAATCGCTGGGGTACCTGACGTCGGATGGTCCGAGGAGACGGGTACCCTAAAAGGTCCGTTCTCATGACCTCACCCCACAGTAACGGAAGAGGTCCGTCGATGAGTATTTTGTATTTGCATCGTAGTGACGTGTTGAGAAAAACCACAATTTTTCTCTCGAAAACATAATTTACATATTGATATCTATGTGTACATATAATACCTAATGTATGAATATATAAATTATATCTTCGAGACAAAAATATACATACATATCCTTCTCCCCCGAAGGGTCCACCGTGTCACCATGTCTTAGACGGACTGTTACGTCCCCTGTGTCCTCTATGTTCTCTGCGCCCAAGGTAGGGACCCAGGTCTTCTAGGGGTCCTCTTCCTTTACCGTTGGGTGAGATCATAAGAGTGGACCCTTTAGGGTACCCGTCTCCTCGGACCGTCAGATGTCAGGTACCCCAACGTTTCTCAACCTGTACTGAGTCACTGACTCGTGTCTCTCTCTTTATCTGTCTTTCTCTCACGTTCGTGTGGTGTTTACTGAGTTCAATGTGTCAGGGCAGAGAGACGTTCTCAGGACACCCCAATCCGACGGGAGTGAGTCCGAAGATCAAGTGGATTTTAGGGTGTCACGTGTAAAATTCCAGTTTGTGTTCGACTCCTACGGAACTTGTTTACTTTATTAAGAGAATTACGGAAGGAGCCGTCAAGTGCAACGGATTGTAATACTTCGTTCTATTAGTATCGATAATGTGTCGAACGTCGAACACCCATAGTAAGGAAAAGAAGGGGTATAGGGTGGGGTTTGAGGGTAATGGCCCCTGATCTCGTCAGGTAGACACGTTCAGGTGTACTCTCTCCTGTATATCCGTCGGTTTATTAAAGAAAATGTTGTACGTTCCTTTTTGTGATGACGTCAACCGATGATTTCGACGTGTAACCGGACTACCATAACGTAGAAGTTTCTCTCTTTTGTGACTTTGATCCTCCGACCACAGGGACATCTGTCTGACTATTTATATGGTACCGAGATTACACCGTTCCCCATAGTTCTACGAGAGGTTTCATGATACGAGACTATCAGACTGAAGGATTAATGGAGATCAAACCACTCTGTAATTGGTCGACGAAGATGTCTCTTCAGAAGTTTATAGTTTACCTCTATCAATTCTAGAAAGGGGTTTGGTGAAGTCGGAACGACTTCACTGACCACTACTTACCGTTAGGTTAGGAGACTCTACGTGTACCCGTTTCTCATCTTTCTCTAGTGATTGAACGTCGACTCTTCGTTAGTCTTGTTTTCCACATTGACGTTCTCCCTCGGCTTGATCACGGGACGTAATACCGACATCCGAACTACCTATTGGTACAGTGGTTGTCCGACTGACACGTTGTCGATGATCATACACCCACGGAGAAAACTCGGTTCGAAGTCCAGTTGAGTCCCGATGAAGTCCAGTTGAAGTCCGAAGAGACCACCGAGTCTGTCACTTCTTAGACGGACGTTACGTCCTCTGGACCCAACCTAGGGACCCAACCCTGCTAACGGACCACTTCCCTTTCCGATGGGTGAGGTCATAAGACCGGACCTCTTAGGGTACTTGTCTCCTCGGACTAGTCGATCAGGTACCCCAACGTTTGGAATTTGTGATGACTCGTTGTGAAACAAAGTAAAAGTCCAGTTGAGTCTCGGATTCGTAATCTCAGTGTATACCGTTGGTTGAGACCTCTTTCGCTTGGAAAAATTAGTGTTACATTCGAAGTTCACATCCCTGTCTCCTTCTTTTGTGTTTTGATTGGTTCCTTAGTGAATGTCATCGGAACAAAAACGTTCACTCTTTCGTTTTATTAGCTTTTATTACGACGAGATCTTCTGGACTTTACAAGGATTGTGGTGGTAGGTTGTCTTTGTATTTTATTGAAAGTGGAAGTTCTCTCGTTATTAATCTACTACAACAACTTAACTCTTCAAATACAACAAAGTTTATATCAAAAATAATCAGATTTTCTTTAATTACGACAACCATCCTTTTAATATTTCAAGTCTATTCATACGTTATTTTTTGTAGCGATGGAGGGTCTCCGTTGGTGATAATAAAACAGAAAGGAGAGAAGAGAAAAGATATATATATAAAATGTATCAACTATATACTTTATATTTTGTAATGTAGGATGAAAAAGTCAATAATATTATTTACAAAAGTTTGACTAAAATACAAAATCATATGAACTAAGGGAACAATGCTTAATAAAGAAAAGAAAATATGATATGATTCACTTTATATATCAGATTGAACATCTACAGGATGTATCACTATTTAAAATTTTTGTATCAAATACTCAAGAATGTTCCAAGTTTAGTGGTCCGATTTCTCTTTTTAGATTAATTCTCACTTCAAAGACGGAGATCGTCTTAATCTTTGTCCCTTGAGGTCACTGTGATGACGTAAAACCTGAGAAGACAACTGGGACCACCGGTGAGGTAAAGAAGACTCCCTAAGGACGGGTGTCATCATCTATACTACCATAGACTCAATTTAGGTGGGTAAGGTCAGGTAAAATCAAACGACTAAGGATCTTACAACTGCAAGTGAGAACGGTAGAGGACAAACTGGTGAAGGTAAAACGGAACTAAGTACCTGGACTGTAAGGTCCGAGGATACGTTATAACGAGAAATGTCGTAGCCTAGAGCAAAGATAGTGGTCAGTGTAGGTGTTCACCCATGACAAAAACGAAACCGAGGTAGGGAAGTAAGAAAGACCTCAATAGAGAGGTGACTAGAGGTCATCGTATAACCCGTGGATGATTGGACCCCTCAAGGAGAAAGTCATAGGATAGTAAAACGGAAAAGTATGGCGAGTACCCCAAGAGTTCCGTTCTTATGACTTCACCAAACTGTTAGGGAAGAGGTCACCTGTTGTAAGACAGTCTGCAGAGGTGGTACTGGGCGGACAGAACCCACCGGGGTGTCCCGTACCGAATCAAAGTGACTCAATCTGTTCCGATACTAGAATCACACTAATCTAACTGATCAAAAGACACTAATACCAAAGTCACACAGACGGGAGACTACGGGAGAACGTTGTGGATGGTAGAATGACCCCAAAGAGAATGGAACCTGTACCCCATAGAGAAGTGTCGATGAGGTCGTTTCCCGTCGACGACGAGGAATGGAACCTGCTCCCCAGAGAGGAGTGTCGGCGGGGAGGACTGGAACTTGTACCTCATCGAGGAGAGCCGGGAGCACACGGTCGTGTCGGTGACCGGGAACCTTCAGCCTAACGAGGAGAACCGGTGGTGGGGACTGCTGTCTACACCTCATCGAGGAGAGCCGGTGAGGACGCGGTAGCGTCGGACCGTGATTACCGGTGACGGCGACTGGATCCTGTGCTACATCGAGGAGAGTCGGCGAGGACTCTTTTTGTAGAGTCAAGTCAAGTCAGCGAATCAGCACAGGCTGAGAAACACTGAGGTACCTAGCGTCGTGCGGTCCGGAGGGACAGGTAGTGGTAGAGGGCCTCAACTGAGTCTGAGTGTAGGTAACTCAGTCACTACGGTAGGTCGGTAGAGTAGGAGCCAGTAGGGGAAGAGGAGGACGGGGGTTAGGGAGGGTCGTAGTCTCAGAAAAGGTTACTCAGTTGAGAAGGGTCCTCCACCGGTTTCATGACCTCAAAGTCGAAATCGTAGTAAGGAAGGTTTCTTTAGGGTCCCGACTAGAGGAAGTCTTACCTGACCAACCTAGAGGAACGTCAGGTCCCTGGGAGTTCTCAGAAGAGGTTGTGGTGTCAAGTTTACGTAGTTAAGAAGACGTGAGTCGGAAGAAGTGTCAGGCTGAAAGTGTAGGTATGTACTGGTGTCCTTTTTGGTATCGGCACTGATCTACCTGGAGTCAGCCGTTTCATTACAGAGACGAAAACTTATGTGATAGATCCAACCAGTATTGAAAAGAAGTTTCCTCATTCGTAGAAAATTAAAGTACCGACGTCAGTGGTAGACGTCACTAAAACCTCGGGGGTTTTTATTTCAGACTGTGACAAAGGTGACAAAGGGGTAGATAAACGGAACTTCAGTACCCTGGCCTACAATCCTAGAAACAAAAGACTTACAACTCGAAATTCGGTTGAAAAAGTGAGAGGAGAAAGTGAAAGTAGTTCTCCGAAAAATCGAGGAGAAGTGAAAGACGGTATTCCCACCACAGTAGACGTATAGACTCCAAAAACTATAAAGAGGGTCGTTAGAACTAAGGTCGAACACAAAGAAGGTCAGGTCGTAAAGAGTACTACATGAGACGTATCTTCAATTTATTCGTCCCACTGTTATATGTCGGAACTGTATGAGGAAAAGGATAAACCTTGGTCAAACAACAAGGTACAGGTCAAGATTGACACCGAAGGACTGGACGTATGTCTAAAGAGTTCTCCGTCCAATCCACCAGACCATAAGGGTAGAGAAAGTCTTAAAAGGTGTCAACTGACACTAGGTGTATCAGTTTCCGAAACCGTATCAGTTATTTCGTCTTTATCTACAAAAAGACCTTGAGAGAAGGAAAAAGGTACTCGGTCGCCTACAACCGTTAAACTATAGACCAAGGAGACGGAAAAGGTTTCGGTCGAACTTGTAGTCCCTTGAGTGCCAAGTGCATAACGACTTCAGACCGAACCTCTTAAAACTCGTAATGAAATGATCGTACACTCTACTCACGTTGACACGCCATCAAACCCGTAAGAAACCGTAACGGAAAGAAACCCTAACCTTACTTTGGACTGGAAAAGGTCAGGACGCCAGTGACGACTCAAAAGGTTTGAACGACCGTATAACTCACGTCGTGAAAGTGTCGTAGTAGAAAGTCCTAAACTTTGTCGAGTTGACCTTAAGGTAGTGGAGGTGATCGAAACAAGCATCACTACAAAAGATTCCGGGTGAACTGAAGTGTAAGGTTCTACTGACCGAGATCTAATCACTAGTGTAGTAGTACTAATATACCCAGCACTTCTAAAGACGAAATAAGTGATACGGCTTCGGAAACTGACTCACCTAGTGTTATTTGACACCTTTTAAGACTTTCTCTACCCTTATGGTCTGGTGGACTGGACGGAGAACTCTTTGGATATACGTCCAGTCCTTCGTTGTCAATCTTTACCTGTACCTTGTTATCTGACCAAGGTTTATCCTTTTCCGTATGCAGTTCCGACATATAACAGTGGGACGAATAAAGTGAATATACGTCACATGTAGTACTCTTTACGACCCGACCTTCTTTGTGTTCGACCTTAGTTCTGACGACCCTCTTTATAGTTATTGGAGTCTATACGTTTACTGTGGTGGGAATACCGTCTTTCACTTCTCCTTGATTTTTCGGAGAACTACTTTAACTTTCTCCTCTCACTTTTTCAACCGAATTTCGAGTTGTAAGTCTTTTGTTACTAGTACCGTAGACCAAGGTAGTGAAGTACCCTTTATTTACCCCTTTGTCACCTTTGTCACAGTCTGAAATAAAACCCCCCGGAGGCTTTAGTGACGTCTACCACTGACGTCGGTACTTTAATTTTCTGTGAATAAGGAACCTTCCTTTCAATACTGGTTGGATGTATCGTATAAGTTTTCGTCTCTGTAATGTAACGGTTGTTTCCAGGCAGATCAGTTCCGATACCAAAAAGGTCATCAGTACATACCTACACTCTCAACCTGGACTTCTTCCGACTCGTGGCTTCTTAACTACGAAAACCTGACACCACAACCTCTTCTGAGAACTCTCAGGGAACCTGACGTTCCTCTAGGTTGGTCAGGTAAGACTTCCTCTAGTCAGGACCCTAAAGAAACCTTCCTAACTACGATTTCGACTTTGAGGTCATGAATAGAGTACACTTCTCAACTGAGTAACCTTTTCTGAGACTACGACCCTCCCTAATCCCCGTCCTCCTTTTCCGCTGCTGTCTCCTACACTACCGACCTACCATAGTGCCTGAGTTACCTACACTCAAACTCACTTGAGACCCTCAACTACTACCTGTCCATCCGGACCGCACGACGTTAAGTACCCCAGCGTTTCCCAACCTGTACTGACTCACTGACTTGAAACACTGTGATGTATGTTTATTTCTCAATCTATCTCTGTGTCCCTTGAGATAGGAATACGGTTAGTAGTACAACCAATAGTAAATGTTTACTTTCTTTCTTTTCTAGATTTTGTTATGAAAACACTAAAGAGGAAGTGAAGAGTTGTTTGAGGACCACAGATTCTTGGTGAAGTTTCAGTATAAAAGTGTTGAGAGGGGTAAAGGTAGAGGAGGTCCTTCTGAATTAATAAGGGGTAAACACGAAAGCACCTTGAAATTTGTCTTGAGACGTTAAATCGTGTAAATAATATAATAATTAAAAGACAGTGACGAAGTGGGGGAAGGACTCAGATACTCAAAAAACTTCTTTATTCATGAAATGTAAATAAACAAAGAGTCTTAGATCGACACTGGTCACCTCTAGGTCCCGAGTTAGTTATAAAAAGACTCACTAACGTTCATTTATTTATTTAAAAAAAAAGATTTTTAAACCAATGTATTATGACGTGTGAAAGATAAGAATTATCTCTGTTATTTGTATAGACTTCGGGTTTTAATAAAAATTTGATACGAGTATATCTGTCAAATTATCTTAAGAATTTAGTTGTAAATTCTATAGTAGAGAAAGTGAGAAACTTCTTACATTTTTTATGTATTACTATAAACGTAAAGCTTTCTTACTGTAAGACTAATAAAAACACTCATATAGTCGTTTGATCATAGTACCACTAATTTTGATGTTTATCTTGACCAATTACTATCTTCGGTGTCCCCTCTGTTTGTGAAATGTCGAATTGTCTCCAAATTCTTCTAAAGGAAAATTTAGTTCTCACGGTTCCTCTTGATATTTTAATAAGTAAAAGAAAAAGTTGACAGTACTTAGGTACAGTTATTTAAGATTTCCTGTCGTGTCCTCTTGTCTCCTGTCGAGTCTTAAAAATAGGTGTTAGTGTATCGTTTAGTCTTTCTTTCACCATTAGGTACTAATATGTAAAGAAGTGTTCCTAAACCCTGTAGAACTCTAATAAACTTTTCGAAAAATTAGGAAACAACGGACCCCTCCCCACCCCTTGCAGACGAGATTTTCAATTCCTCCCTTTACGGTTATAACAAAGAACTAAAGAAAAAAAGATTAAAAGAAAGTATAAGAAACGATACATAAAATTTAAATATCTCGTGTTTTTTATTAAATTATATTTGACAGTATAAAATATCTATTGTAATGTTACTACCTTTCGATTTTAATTTTTTAATATAGGTTATACATTCTGTATGAATGTCCTATACACGTCCTTATGTACTCAAAGGAGTGTCTGTTGTTAAGTTAAATTTAGAATGATTTATTTAAGTTAAAATTAAAACGAACCGTAACTAAGGTTTACTTAGATCATGTCCGAGAAACCTCCCCTCAATAGATAATATCGTTAGTGGTGACGTTTCTTGGTTTCTTCGTTAACTTAGTCTTTTGTTAAACGTTTGTCGGTTTGACTATTAAAATTTTCTCTACTTGAGATTGTGTCTCTTTCATATTTGAAAAAAAAAGGAAGTCGATTGTATGTCACCATAGAGAAATTGGTCTGTTTACTCCGACGAACACAAAAATCCTCTTCAAGTAAGATTCTGAACCTTTTACAGAAAGATCTTTACGGGAAAGCAAGTGGTCGGGACCTTGTCGTTTGTAGGGACCTATTGGACCACGACTCTAGTAAGAAAGTTTGGTAGATGAACTGAATCCGTCAGAGGATAACTCCTATAATACTTCTGGGAGGTCAGACCGAACCCGAAGGGACTATTGAGTCAACCATTTCTTAAGAGGACATTACGTCCTCTGGGGTCAAGCTAAGGACCCAAGCCTTCTAGACGACCGTTTCCCTATCCAATGGGTAAGATCATAAGAACCCGAAAGGACCACCGAGTCGACCATTTCTGAGGCGGACGTTACTCCCTCTGGACCCAAGCTAGAGACCCAACCCTTCTAGGGGACCTCTTCCCTTTCCGATGGGTGAGGTCATAAGACCGGACCTCTTAAGGTATCTGACACATCAGGTAGCCCAGCGTTTCTCTGTACTGACTCGCTGAAAGTGAGTAAGTGAGGGTCAGACCGGTCTCAGTGTGAAAGTCCCAAACTTTTCTGTGTCGACAGGGTCACTCTTGACTGACGGGATCCCGCTAGTAATTTACCCCTCTGTAAACTCGTCCTGTTAACCTTTTGTCCACAACTAACGACTGATCTCTCGGGACTCATTAGTAGAACCGAATCAAATTTGTGTATTCCAATACCGATATATCACTTTTAAGTATATCGTCTCACGTATTTGGTTGTTTGTTGAGTAGTACATAAAATAATACTGACGTCGGTAAGACTGACAGGTGAACCTTGGTTTTAATTTTTTGTTTCGTTGACATATATTTCGTAAATTTAGATATGTGTCAAAAGTGGTGAAAAATTTTTAATTTTTATAAGAAAACGGGAATACTTCGAAAATTACCTGGAGTTCTTTTAATAAAGTTTATTGTTGTTTCTTAAAAATCCTTACGGAGAAAATTGAGAGGAACCTTTAAAGATAAGTTACTAAAAGGTTAAGATAGTCGAGGTCTCTCTTTTTCTATAGTAATAAGGACAAAGAAATAATGTTATTATAAGATAATTCATGTTTTTTCGGAATAATCATATATAAGATTTTCATCGGGTTATTTTACTTGTGACATTTGAGAGGTTATTCGAATATTTATTTTGTAATGTTTTTTAGAAACTTCGGAGGACATATCGGTAAGGACTTGGATTGTGAAAATAAAGAACTGTAAAAATTCCATTCATCGTTAGACTTAATACCCAAATAGAGAGGGAATGATTAGAAATATCAAAATGATGTTTTAACATATAGAGTTTTTTGTCATCAAAAAAATGAAATATATAACGTTATTAAGATATACATAAGAAAATGTGAAAAGTCAAATTATTATACTAATTCTCTAAGTAAGTACACTATATCGATATTAATTGAGTAAAATTGACAACCTATAATAAGATGGTATACTAGTATGGTTATATAAATAGATATTACCATAACTGTTGTAAATCCAATAAAAGACAAAAAAAAGATATTCGTTGCCATTGAACTTGAACGAAGAACAACTGTGACCGTCATTAAAAAGTTCCTATATATAGATCTTCATGTTACAGATTCAGTATACTATGGACAGAGAAAAACACATAACCCAAGTATGCTGAACAAGTACTAAATTTACTTGAACGAAATTGGATGAACAAATACTGTTCCTGGTGTTTTGTCCTTCCAACTCTATAACGGAACGTAACCAGTCAGCCAGTCCAGACTGAGAAACGTTGGGGTACCTGACATCGGGTGGTTCGAGGAGACAGTTACCCTAAGAGGTCCGTTCTTATGACCTCACCCGACGGTAAGGGAAGAGGTATAACTCCATATTGACTACATCTTATTTTAAGTGTGTAAATTTGTTGAAATATTTAAAACTATATACTTACCTACCTTGTTGGAAGTTTTAGTACTATTACTTGGATGGATAGTGGATGTTTTCAAAGGAGTACTAGAAAATATTACTTAAGGGAGAGAAGGGATGATGGGACGAGGGTTCTTTGATGATGTTGTCTCCCGTATGTTACAAGTAAAGTACCAATTAAAAAAAAGTACATCTGTTAGTTTTGTGAAAATTTACGACAAAGAAAAAAGGATTTTAAATTTAATAAAAAAAGAGAACGAAAGAAGTAATAAATCCTAAAGATCGTGTCATAATTCACTTCTACTGTCATTCTCAGTAATGGAACCAGAATTAAAATTTCCTTTTTTCAAATTATAAATAATGTATCTTAGAAAAGAAATTATATAAGAAAATAGTTTAAGAGAACCTTCAAAGGAGATATACATTATAGGATCCTCAAATCGTGTCACATAATACTTATAATGGCATATGAAAAAGAAGTAAATGACCCTTTAATAAAAGAGGAATTTAGATAAATACCTTATCTTTATCTGAAAGATTATAATTTGATCGGAATGAAGACCCGATTTGGGTTTGACTAGTAGTATTTCATGGAACAAATGTGTTACGACCTATATCAAACGATTATTCAATAGGTCCTAAAAATGAATAACAAGTAGTACCTTTAATCACATATTAAAAGAAATGAGGACATTTAGAAAAGACCACAGATAATCAAGTCAAGACAAGTCAGTGAGTCAGCACAGGCTGAGAAACGCTGGGGTACTTAACGTCGTGCGGTCCGGAGGGACAGGTAGTAGTTGAGGGCCTCAAGTGAGTCTGAGTGTAGGTAGCTCAGTCACTACGGTAGGTCGGAAGAGTAGGAGACAGCAGGGGAAGAGGAGGACGGGGGTTAGGGAGGGTCGTAGTCTCAGAAAAGGTTACTCAGTTGAGAAACGTACTCCACCGGTTTCATGACCTCAAAGTCGAAGTCGTAGTAAGGGAGGTTTCTTTAGGGTCCCGACTAGAGGTCTTACCTGACCAACCTAGAGGAACGTCAAGTTCCCTGAGAGTTCTCAGAAGAGGTTGTGGTGTCAAGTTTTCGTAGTCAAGAAACCACGAGTTAAAAGAAGTGTCAGGTTGAGAGTGTAGGTATGTACTGGTGTCCTTTTTTGTATCGGAACTGATCTGCCTGGAAACAACCGTTACATTACAGAGACGAAAACTTATATGATAGATCCAACCAGTATTGAAAAGAAGGTTCCTCATCCGCAGAAAATTAAAGTACCGACGTCAGACCACACATAATTCCAGTATAATTCAATTCAATTCAGTGAGTCAGTACAGGCTGAGAAACACTGGGGTACCTGACATCGGGTGGTCCGAGGAGGTAGGCACCCTAAGAGGTCCGTTCTTATGACCTCACCCAACGGTAAAGGAAGAGGTCCCCTAGAAGGGCTGGGTCCCTAGCTTGGGTCCAGAAGACATATTCTCCGTCTGGGAAACTGGAGACTCGGTGGTCCCTTTGGTAATTGGAATATTTTTTTCTCGACCTCTCACAACGGAGAAAATAATAATAAGAGTCTTTTTCAAACATATTCTAACCTTACTTAACAAAATATATATATATATATATATATATATATATATATATATACATGGATGTATGTATATATGTGGTTGAGAAGAAATAGGTAAGTAGACAGTTCCTGTAAGTCCAAGGAAGGTACAGAACCGATAATATTTATTACGACATACTTGTAACCGCACGTACATAGAAAAACTTAATCTCAAAAGAAGAAAAGACCTATATACGGGTCCTCATCCTAACAACCTAGTATTCCATTGATAAAAATCAAAAGTTTCCTTGGAGGTATGACAAGAGGGATCATCGACGTGGTTAAATGTAAGGGTGGTTGTCAACAGAAAAGAGGTGTGTGGGAACAAGATGAAAAGAAATTTACGTAAAATATGTAAAAATTTAAATTAAAGGTTAGAAATGAGAAATTCGTACATTACATTATTTGACTAGAACTTTATAACGAAATTGTAAATTTATATTAAATTATATAATTTAATATATTTATATATTTAATTTATATTTAATTAATATTAATTATATATTAAAGTATCTTATTTTAAGTGTTTAGAATTTAGAAATAAGACTACAAAACTGTCAACACATACAGATACACCATACTTAGTACAACTCTAGATCTTATACAAGTAATGTGATCTCATAAGGTCGTACGAGGGAAAGGACAGAAGGAGAGTCTCCGTGATATAAAAGATTATAGAAAGTATGTCTGATCAAAACGTACAAGAACTTGAAGTATGTTTACATTATCATATCATATATAAGAGAAGACAGGTATAACAACGTACAATAGTTATCCAACAAGGAAAAATAATGACTCACTTATATAGTGGTGAACAAATAGGTAAACAGACAACTATGTATGAGTCGAACGAAGACCAAATAACAACAACAAGTCAACGGGTCAGTACAGGTTGAGAAACGTTGTGGTACCTGACGTCGTGCGGTCCGAAGGAACAGGGAGTCGTAGAGGGCTTCAAACGGGTTCAAGTACAGGTCACGTGACCGCTACGGTTGGTCGGTAGAGTAGGAGACTACAAGAGAGGAGGATGAGAGTTTGAAAGGATCGAAGTCCCTGAAAAGGTTTCTCGGTTGACGTAGTCCACTGGTTTTATGACCTCGAAGTCGAAGTAGTAGTCAGGAAAGTTACTCATAAGTTCCAACTAAAGGGAATTCTAACCGATCAAACTAGAGAGACGACAGGTCTTGGTGTCAACCTTCCGTAGTTAAGAAACCGTGAGTCTGAAGAAATACCAGGTCGAGAATGTTGACATGCACTGGTGCCCCTTCTGGTATCGGAACTGATATACTGGAGACAGACGTCTCATTACAGACGAAAAGTTGTGTGACAGATCCAAACAGTAACGAAAGGACGGCTCTTGGTTAACAGAAGACTAAAGTACCGACGTCAGTGGTAAACGACACTAAAATCTCGGGTTCTTTTCCTTTAGACAGTGATGAAGGTGTGAAAAGGACAGATAAACAGTACTTCGTTACCCCGACCTATGGTACTAGAATTAAAAAAATTATATACCAAAATTCGACCGAAGAAGTGAGAGGAGGAAGTGGGAGTAGTTCTCCAAGGAATCAGGGAGAAACGAAAGACGGCAATCTCACCATAGTAGGTATACGTATTCCAACAACTACAAAGTGGGTGCCTAGAACTAAGGTCGATCATTGAGTAGGTTGGGCCGAGACACATATGCAATTTATTTGTCCCACTGTCGTCTGTCCCGACATCATGAGGAAAGAGTCAGGACTTGGTTAGTCAACAGGGTAAGTCCCAAGATTGACAACGAAGAACTGATCGTATGTCCAAAGAGTCCTCTATCCATTCTACTAGACCATAAGGGCAAAGAAATCCACTATCCAAAGACGAAACGACGACGACGATTCAGTGAAGTCAGCACAGGTTGAGACACGGTGGGGTATCTGTCGTCGGATGGTCAGAGGGGGCAGGGACCCTAAGAGGTCCGTTCTTGTGACCTCATCCAACGGTAAATAAAGAGGTTACGTACTTTCACTTTTCACTTTCACTTCAGTGAGTCAGTACAGACTGAGAATCCCTAGGGTACCTGACGTCGGGTAGTTCGAGGAGGTAGGTACCCTAAAAGGTCCGTTCTCATGACCTCACCCCACGGAAACGGAAGAGACTCCAAAGACGAAATCCCGAGAATATTTATTATTGAACAACATTTTACAGATAGTAAAAAGATAAAATTTTTGATCCTAAAAATAGAACTGTAAATAACATTTAAAAATTTTTATAAAAGACTTGAATCATGAAACAGTCTATAAAGAGTCAGTGACTGAACTTAAAAATAAAGACTTACTACACAAAATAAATCGTTTATAAGTTAAAGGTCTTTCAGATCAAACTAGATAGAAGACAGACTCAATCACAGAAAAAAGTCGGACAGTTTCATAAAAACTCGTGGAGTTTTCTGTACTTCCATAGGTGTGAAGATAACAAAAGAAGACCTTCGTATTACTAAAATTGAAAGTACAAATACTAGGTGGAACTAAACATGTACTTTACTCTATACAATGTCAAAATTTGAGAGGTGACTTTTAAAATAAACTAATGATGTAGAATAAAGTTTTTAAATCAAAATAATAAAAATTGGACGAATTACTCAAAATATTATAGAAGTAACTATAAAAACTATGTAAATAAAAAGTTTCCGACAAAAAAGAAGACACCGATATTTAAGGTTAATGACTAAATAAACTCTCAGAGTAAGAATAAACAAAGATGATCGGAAATCAGAAACCGAAATTCTCCACAATTCTAAACACCAAACAAAAAAAAAAAATCGATCTGAAAATAACTCCCCTTAAAAAACTCGACCCTAACTTCACACAAGGAATTCTACCTTCGACAAGAATAAAGACGACCTACGAGTCCTCTTGAGGATTAGATCATAGAAGGTTTTTATTTCGGAATCTATTTTCACAAACAAGTATTAGTCGCACTTAAAACTAGAATTTGGGTGACCCCTTTCCTGAATCCTAAGTCTAAAAGTAAGAACAGAGGTAACCATCCGCCTAAAAGGAAAGTGACTCCTATATCGAAAAAACCCCAGGGACCAAACCCGTTCTAAAGAGTTAGAAAATCTAAAGAGATACTTACTTCCGATCAAAGATGTAAGAAAAAGAGTTGGAAAGGTTCTAAAAATTCACACAGGAGTCCCAGTAATAATTAATTATCAACGGGGTCCTATTGGTCGATAAAACACGAACCAATTGAAAGACTTCAGGTTCAATGTAAGACAAAAATCGGAGACTAATAAAAAAGTCTCAATCAAACTACCGTATGAATTTTATGTCGATCATAAAAAGTTACAGAGTTAAATAAAACTTCATTTTACGAACAACTCCTAAAGATGAGGTGATATAACAATGTTTAACTTTTGGGTAAAAGCAAGTTTGACAAATGTCAGAGTAGTCGATAATTACTACATTAGGAATCGGTAGTTGTTGTAATTTTCTGTTTTAACCTCCATATGACGTGAAGTGTCGTATTAATGTGTAATATGACGTCATGTCACTTGTGTCTACTACATACTGTGTACCACATAGTGACACCTATTCCACTGGTCTCTAAAGACAACTAATTTTATAATTGTGACGACGACGACGATGACGATTCGACGAAGTCAGCACAGGCTGAGACACGCTGGGGTATCTGCCGTCGGGTGGTCCGAGGGGGTAGGGACCCTAAGAGGTCCGTTCTTGTGACCTCACCCAACCGTAAAGGAAGAGGTTACGTACTTTCACTTTTCACTTTCACTTCAATGAGTCAGCACAGGTCGAGAAGCGCTGGGGTACCTGATGTCGGATGGTCTGAGGAGGTAGGTATCCTAAAAGGTCCGTTCTCAGGACCTCACCCCACGGTAACGGAAGAGGTTAACGTAACTACGAATTTAATTGTATCTTTACTTATTTGTAGAAGGCAGGAGACCTTCTCCCTTACCGGTGGGTAAGGTCCTGAGAACGGACCTTTTAAGGTTCCTGTCTCCTCAACCGTCCGATCTCAGGTACACCAGTGTTCCTCATCGTGTGTTGACTCACTGACTCGTGGAGACTTTACGAGACGTACAAAATACCCCCGCCATCATACCACATTACCTATCCGGGGAGAGAATGGACCTACACTTGATAGGTTCTTCCCTGACACCTACTTAAGATGAAATCTGGAGTCCCTTTTGTGACTTTTCTATGAGATAAGAAAACCGGATACAAGACGACTGGAAGACTTATGATCCTTACGATCCTGGTTCCATTTAGATTTCTTTTACACGGTTTCTCTAGAACACAGTTCGTCTTTTCTTGTGAGAACTAAGTGTACACGTAGAAGGGTCAAGTAGTCCTGGTCCGTTTAGAAGAGTCGTAAACTTCAGTTTCGAGGTATCGTTACAGAGGTGACCTCCTGATCCTTTCATCTTCCCTCCTCCCGAAAGGTGCATGGGTGAGGGGAGGTTGAGGTCGCTAAGACCGGTACATTTGTTACACACTTGGGGACGATATAAATTTTGCCTATTGGTCGTTCCTGGATAACATATCGTGTACCTTGAAACGAATCACAATACACCGTCGGACTTACCCTCTCCCCAAACCCTTCTTACCTTTGTACAAATACATACCGACTCATGTCCGACACAAGTAGACTTTAATAGTGTTGTAACACACAACTAGCCGATATGGAGCTATGTTTTATTTTTCGATCCTTTTTTTTTTTTCTGACACACTTATTTCCACTTTCTTCTTTATGTTTACTTATTGTCGTAAAGGGTTTCGGGAGAAAAATGTAGGTTACACTTGACTTTTCCTCCATTTTTTGACTGACTCTTAAACATCGGACTTCCAAGTTCGGTGGAGAGTGAGGAAGTATATATGTGACACACACTTTTCTAATGAGTACCGTTCTTTTTCTTGGTTTATTTTGATAGAAGTGACTCAATAATGTGTGTATTTATCAATGAGTTATGCGTCAAGTTGAGTGTACAAACGTAAATAAAAAATAATTTTTATAATGGAACCCACTGGATCTGTTAATTATAGGATTAAAATTTGTAAAAGAATTACACAATGTAATTTTTTACTCATTCTGAGTAGAACGACACTAGGTTCTACCAGAGTTCTCTTTGATAGGAGTTGAAAAAGGTTAGTTTGTCGAGTGACAAATATTGGTTGATTGAAAGTTGAGGGTACTTTGTGATTCGTGGTTCGAGTGAAAGCCTTTATGTGTGTAGTGTAAGTTAGGAGTGACGAGGGAAACACGAAATGAAGTAAAGATGCTTGTCCTGTCTTCAAACCCTTCAACGGTGTAAGATTGTCCTTGGACCGGTCCAAATTATTCCTAAAAAGTGTCATCGGGCTTGAGGTGTTATGGTGACCTGGAATAGTGGTGTGACTCTTCGGTTGTGATTAATATCGATAGGACGATAGGAACTTTGACGTTATATTTCTAAGTTCTGACTCGTGCATTATCGGTAGTCACCTGAGTTCACGGTGGATGTCCGATAATGTAGAGACAAATTAATAAAAGGATCAGTGTTTCTCAACCTGTGCTGACTCGCTGAAGGGAAAGTGAAAAATGAAAGTACGTAACCTCTTCCTTTACCGTTGGGTGAGATCATAAGAACGGACCTGTTGGGGTCCCTGCCTCCTCGGACCACCCGACGACAGATACCCCAGCGTGTCTCAGCCTGTGTTGACTTCGCTGAATCGTCGTCGTCGTCGTCCTGTTTTAATTTCCGTTATGTGGTTCTTCCAGTCATTTAGTGGACCGAGTCGTCTTTGATCTCGACTAAAAATAATGACCTGAAAAGTAATAAAATTGAAATTAAGTTATCAGGTATTAGTGAGGTGTTACCCGTATTGAATTTTATATCGTCTCTTGTTTCAAAGATATAATAATAGTCTCCTTCACTTAATGAATAAATAAGATATGATAACACCAATATATAATTATTTTCGTTCATACGAATTTTCTGCTATATTATAATTTTTTGATAATTCTACTATTTTATAATTCTTTTATAACCGTAACTATAATAAAGGAAGAACACGAAAAATTGGACGAATCCAGTAATTGGAAACTACCAATTATATTTTATAGAGTAATGTACATATGTGATACAGATGTGTCATCAATTACTTCACGAATCCCTCATAATCCCTTTTAAAGAGACATATTATTAATGGATTTATTAGTATAAATGATTCATAGATGAAATTTTACTCGTGACATTATTATTTTTTAAATAAGACCTCTGAATGTAATACGTTAAACAGATGGATTACTTTTACTTTAGTAAACGGAATATTTTAAACAGATGTAATTGACTTTAATTCACTAATTTATTGATTCTTTATAAACAAATTCAAGTGAAGTCAAGTCAAGTCAACGAGTCATCACAGGCTGAGAAACGCTGGGGTACTTAACGTCGTGCGGTCCGGAGGGACAGGTAGTGGTAGAGGGTCTCAAGTGGGTCTGAGTACAGGCAGCTCAGGCACTACGGTAGGTCGGTAGAGTAGGACCCAGCAGGGGAAGAGGAGGACGGGGGTTAGAGAAGGTCGTAGTCTCAGAAAGGGTTATTCAGTTGAGAAGCGTCCTCCACCGGTTTCATGACCTCGAAGTCGAAATCGTAGTAAGGAAAGTTTCTTTAGGGTCCCAACTAGAGGAAGTCTTACCTATCCAACCTAGAGGAACGTCAGGTTCCCTGGGAGTTCTCAAAAGAGGTTTTAATGTCAAGTTTTCGTAGTTAAGAAACCACGAGTCGGAAGAAGTGTCAGGTTGAGAGTGTAGGTATGTACTGGTGTCCTTTTTGGTATCGGAACTGATCTACCTGGAATCAACCGTTTCATTACAGAGACGAAAACTTATATGATAGATCCAACGAGTATTGAAAGGAAGGTTCCTCATTCACAGAAAATTAAAATACCGACGTCAGTGGTAGACGTCACTAAAACCTCGGGTTTTTTTATTTCAGCCTGTGACAAAGGTGACAAAGGGGTAGATAAAGGGTACTTCACTACCCTGGTCTACGGTACTAGAAGTAAAAGACTTACAACTCGAAATTCGGTTGAAAAAGTAAGAGGAGAAAGTGGAAGTAGTTCTCCGAAAAATCGAGGAGAAATGCGAGACGGTATTCCCACCACAGTAGATGTATAGACTGCAATAACTACAAAGAGGGCCGTTAGAACTAAGGTCGAACACAAAGAAGGTCAGGTCGCAAAGAGTACTACATGAGACGTATCTTTAATTTATTCGTCCCACTGTTATATGTCGGAACTACATGAGGAAAAGGATAAGCCTTGGTCAGACAACAAGGTACAAGTCAAGATTGACAACGAAGGACTGTACGTATGTCTAAAGAGTTCTCCGTCCAATCCACCAGACCATAAGGGTAGAGAAAGTCTTAAAAGGTGTCAACTAACACTAGGTGTGTCAGTTTCCGAAACCGTGTCAGTTATTTCGTCTTTATCTACAAAAAGACCTTGAGAGAACGAAAAAGGTACTAGGTCGTCTACAACCGTTAAATTAGAGACCAAGGAGACGGAAAAGATTTTGGTCGAAGTTATAGTCCCTCAAGTGCCAAGTGCATAACGACTTCGGACCGAACTTCTTAAAACTCGTAATGAAATGATCGTACACTCTACTCACATAAACAAATCAAAGATGATATAGGAGTTGTGACTCGATCAATCCTCACTTTGTTCCTTTACTTTCCGTAAAAGGGAATAATAGTCTATCAACCGTGAAATTAACTTCTCTCCTCTGTATGTCTACTTTTACGTTTTTATTCAAGGTCTTTCGTCCACAATATTCTTAACTTTTTGTATTCTCTATTATCTTCTTGATATTAAAATTGACTCAGATCTTACTTATTTAACTTCACCTTTTATCATCCCATTTACCTTTTTCTCCATACCATCGTATTTACGTACTCCACATACACGAGTTTTTATAAATTCTAGTTTTGATATAAAGAAATCGTAGACGAGACACTATCTTGAAAATGTATGAAGAAATCAAGAGTGTTATTGTGAAACTCCACCGGTGATGATAATAGGACTATAATATCTACTCCTATAGTTCCAACTCTCTCCAACTCATTAAACTAGTTTCAGTAACCTGATTCATCATTTCAGCCCTAAGTTTTGGTTATGAAATTGTAAGGTTTCACCCACGACACTTAGTGGTACCGTTATTATTTATTTAGTAGACAGAAATTTCCTACGTCCCACACTGTACTCTAGTTAAATCTTCATGTTGTTAGTCCTCTGTGTACCACATAAGTTTGACCCAATAAGTTCAACTCAAACTTCGTCTCTTATAAATATTTCCACACACGTTTCTACTTCCCTTTAGTGTTTTTACTCTCTCCTAAGGTTGTGGTCATCTTAGTAAAGGTAGGGAATGAGACTTTCTACCTCATCTCTCGTTATTAATGGTTTAGACTATTAAACCACTATTATTAATAATGAGGGGTTTTATTATTATTATTATTAAATCCATTATTATTATTAATGAGGGGGTTTCCCGTCATGGTACATCTGTCCCTACGGTCTACTCAACGTACTGAAAAGTTATCTTTCCTCCTAAGACCTCCTTATTTAAGGGACTGAAGTAAGAGGCAGGAAACGCAAAGAGTGATCCCAAGGGTGACTACATCAAGTACGTCTAGTAGGTGGTCCCGATGTCTCATCAACTTCTTCCCACCTCTTACCTAGACCTCTTCGTTTGCCTTCCCTCTTCTATGATCTTATAAGACACTCCAAGAGTTTACAATCCGACCTGATAAATCTGAAAAAAGAAACCCCCTATTTCCTAGTTATTTACAGGTCCCCACTCCCTTAGCGTATACTTTTTCGAAGGGACCCTTCTAATTTAAAAGTACTTACTCCTATCTTACTTTCTGACCGTCGTTCTTACGAAGTCTCTTCAGAATCGTCCTTCAAGGTCGCCCTCTGAAGTACTCGGATTCTCACTTATCGTCATCATCGTCCTCCCTTTCCTTCTCCGATACTCTAAATTCAACTGCACTTGAAATTAATCTTACTCTTAATTTTCTCCACCTGACGGTCAGAGTCTCAGTCACACTAGATAACTACTCTCAGAGGGAAGGAAAAGATAAAACAGGGAAAACCCTAAATAAAATTACCCAACAACGGAATGTCAGGTAATCGTTTTAGGAACCTATTGGCTACAGTAAGTAATATTCTCAATATATATTCAGCTCCCCAATTCTCTCATCTAGAGTCGGGACTCCTGGAATGAACTGAACAACTCCCCCTGATCCCTCTCCTTACTTTTATATGGTGTATGACTTCATAATGTTGTACGCTAACCAGGAGGAGTCGTTAAAATGCAAATGTAAAGGGTTATGTTGATCCTCATCTGTAATCGAGTAAAATGTCTTTCTCTGTAAACAATTTCAAGTGTATCTGTCATTACTAGGAATATTTATTGTTGTTGTTCAATATATGTTCTGAATTCTTATACATTTACAAGTACTTTAGACCTAGACATGGGAACAAAATACAACGCTGAATCATTTGGACTAGTTTTATGTGAATCATAGTGTTAAATGTTAAATAAAATTTTATATAAAAGGTTTTGTACAATTAAACTAAAGATTTCATTAGTTAAACCATTCCATTATATTTGTTTTCTCCAGATTCTCTATCACTGAAAGGATGTTCTGATCATATAGTCTCGATAGTTTGAGTCGTAGAACTTGTAAGAAGAAAATTTAATAATGTAATACAGTACAGAGAACTGAATTATGTAATATAGTCATACACATAAAATTCGTGTGACTTCAATTTTTCCCTGTTTTCGGAGTTTTGATTTCGACCTCCCACTTACGGACATTTTCGTCGAATAACAAAGTATCCACAAAGGATTTATGTGTGTGTTCTTTTTTGTTCTCTGTTTACCACCTTCAACTTCAATTCTCTCTTGGACCAAAGGAGAAACGGAGGAACCTCTTCAAGAGAGTCCTAGTGAATATGACGGAGAACCCCAACTTCACGATTTTTAAGGATGACTTATTTTGAATTAAGAGTTTTGGTCTCTCTCTCTTTCTTTAGCTTTCCAAGTAAAGTCCTGATATTAAAAATGATCAGAGGTATCAAGAGTCCCTACGGTGGTTTCACTTCTTTAAGGACTTTACCGTTTGTCTTTTAACTTACCCGAGTTTGGTTCATTAGACTTCACGATAAGTGAGTTTCAAGGTGAAAACCCCTTCTTTTTGATACGATTCTTTACTTAACTTTCCTTACTGTGAATTTATCTTGTGGATTCGTTATAAATGTCGAGTTTAAGTCGTTTTACGTCGGTCTCAGTCCCTTTAAAAACAAACGTCTCTATCTTTTAGTATTTGGTTTCTCTACTTTGGGACACGTCCTCTTAGATTTTCAACTTTCAAAACTTGAAAAGACACATAGATTCACTCACATAGGAGATTGACTCTCGATAGGGTGGTAATTTGTTACCATAAAGAAAAGTGAAAGTGTTTAATATACCCATTAATAAAGGTTTTTATGTAGCCTTTACTCGTTTTACTTTATTACGGGAGTACGTCCGTGGACGGAGATAGAGATCGACGAATCTCTAAATAGTTTGATAGAAATGAAAAAGTAAATTCTCAAGTCCTGGGAGTAAGGACACAAACCTTGTAAGTCTTTGTCAATTTGTTTTATCCAAGAAGGACCACTATGTCACGTCCTCTCCACTCTCTACGCCCAAGTCAGGAACCAACCCTTCTAGGGAACCTCTTTCTGTACCGTTAGGTGAGGTGATAAGAATGGACCTCTTAGGGTACCTGTCTCCTCAGACCGCTCGATATCAGGTATCCCAGTGTTTCCCAGTCTGTACTGACTTCGCTGAATCGTGCGTAACTAGGTCATCATCGACGTTTCTCCTCAGGTCTTTCATTTTCAACTTCAGATATGTTACTTGTCTTACTGTAATAATCCGTTGTTACCTGTGATTTTACGAAAACAGTCCTTTCGATAAATTATAACTAACTGTCGAAAAGAAGCTTCTTCGTCTCGTATTCCTCTCTTTCCCTCTGAAGGGTTGAGGTCTTTTCCCTACTACAAGAGGTCCAAAGTGGTTCTTTATGTTAAAGTTGAATGCAAAAATTTTTAAGGTTCCGTTACGGACATACCGTTCAGATATCTCTGTCTTTGAGTCCGTGTCTTGATGTGAAGGTCGGTATAGTTTCTGAGACTACACGTGTCCATTGTACCTTGACTTCTCGCCAGATTAAGGTTTCTTGGGTCACTCTGATCTGGTACCTATACAGTCTCTATTCGTCATACCTGTGCACCCACGAGTCAGTACCGGGTGAGAAACACTGAGGTACCTGACGTCGAGTGGTCCAAGGAGACAGGTACCTTAAAAGGTTCGTTCTTATAACCTCACCCAACGGTAAAGGAGGAGGCCCCCTAGAAGGACTGGGTCCCTAGCATGGACGTATCACAAGCAGAGGACGTAACCGTTCGTTATTAAATGGTGACGTGGTCGACCTTTTGGGGTACCTAAGTTGTACATATATAATAATATGTACACTGTAACAAAATTTTATTTCAATACACACCGTAATCTGAAATTGACTTTCATATTTCATTTATATGACTACTAATCTATCGATTTATTTACCCCCTCTTTTCTGTTTAGTAAGAATGTCTTAATGTTTGTTATATATTTCTATGAAGAGATAGGTCCTTCATCAAATTGAAAGGGACGTGATACCCACTTGACCTGAATCGCCGAACGAAGGTTTTTGATCCATTCTCTTTCTTTTCTATTTTGATCGATCTCATCTCTTTGGATCGATTGTCATGGAATTGGTCCACTACTTCTGATTGTAGTGGTAATAGAGTACACCTATGGTTGAGGAGACTACACTACACTATTCTTCTCTCAGAGTGGAGGGTCAGATTAGTAACCAGTTTGGTTGGGCTATTGGGGTCTGATCCCCTGTGAAGATTCCCTGGGGATACGTCATGAAGAGTTTTGATCGTTCCAGTACTTTTTGTTCCTTTCTGACTCTTCGACAGTGTCTTGTTATCTGTGTATCTTATGTACTGTTGATGTTACGCCAGTGTATCCATCCTAGGACGTGGTCTTTCTCCTGTAGTTACCTTTCCGATTCCTTTAGGTTTATTTAGGACTTTAGATTGTAATTACATGGTTTTGGTCTAAAAATTAAAACCTTTTACATGGTGTGATTACATTGTTACGGTCTTTGACTTACTTCCGATAGTTCTTTTAGAGAAACGTTCTAAATAAATTTATTTTTTAATGAGTTTCTAATTTTCGAACAAATCTTTTCAGTTCAATACCGGTTCTAGGTTTCCTGTTTGTTTATGTTTTTATACTAACGACGGAACTTTAACCTGAGTGACTATAATCGCCCATACCACTTTAAGACCTTGTAGACTTTCGTACATCATTATGATCTGATAAGTTCCGTTCTACCGACTCCAATAGTACTATCTGTCAGTTAAGACCATTGACACATGATTCCTTCCTTTCCTGAAGGGACCACCAGGTCACCAATTCTTAAGTGGAACGTTACGTCCCTGCACCCAAGTTAGTGACCAGTCCTTGATTCGAGAATGTACGGTTTAGGTACATTCAGACACGTGGTGTTGTTTTCTAGAGAGTATTGCGTTACTTCTGGAGTGAAAAGTGTTGATTCTAGTTTACGTCGATTTATTTGTTTATAGAATTTCATGTATATTTTTCCCTTGATCTATGAAAAACTATATGTCGATAAATAACTCGTTTACGAAAAAAGATATGGGCGGTTACCTTTCCTAGTTTTAGTCAAACAAAAAAGTTAGTTTCTATTATCATTTTTTATTGAAAAACCAAGTACTTCGAAATAATTGCAAGTTCAAAAGATAGTATATTCAGATATCCCTAGAAGTAACTGACCTACAAGGAAGATTGTAGTCCAATATTATAATATAACTACTATATTCCGATTAATATAAGTCGTTTACGTTTACAGTTCATTAAATATACGATCACAAGGGTAGCATCTCTCAGACTCTAATTTGTGAGACTTCTGAGTTCCCGGACTGTATAACTGTATAGTTGTACATAAATATCTGGATGAACTGACGTCTTACGGTCTTATCGGGATTACTTCTTTCTCTTTTAGTAACTTACGTACGGAGGGTGATGATGATTTCACCGTTTCGTGACTACCCGAACTTACTCAAAGACTTCATTCTTATGACGTATACCCTCACATAAAAAACAGAGTAAACATCCTACTGGGTCCGAAGGGTCCCCCACGTCACCATTTCTTAGACGGACGGTTACGTCCTCTGCATTCTCTACGTCCAAGTTAGGGACCCACCCCTTCTAAGGGAGCTCTTCCTTTACCGTGGGGTGAGGTCACAAGAACGGACCGTTAAGGTTCCTGTCTCCTCGGACCACCCGATACGAGGTACCCCGGTGTTTCACAGTCTGTGGTGTGTCGTTGACTTATGGGTGTATCTTACTGGGTGTTTTTAAGGGTAAAACTTACCTTGTCTCTCATTGTTATTCAAAATGTTATTCAGATCCGACACCACGTTCGATGGGACACTTTCACTTTCACTTTCAGTGAGTTAACACACGCTGAGAAACGTTGGGGTACCTGAAGAGGTCTGGTCTTATGACCTCACCCATCGGAAAGGGAAGAGGTCCCCTAGAAAGTTTGGGTTCAGAGGGTGTAACGTCCCTCTAAGAATTAGTCGACTCGGTGTTCCCTTCGGGTTCTTATAACCTCACCCATCGGATAGGGAAGAGGTCGACTAGACTGGTTGGGTCCTTAGTTTAACCCCAGAGGACGTAAGGTCCGTCTAAGAGATGGTTGGTTCGATAGTCCGCTCGGGGTTCGAGGGGACATAGAACCCGATTTACTAGAACTTCTAGGTTACCACGACCTTTATGCCATTACCTAATCCTAAGAACAACCAAAAGGTAGTTCTGGGTTAGTATTTTAGGTTCATATTTGTACTCCTGAAGATGAAGATGAGGTATACACCTCACTACTTCCGGTTTCAATCTTAATAACTTTGTTACCGAAAGTTTTAAGTCCCTCGTTCGTGTAGACAGTCACTAGGGTCCTCTGTACTTTGTTTAGTACTTTGTGGTGTCAACGGGTAAAATGATGGATATCTAATAAATGTCTGGTGTTATGTCTCTGTCACTTGGATCCGGTTCCAGGTGTCTCTGACGATCTGGAGGGACACTTCATCCCTATTTATACCTTCGGACCTCTCCGTTTTGGTTGGTTTTTAGTGTGATGTACCCTCCTCTCCTGAAGTTTCTCTCGAAACCTCTCGAAGTCTCCCAATTGGATTTCAGAAGTCGATTCATGACTAGTTGTGCATGCACACTATCTAGATAAATTCCTTTCTTGGTTGTCTTATCCTAAGCTCTCTCTTTAATTACTTTAAGTGTATCTTAAAAGATTCAAAGGTAAGTCATTTTTTAATTAGTCTCGTTTGTAGAATTTCCCGAAACTCTCTTTTTTTTTTTTTATCGAACGGTATATGGACCTAGGGTAATCGTCAGAACTACAGTTATAGTAAATTATGTATATTTAACGGTTATCTTTTTTTTTAGACAATTTCCCTTAAGAGGATCCCTTAATTTTAAAACGACAAAATAGAATATCCAAAGTCCTTAAACTAAAAAAAACGATAAAGGAACGATTAATCCTTTTCCTTATTAATATCTAATTTATATTACTTTTTTTTTTCTTACCTTTTGTCTTTTTGAACCCTCGGGTCTTCTCTAAGTGCTCGATTTATCGTCGGAAACTTTTTGGTGAAAGAAAGAAGTTCGTAGTATTAGAGTATAATTTCCCGGGAATTTCAGTCACTGTGTGAACAACTCGGTATAAGTTCTTCCATTTACTATAAGTCGTATAGATAGTCAATCTATGGTTTTCCTATCTTTTTAGTCGAAACGGTACTATCTTTAAGACCCGTTCTTCGTTGACTCCTAGTTTTGGGGTAATAATCGACCTTCAAGTTATAACACCGGTGGACTACGTTTCTTAACTGAGTAACCTTTTCTAGGATTACGACCCTTTCTAACTCTCGTCCTCTTCTTCCCCTGCTGTCTCCCACTCTACAAACCTACCGTGTTAGTTGAGTTACGTGTACTCAGACTCGTTTGAGGTCCTCTGTCACTTCCAGTCCCTTCGGACCACATGACGTCAATTACCCCACCGTCTCAGTCTGTGTTGAATCACTGACCTTTTGTTGTTTAATCAACCTTTCGTCACCACATCTTGTGTCTCTTGGATCTTAGTGTCCTATTTTTTTATTTCTTCCACTTTGTTTAAGAACTTTGTAAGAAGACGTAATCAGTCTTCGTTGAAAAGAATCTTTTTCGTGTCCAGGAGTTCTATTTACAGATACGCCTGGGTAAATAGGTCACTCGATCAAATTTATAATGTGATTAACCGTTATGATATATGATAATAGTTTACACTATAAGACCTAATTCGACTTTTAATTACGCCATCGTGTATGAAAAGTACGGGTCTAAGTGAGTCTCAGTAATATAAAATTTATAGTTATTTTTAATGATTCTTGGTGGAAGTCTTCACCTCTTCCGTTACCGTTGGGTGAGGTCACAAGAACGGACCTCTTAGGGTCCCTGCCGTCTCGGATCACCCGACGGTAGATACCCCAGCGTGTCTCAGCTTGTGCTGATTTCCCTGAGTCGTCGTCGTCGGTGGTCGTCGTCGTCGAAGTCTTCCTACGTTGTTCTGTGACTAAAAGAGGTAAAACTTTCTGTGACTATTCCTTAATGGAACAGATCAACATGATTTACAGTAATGGAGAATCTATTAACCATATGTTATTTAACTATTCCCTTTTATAAAAGGAAAAATTATTCCGTATAGATAACTTTCAGACTCAACTTATAATCACAAAGTGTATACCAGCTTTAAGACTTTAGTATAATTTAGTGTCGATTGACACGAATGTCGTAGAGTAGGTCTCTACTAAAAAAATTGGTCTCTCTATTTTCTATTTATTCTATTTGTTGCCCTCAAGTTTGAAATCCCCTAAACTTTTAATTTAGTTATTAAACCTATAAATTCGTATCTTTTATTAGTGGTTACTGGACTTTTAAAATTAGTGTGCATACTTCTCTTATTTTTACAAGGGAACTGAAAAATAGTTTATAATCTTTTTATTCATGTAAACACCCTGACTATTTACGTACTCAGTGAACAAATCTTTTCGACTGTTATTTAAGGACTTTTATCTTTAGGGGTGATTAGTAAACCTTCACTAAGACATAAAACAATACTCTTCTGACCTCCGGTCTGAGAGTCTCTCGTCAAACCAAGGACCTGGATCTCTACCTTTGTGAAAGACCCACATTGTTTAGATTACACAGTTGTTACTTTCTTCCACGACTAGGTTTTGGTCAGTTCTCTCTGTACTAGGTTTTTCCGTATCCTTGCGTCTTTCGGGAGATTTAGTCTCCTTTGGTTTCCGTCGGTACTTTCGATTACGTGTCATTATTCGGAGACTCAGGTTCAACGACTCTCCTGCGCGTTTCGTGACTCCGTGTTTACTACACCCCCCTCCCGCACTCGTCAGTCACCTCACCGCTCCGTCCCAAAAGAGACCTACAGATGATCACACACTACGAGAAAACTTCCGTCAATACCCACACCTATCCCCGAAGTTCTCTTGACTGTGTGTAAATGGTTTACGTAGTCCTCTTAAGCACCCGACAAAAAGAGTCCCCTCTCTTCGTCGAGAGGTCGTCAAAAGTGTTGGACCGTGTCCGATCTAAACTTTGTCGTGTAGTGCATGTGTTAGTGTCTCCAGACACAAGAGACGACTCGCGTCTTGATTGTAAAGTATATTCTCTATGTCAAACTATTCCAGAAAATTAATGATCTCGATAAATATGGTTTAAAAGAAAGAAAACTAAGACTCCTATTCACCTGTAAGATTGTACGTGACCAATATACGTTTATGTTCACTCAGTACCGGGTAACGATTTTTCGTGTTAAAGACCCTCATTTCGCACGATTAATGTCATGAATAACTTTTAGTGGTAAGACTGTTGATATTAAAACGGTGGTGGAAAGGTTTAGGATTTGACTTTTCATGGGACCTCGTTTATATAAAATTGATTTTATATGAAAAACGTCGACCATTTTCATAGACTCCAATTCAGGAGAAAATACTTATTACGACTAACGAGTCCGTTTGTTTTAGTTAGTATCATTCCCTGCGGTGTACTGTGAAAATTTTATAATACAACTTATCGTATTAAAGGGTCATTGATAAAATTAAAAATTCCAATTATGAAGGGATATCATGTATGTTATTAATAATTATTGTTTGAAGATACTTTGTTATAGGTTAATTATAAATAACTACCGTTTGATGTATAGTTCGTAACACGATTCGTCACATGTACATTGATAGATAAAAGAGAGAACAGACAGAAACAAAGAGCTTAGACGGATAGATAATTATCGATAGTCTTGTTGATGTGTTAACACAAGATTTAAGATGAGGAAAGTTCATTGTAATACCATACTCGTTAAATTTTTCTTAGTTTTCATATTTATCTCTTTTATTAGATCAAATATATTCTATTGTTTGTATATAATTGATTATTTCTGTTTCCGAGTTTTTTGAATTTTACAAGTTTATACCGTTCGAATGAACTACAAACTATGAATGATACACTGTTTGACTTAAAGTATTAAAGTTTCACTTTCCAAACACTTTTCTAAACGTTATCAGTATTTTAAGATATTTTATGATCATTTGTAAAGATGATAGAAGTTTGTCTTATGATATTTTATTAGGACTCCTTTACATCTATTTGAAACGTAACAATATTAATTCCTCAGCAAGATCGTGGTTTACCTTTTTAGTAATAACGATCTGAAGTCCTTGATTTACATATTTTTAACCCCCCTTTATAAACAACTTATCCAATACGGGAAATCGATAATAGAGTTTTCTGTGAGGGATTATGAGTCACTGAATTTTGTTACTGGTAATTAATAACGAACATTTAGATACCGGTCACACTCCCAAGATGACTTAACCCTTTCTGAGTCGACTAGAACCGACCGGAACAAAACATAGACCTCTGTCGATCGTACAACCGACCCTTGACCACGAGATCCTTTCGGAGTTAGAGTGACGTTATAACGGATATCCGACTTGTTGTTCCAACAATCCTATTACACAGAAATCGTACGTCGTCCTAGTCAAGTGAAGTCAAGTCAGCGAGTCAGCACAGGCTGAGAAACGTTGGGGTACTTAGTGTCCTGTGGTCCGGAGGGACAGGTAGTGGTAGAGGGTCTCAACTGAGTCTGAGTGCAGGTAGCTCAGTCACTACGGTAGGTCGGTAGAGTAGGAGACAGTAGAGGAAGAGGAGGACGGGGGTTAGGGAGGGTCGGAGTCTCAGAAAAGGTTACTCAGTTGAGAAGTGTACTCCACCGGTTTCATGACCTCAAAGTCGAAAGCGTAGTAAGGAAGGTTTCTTTAGGGTCCCGACTAGAAGTCTTACCTAACCAACCTAGAGGAACGTGAAGTTCCCTAAGAGTTCTCAGAAGAGGTTGTGGTGTCAAGTTTTCGTAGTTAAGAAGCCGTGAGTCGGAAGAAGTGTCAGGTTGAGAGTGTAGGTATGTACTGGTGTCCCTTTTGGTATCGGAACTGATCCGTCTGGAATCAGCCGTTTCATTACAGAGACGAAAACTTATACGATAGATCCAACCAGTATTGAAAAGAAGGTTCCTCATTCGCAGAAAATTAAAGTACCGACACTATTGGTGGACGTCACTAAAACCTCGGGTTTTTTATTTCAGACTGTGACAAAGATGACAAAGGGGTAGATAAAGGGTACTTCACTACCCGGGTCTACGGTACTAGAAACAAAAGACTTACAACTCGAAATTCTGTTGAAAAAAGTGAGAGGAGAAAATGAAAGTAGTTCTCCGAAAAATCGAGGAGAAATCAAAGACGGTATTCCCACCACAGTAGACGTATAGACTGCAATAACTATAAAGAGGGTCGTTAGAACTAAGGTCGAACACGAAGAAGGTCAGGTCGCAAAGAGTACTGCATGAGATGTATATTCAATTTATTCGTCCCACTGTTATATGTCGGAACTGCATGAGGAAAAGGATAAACCTTGGTCAGACAACAAGGTACAGGTCAAGATTGACAACGAAGGATTGGACGTATTTCTAAAGAGTTCTCCGTCCAATCCACCAGACCATAAGGGTAGAGAAAGTCTTAAAAGGTGTCAACTAAGACTAGGTGTGTCAGTTTCCGAAACCGTATCAGTTATTTCGTCTTTATCTTCAAAAAGACCTTGAGAGAACGAAAAAGTCACTAGGTCGTCTACAACCGTTAAACTAGAGACCAAGGAGACGGAAAAGATTTTGGTCGAACTTGTAGTCCCTCAAGCACCAAGTGCATAACGACTTCGGACCGAACTTCTTAAAACTCGTAATGAAATGATCGTACACTCTACTCACGTTAACACACCATCAAACTCGTAAGAAAACACAACGGAAAGAAACCTTAACCTTACTTTTGACTGGAAAAGG
The DNA here is from genome assembly GCA_006410555.1 of Capra ibex. Classification (NCBI taxonomy): domain Eukaryota; kingdom Metazoa; phylum Chordata; class Mammalia; order Artiodactyla; family Bovidae; genus Capra; species Capra ibex. The sequence goes on along the minus strand of SJYO01006231.1, from coordinate 70,460,382 downwards.
TCAGGACACCGGTGACGACTCAAAAGGTTTGAACGACCGTATAACTCACGTCGTGAAAGTGTCGTAGTAGAAAGTCCTAAACTTTATCGAGTTGACCTTAAGGTAGTGGAGGTGATCGAAACAAGCATCACTACGAAAGGTTCCGGGTGAACTGAAGTGTAAGGTCCTACAGACCGAGATCTA
>SJYO01006231.1:70206192-70460194 GCA_006410555.1 Capra ibex | reverse complement strand
CACTTCTAGAAAAAACATGTCAAGAAGACACATAAGAACGGTGGAGAAGAATTATAGAAGACGAAGACAATCCAGGTATGGTAAAGACAGGAAATAGCTCGGGAAGAAACGTACTTTACAAGGGAACCACAGAGATTAAAAGAACTTCTCTAGAGACCAGAAAGGGTAAGACAACAAAAGGAGATAAAGAAACGTAACTAGCGACTCCTTCCGAAAGAATAGAGAAGAACGATAAGAAACCTTGAGACGTAAGTCTACGAATATAGAAAGGAAAGAGGAAACGAAAAACGGAGAGAAGAAATCGAACCCGAAAAAGTGCACCGTACCTGTCTCTCAAGTCTTTTTCTTGTCTTCAGGGTTGGAAGAACTCCCGAGTCTTGACTGTGTCATAGTGAAGGTTACAGAAACCGGTTTTGTTCAGTGTTCCGGTCGTGTCTAAGTCGTTGCGAGGAAGAGAACTATTCTCCTCAAAGTTACCTCACCCATTTCATAAAACGAAACAAACATTGGACAAAAATAGTGTATCCTCACTTTTCCTTTTTTTACAACTACCAAGGGGTACACATTACGATTGTATCTAATATGTCCCCATATCTTACGTCGTCAAAAGAGACTTTTGACAAGTGAGGTTGATACCTCCATAGGAGATTTATCGTCCGGAAAAGAAGAAAATATTTCCCTTGTACCGGAAGATCAGTCTTTATTGTCTTATATCTCCCTGTGTATTACGTTCTACCCAGTTAGTTTAGTCATGAGTCATTAACTTGACCCACTAAATGTCTGATCTTAAGCTCTAATTATCGACTCGGGATCCCCTAGGACTCAACTCTGACTTTTGGACCAGATCTAAAGTCGAAAGTCTTTAAGATTATTAATCATAAAGGAATCTAATACACCGTATTAGGACCCGGTAAGGTAAGTTATAAGAAAGAACTTATTTGAACGAATATAACTAAATGTCATGGATCTTGGTTTCGTTGAATGTTTTTTTCCACAACTTATTCGAAAAAAAATTAGAAGAGACAAAAATTTAAAAAGAGGATTTCGTTTCGTAGAAGTGTCTGTACTTGTCTGTCGTTTCTGACTCTTTACGGATCAATAAAATAGATAAAACTTATAGAAAATACTCATCACAAAAGGGGGGGACCTGTGGTATTGTGGACACGAACGATGTTCTTGAGTGAATATCGTGACATAATAATTTATGAATATTTATAGGGTTCTCAATCTCGGTACTTTACCCTCTTAAAATATTCACGTACCCTGGAATCACTAATTTCTATCCTTTTACAATCACTAATCGAGTTTTAATCTTCTTTAATCACTTTCTTGACGAAATATAAAGTGACTGTAAAGATGATAGGAACACTTTACTTCACAAAAAAATACTGTAACTTCCAAGGTTGAAAATTAAACCGTCGATTTTTATTTGACACTACACTGTTGATGAGACGTGAATATGACGTATATTTTGTTATTATTGTATGTATAATAGCCTTACAAAACTCTTAATATTTGCTCAATTATGTACATTTTGACTATCTTCTCGTTATCGAATATATTGTCCACGAGTTATGTATAATTATGATTCTTAAAAATGTACAACAAATTTATATAATAAAAATTTTTAGTTGAAACTAGTATTAAATGTATCTTATTTTACGTAGTACAATTCATCTTTGAATCCACTCAAACTTGTTTAAAAATACGGACATATTTGTGGTGGTGTTAGTTATATTTGATGTGAGGGTAGTTAAATCTGAAAATAGTAACACGAAGGATCGGTTATAAGTAGAGCTCTTTGATTATTGAACCAAAACAGTGATATCTAATCTATAGACGAAAGATTCAAAATCTATTTTCTTTACTATGTCATTGGTAAACACAGTCTGAAGAAATTGAATGATAACAATAACACTGAGTAGGGAAAAATTTTTATACAACTCATGAATTGAGGCATTGGGTGAGGTCATAAGAACGGACCTCTTAGGGTACCTGCCTCTTCGGACCACTCGATGTCAGGTACCCCAGCGTTTCTCAGTCTGTGCTGACTCACTGAAGTGAAAGTGAAAGTGAAAGTTAACGATTGATCATAATGTAACATACTAGTGTGGTATTAAATTGGTCAGTGTACACACACACGAATTAGCGAGTCATCACAAACGGAGAAACGTTGGGAAACCTGACATCGGAAGGTCCGAGGAGACAGGTACCCTAAAGAGTCCGTTCATATCATCTCACCCAACGGTAAAAGGAGGAGGACCTCTAGAAGGTTTGGGTCCCTAACTTGGGTTCAGAGGACGTAACCGACCACCTAAGAAATGGGGACTCGGTGGGTCGTTCGGGTTCGTCAGTGTATAACTATATATTTAGAAGGTTGAAACAAGAAGTTTAACAGAATCGATAAGTTTGAGGAAAGATAAAAGTAAACTTAAATCTTAGTTGAACTGTTAAAGTCGTTTCTGTCAACACCACCAAAACTGACCTTAATACGACGTAGAAATGTGGTTAAATCCTTCTTATCCATAAAATTGGTATACCGTAATACTTGTACCATATAGTGAGATAAATCTAGATATTTTAAAGAAAGTCGTCGTAAGAAATCGAAAGTAATACGTTCAAACCGAAATCCAGAGAATATGAAAAACCTACAATGACATTTACGAAAAAAATTTTAAATTAAAGATTAACGATTAAAGATCTTATTTCTTGATGATGAAATATAACTGGAACATATAAAGTTAGAAAAAAATTAATGAAGAATCGATATCATTAAAGACACTAAATTCTGTTAAAATGAGGTAAAAAGAGTAAACATACAGAAAATATGTTATAAGAACGGAATAATATGATCGATCCTAAGATCATTTTAGTACTTAGTGTCACCGTAATCATATTCGTAAGAAATAGATGGAAATTCATACTATCAATAATACCTAAAAAGTATCTCGAGGATAGTCTGACTTTTTCAAGAGAAGACGAGGATCAAGTGATTTTTTTAAAAATAACATTTAGTCACAACGTAAAGAACTACTTATTCGAGGTACTGTTTCCAGAACCTTTAATAAAAAAACTGTACTCTGATTTTCGTGTCCGTTGTATTCGTTTTTATATGAGTCCCTTGGTGTAGTTTAGAGACATGTTGTGTTCTTTGTTAGTTGCCTGACTTTTCTGTCGGATACTCTACTCTTTTTGTATAAGTGTTTTGTGTGTAGACTATTCCGCAATTGTAGGTTTTATATATTCCTTAAGTGTATTCAGTTATCCCTTTTTATATTTGTTTTATTAAATTTTGAACCGTTTGCCAACCGTTCTTACACTTTTTTTTCCATTGTGAACACGTGACGACGACTCTTCCATTTAACCAACGTCGATGATACTTTTTAATATAACAAAGAGTTTTTTAATTTTTATCTTGATATTATACTAAGTCGTTAAGGTGAAGACCCATAAATGGGTTTCCATTGTTTTTATGATTGAGCCTTTCTATGTACGTAGTGGTACAAGTGACGTCGTGATAAATGTTATGGTTCTACACCTTCGTTCGATTCTGAGATAACTACTTTCTTATCGACTTCTTTTGTACCATTATGTCTGTAAGGTGTCGAATGTTACCTCAAAGTAACGTTATTTAGGTAACACATAACTTTACAAAATTCAGTTTTAAGTAAATTATGGGAATGAGATGACTTGTAGTATCAAATTGAAGTCAAGTAAAGTCAGTGCGTCAGCACAGGCTGAGAAACGCTGGGGTACTTAGTGTCGTGCGGTCCGGAGGGACAGGTAGTGGTTGAGGGCCTCAAGTGAGTCTGAGTATAGGCAGGAGACAGCAGGAGAAGAGGAGGACGGGGGTTAGGGAGGGTCGTGGTCTCAGAAAAGGTTACTCAGTTGAGAAACGTACTCCATCGGTTTCGTGGTGGAGTCGAAATCGTAGCCAGGAAGTTACTTGTGGGTCCAGACTAGAGGAAATCTTACCTGACAAACCTAGAGGAACGTCAGGTTCCCTGAGAGTTCTCAGAAGAGGATATTTGTACGAGTCTTGTAAATGCAATCGGAAGTCAACCCCTTTTAATAGATTGTGTTCATATAAACCATTATTTTCTAACTCATAGAGTACATTGTATAACTTATAACATGACTTTCACTTTTTATTTTACCAACACACCCATCACTTACCAACATGCACATAGTCAATAAATGGGAACACCAGGTAGTGTTCCGACTGACTCTTGACGTCGAATAACGACGAAGGGTCATAGTTCTCTTAGTATTACGTATAGTGTTCGAGTCTTTTCTAGTTTTAAGTTTAAACTTAATTATATCAAAGATGATTTGAACATAACGAAAACGTGGTAGTATTTGAAATTTCTGTCACTCAACGTTGTAATAAGTCCCTGGTAGACATATACGTTACCTTACGATAAGTTTAACATTTTTTTTATTTTCTTTAAGAATGGTAAATGTTATTGTGACCTATATGGAACTCCGTAATACGATTGACTATCTTCAGTCTATTTCTGTTTGAAGAAACTCGAGTGAATCAACCACTACCTGTCCCTCCGGACCGTACGACGTTAACTACCCCAACGTTTCTCAGTCTGTACCGGTTCGTTGACTTGACTTCAAAATCTTTTTCTTTTAATTCAATTATATATACCTCTTGTCTAACCACCAAGGGTCTTCACTTATCCTTCACCCAATTTACCCACTTCCACCAGTTTTCTATGTTTGAAGGTCGATACTTTAACAGTACCCTAAATCACTCGTCGTACCACTGATATCAATTATTATGACATAACATATAAACTTTCAACGGTTCTCTCATTTAGAATTTTCAAGAATAGTATTCTTTTTTAGAACATTGACACTACTACCTACAATCGATCTGAATAACACCAATAATAAAATGTTATATATGTTTATAACTTAGTGAGACAAAATGTGTACTTTGATCATATTACAATATACAGTTAATATATAGTTGTTTTAATTAATATAGATTTTATTAATTACATACTTCTTTTTGAACTCTTTCCTCTATTCAACTTGTAACAGATGTATTAGCTTTAGTCATTAATATAAAGTCATATGTCTTATTACATATTTTAAGTCTTAATAGTCATTTTAATCTTATTTAGTCTTATCTCAGAAAACCACGTTTTAAGACGAGAAAGACTAGATAAAAGGTAACAAGAGTTAGAATAAGTGAACGGTGTACCCGACCCAAGACCCTCTATTCTCTTAAACCGTCGATACACGAATGTCTACTATAAGATTTGTCCTTATACATATGTTGACTGAGATTGTTTCCTAATCCATGAGGGTGGGAGATACATAAGTTTTTGAAATGTCAACTGGGAGGTGTAGTCTCTTAAGTTAGTTGAAACCTATCGTATCATGAGACGATGTAAAAATAACTTTTTTTTTTAGGTATTTTTCACCTGGTTACGTCAAGTTTTGGTACAACAAGTTCCCAGTTGGTATAAACGAAAAGTTATTTGATTTTATTGTTCCTCTCTTAAGGGACTTGAAGAAGGGTTTAGTCAGTAATGGTTAAGAAATTAAGTAGAGATTTTAATTTATACACCTTGATGTAGTTTCCTAGTTTTTCTTTATAATTTCCGTTTTTTTTTGTTTTTTGTTTGGATCAAGGATGAAAGAGTGATCATAGTTGTTACACAATTGATGTATTCGATTAAAATCTCCTATCATACGGTTAAGTCTCACAAGATCCGTTATTTAAAATCAAAATAATTTAACTTTACATGGAAATAAATGGTTTAATTATAAAATCAGAAAAACTTGATGTAAATTAAATATTTTTGATAAAGAATTCATAGTCGGAAAGTTCCCGGAGGGTCCAACACGATCCCCATTTCTTGGACGGACGGTTACGTCTCTGTATTCTCTGTGTCCATACACGAACCAAGGAATAAAGTCATAAGTCGGGACTTGGAAAGGGTATTGGTACATGTCTTATAAGGTTTTAAGATTTAAGTCGGATTAGACTATGTTACAACACTATGAGTTCTCAATTTTGTGAAAGTTCGTTTTGTGTATACTGAGTCATTCATTTTTTTGTTCATTTCCCGAGTATCTTTATTCCCAATATATCAATTCATGATAGGGGACCCTAGAATGCACCCTTTTGATTCTTTAACACTTAGGTCCTATAATGACAAAGTGAGGTGAAAAATATTTTACAAGTAGTCTATCGTGTTGAAAGAGACCGTAAAACTTCTTATCCAGATAATTGTCGTTGTACATTTAAAAAGGAGGAGGATTACTCATAAAACTTTTCGAACAAGTGATGTGATTACCTTTTATGGAAGGTTATTAGTCTCCCCCTTTTTACCAAAAACGTTACTGTTTAACAAATTTCGTCTTAGTTTTACAAACATATTATAAAGAATTTGGACTGTTTATAAGTCAAGTCAAGTCAACGAGTCAGTACAGGTTGTTTATAATCCGTTGAACTTATACGGTTATGTTTTATGTGGGAGACCAAAATTTAAAATAAAATACAGATCTTCCTCCTTCAAAATCTACTTTATTACTGTGACATTCTTACTCTAACTGTTAAACTATTTTATGAGAAATCGTTCCCAAATTCACATTCGAAAAACATTCACAGTTCAAAACTCTTATATTTGTTCACAATAAATGTAATTTAATGAAGCGTGAACACTTATACAACTAGTATGAGGTTTAAGGATTTCTATAGATCTTAAATAAACATCGGATAGGTGTCTAGAATGTTTAACTTAATAATACATTCATAATTAAAAGTCACAGAAAACTTTCGTGTTACTTTCATCGTAAAAATAAATCCGTAATCAATTGGTCTTTTGTTTACAGAAATTTTCGATGAAGTAGTTTTATTCTATAGCCACAACAGAACAATGGTTCTAAGTTAAACCCAACAGAGTTTACCGAAAGGAAGGGATTCGTTCAGAGGAAAAGGATAGAGAATTTTTAGTAAGTCACTTATTTTCCTCAGAACATTTATATGTATGACGTTAATAAAAATTTTAAAGGGACCCTATAATAGGATTAACAGAATGACTTCTTGATGTCTTTGTTATTTGATATCAAGAGATATTTATTATTAAAAAAAGAATAAAAATATTCGTATGTATAATGACCTGACTCTCAACCATAACTCACTATAGTCTTAACGATTGAAGGTGTTAAAAAGACCACTATTTTTAAAATTATTCGATTGAAAATGATAAATTGAATTTTTCGTTAGTATTAGGAGATGTATATTTTCCTTTTACATGTTCTATACAATTAACCTGAACAAAATAAAAGAGTCACAACCTTCTAATGATAGTTATTTAGTACTACTGTTCCTGACTATTACCTAAGACTGAAATTCTATAAGTTTTCGATGATCCCTTTAATTTATTCATATGTCTTTTTATTTTATATTTCACTTTATTCACTGTTCTGATGTACAATGTCTTTAAATCTCTACTTTTTACAAAGGACAGATTCCCCGTTCCTTTCCTTTCAGTTTCTGTAAATATCGTCTTTAGTCAAACGTATATTAAAAATATGTATCCTTCCTAGATTTTTAATTTCTATTAGTTTATATATGACTTTTATTTCTTTCTTTTAAAGTCACGATATGTAATTTCAACAAAATTTCACAAATATCGGAAAAAACACAAATCTTTCGGTGTTGAATTTTACAAGTGAAAGTGAAATGAGTCATTCCTGTTTTTTGGTATGAAAAAGTGAATAAATAAAGAATGTTACGACATGGAACCTATATCGTCAACGAGTTAGTTATTAGAGATTTGATTACTTTATGGATGACATTAGGATGAAGTACCTTACAATTAAATTAGTATATTTATTACTATATTAGTCACAGTTCTTTGACCTATGAAGATAGTATCTGTAGTCAAAAAATACGATCCGTTTATTTAAACAGTTTACACAATATTATGACGTGAGGATCAAACAGTTTTCTATTTTTAAAGTATTTAAATTCTTTTGACCTACAAATTATTAAGTCCGTAACACGTTAAATACAACGTATCACAAAATATTACTTTGACAGTTTAAACAGGGTTCGTCCATTTTTCTGTTGATCAGAGTAAACTTTTGTATCTGAAGGTCCTCCCACCCCATTTAACCCTCTAACCCTAACTGTACATATGTGATAAAACATATTTTGTCTATTGATTATTTTGGGATGACAATATCGTGTCTCTTGAGATGAACCATGAGACACCACTGGATTCTCATTTCCTTTAGGTTTTTTCACCCGTATATACATATACGTACGGACTAAGTATAAAGATATGTCGTTTTTAACTGTGTCGTCATATTTCGTTGATATGAGGTAATCTTTTACTTAGATTTTTTCTTTCTTTTATACATATACATATTGACTCAGTGAAACGATATGTGGACTTTGATTGTATCGTAACATTTCATATGAGGTTATTTTGATTTCAATTTTCGTTTCTACATCATATATATGTGTTACCTTATGATGAGTTGACATTTGTTGTTACTTTATTTACGGTAAACGTCGTTACCTACCTGGATCTCTAACAATATGATTCACTTCACTCAGTCTCTTTCTGTTTATAGTATCAACTTGAGTATACATCTTAAATTTTTTTTGACTATGTTTATTTGGATACATATTTTGTCTTTGTCTGAGTATCTGTGTCCTTTGTTTAAATACTAATGGTTTCCTATTTACCCCACCCCTCCTCTATTTAATCAGTGAACCCTAATTGTCTATGTTTGATGATATATATTTCATAGATTTGTTTTTACAGGTTGACACATCGTGTCACTGGACATAAGTTATAGAAAATTGTTGGATATTGTCTTTACCTATACTTTTTCTTTTTATGTATATCTATGTCTATATTGTGACTTAGTGAAACGACATGTGATCTTTGATCTTTTTGTAACATTTAGTTGATATGAAGTTAATTTCGATTTAATTATAGAACTGGAAATTTTATTTCAAATTTTTAATGTTTTTAGGTTATTTACTTTGTCTCTGAAGACGTAGAGACATATATATAACACGGTGTTTATTTCTTCCCAACACCCATACTCTTCGTTCTCTTACAATTGTAATTTTGTATTTCTCGTTATCGTTAGTCTCTCGATATTCTCTCTAATATTCTTTAAATAGAAGTTAGTATAAATAATAAAGGTATTTTTTATTTCAGATAGTTTAACAGGGAATTCTGTCAGAGACATGATAAAGAGCTTCTCTCATTTTTTTTCGAAAGTACCACCTACGAAAAAGAAAACTTTGTAAACGTTAAAGGGTGACAAATTATAAAGTTCGTGTTGTTTATTCTACAAGTAATAATTACATTTATTATTCTTCGTTGATATAAAATGATTGTCATTTGAAACCTTACTTGATGGGGTAAATTTTACCGTACAGGAAAAAGTAAAAATAGTAAATTTAGTGAAAAAAGGGAATTTGAAACCTCAATAAATTCTCTAATATCATTTCTTCTTATTGGTAAAGATATAAAAGGAGGTCCTAGTTTCCTGAGTTTGTCTGAAAGGAAAAACCCCTCTTAACTTCTGCTTCATTGTATTGACTCAGACGGTAACTTTGTTTACAAAATTACATACGATTTCGTGATCTTTGTAATAAATTTTATATAATTATACCAACCTACCGTAGTGACTGAGTTACCTTTATTCAAACTCGTTTGAGACACTCCACCACTTCCTGTCCCTCCGGACCATACGACGTCAAATACCGTAGTGTTTCTTACCTGTACTGGCTTGGTTACTTGTTGTTGCTTGTTTTAGGGTCCTACTGTTATTTTTTTATTCGAAACATACAAAGCGGTGAAAAGGGTGTAAGGGTTTTATGTTGGCCTGATATTTACCCTTCCTGATAGGAACACCGAGTCTACCATTTCGTAGACGGAGTTTACGTCCTCTGGGTCCAAGTTAGAGACCCAACCCTTCTAGGGGACCTCTTCTCTTACCGTTGGGTGAGGTCATAAGAACGGACTTCTTAAGGTACCTGTTTCCTCGGACCGCCCGATATCAGGTACCCCAGTGTTTCTCAACCTGTACTGACTCACTGATTGTGTGGTACTTGTCCTTTCTTCTTGTGACTTATATCTATAAGGTACCCCCGTAAACAATATGTACCAACCAGAACTTTAGATCAATAGTTACTGTATTACAAATCCCCTGGGTTCTTTTTCGACCTTTACGGATTTAATTTTACCATGAAATAGTAATTAAATAGGTTGTTTCTGAATGACTGACGGAAGAGAACCCATGGGGTGATACGAGACTTTTATGTTGTCATTCATTTTATTGATTTTGGAGAAGGTTTTTCCTCTAACATAGTTTCTCCAATTAAGATTATACAAAATTTATATAAAATTTTATACTTCATATTTGATAAGTTTGTTTTTTATTATTTTATTTATAATTCTTATTTTCCGTTTTGACTACTATATTTATTACAATATTTTTACTGGTTTATCTTGAATCTTTTCTATATAATTTACTTGTCAAATTAACTACCGACTTATAGTGACAACATATGTCATAGATATTACGGGTGTTTAAAATTTTAAGTTTTTGTTAAAGTCCTTGTACATCTTGTCTCCCTTTTTCAAGACATTTTTTTTTTTTTTTTTCAAACTCTTACTCTTTTTATGATTTTGCCCTTTTCCAAGTCAAGTCAAGTCAAGTCAGCGAGTCATCACGGACTGAGAAACACTGGGGTACCTGACGTTGTATCGTCCGCGGGACATGTAGTGGTTAAGGGCCTTGGACGAGGTTGAGTACAGGTAGTTCAGTCATATGGTAGGTTGGTAGAGTAGGAGACGGTCGGGGAAAAGGAGGACGGAAGTCAGAAGGAGTCGTCGTCCCAGAAAAGGTCACTCAGTCAAGAAGTGTAGTCCACCGGTTTCATAGTCTCGAAGTCGAAGTCGCTGTCACGAAGATTACTCATAAGTCCTGACTAAAGGAAATCCTATCTGACCAACTTAGAGGAACATCAGGTTCTTGAGAGTTCTCAGAAGATGTTGTAGTGTCAAGTTTTTTCAGTTAAGAAGTCACAAGTCGAAAGAAATATCAGACTGAGAGTGTAAGTTTGTACTGATGACCTTTTTGATATCGAAACTGATCTACCTACAAACAACCGTTTCATTACAGAAACGAAAAATCATACGATAGATCCAAACAGCATCGAAAAGAAGGTTTTTCGTTCATAGAAAATGAAAGTACCAATGTCAGTGGTAGACGTCACTAAAACCTCGGGGGGTTTTATTTCAGACGGTGACAAAGGTAACAAAGGGGTAGATAAAAGGTACTTCACTACCCTGGCCTACGGTACTATAATCAAAACACTTACAACTCGAAATTCGGTCGAAAAAGCGAGAGAAGAAAGTGATAATAGTTCTCCGAGAAATCAAGAAGAAGTGAAAGACGGTCTTCCCACTACAGTAGACGTATAGGATCCAATAACTATAAAGAGGGTCTTTAGAACTAAAGTCGAAGTAGGTCTGGTCCTAAAGTGTACTACATGAGACGTATATTCAATTTATTCGTCCCACTGTTATATATCGGAACTGTATGAGGAAAAGGATAAACCTTGGTCAGACAACAAGGTACAGGTCAAGATTGACAACGAAGGACTGGACGTATGTCTAAAGAGTCCTCCGTCCAGTCCACCAGACCATAAGGGTAGAGAAAGTTTTAAAAGGTGTCAAACAACACTAGGTATGTCAGTTTTCGAAACCGTGTTAGTTATTTCGTCTTCATCTACAAAAAAACCTTACGAGAACGAAAAACCTACTAGGTTACCTACAATTGTTAAACTAGAGACCAAGGAGACGGAAAAGATTTTGGTCGAACTTGTAGACCTTCAAGTGTTAAATGTATGACAACTTCGGACGGAACCTCTTAAAACTCGTAATGAAACGATCACACAATCTACTCACGTTAACAAGTCATCAACTTGTAACAAACCTTAACGGAAAGAAACCCTAACCTTACTTTTGAGTGGAAAAGGTCAGGACACCGGTGACCACTCAAAAGGTTTAAACGACCGTACAACTCACGTCGTGAAAGTGTCGTAGTAGAAAATCCTAAACTTTATCGACGTAACCTTAAGGTAATGGAGGTGATCGAAACAAACATCACTACGAAGGATTCCGGGTGAACTGAAACGTAAGATCTACAGACCGAGATCCACTCACTAGTGTGATAGTACCAAAAGTCCCAGTACTTCTAGAAAGTTTTTGGTTTTCCATTAAAAAAAAAGTTTTTAATTACTCTAAAAAGACTTTCAAATCTTTCTATGATATATAGACAGACGTCACGTCCTCTGAACCCAAACTAGGGACCTCTTCCCTTACCGTTGGGTGAAGTTATAACAACTGACCTCTTAAGGTAGTTGTCTCATCGGACTGTTTGATGTGAGATACCCCGTCGTCTCATGTTTCGTATTATTTTATTTTGTTTAGATAAGATAATGAATTATATGACTTTACGAAGTCTCGTGGTTCTGTTTCTATTCTTAAATTCCTGTCACTCCTTTTTCTGAAAATTCTATCTAAGAGATGTGTACTTACTCTGATTTTCGACCGAAGAGTTAACGTCTTTACCTTCGGTCTTTTATTTATTTAGACGATTTTCTTTTATTGATAGTTGTGTCTTAATATAAGGGACTCTTTTATTGAAGGTTCATGATACCATTGTATATCCTTAAAAAGACTTACGTGTCTTCATAATCTCACACAGTAATTATCTCGGTTCTTTATGGTTTTAAAGTTAGGTCTCCTTTCATTAAGTTTTAACTGTATACTTTACGTACTTCCATATGACTTTTGTTCCATTCAAACATCTAATTGGATTTGTTTGTAACTAGTATATTTTTTTTATAACAGTGTAACCTAATTTTTGTTTACTTTACCCTTATTTACGGTGTGTACTTTCTTGACACTATTAAAGATTCACACAATTGGATTCTTGAGGTTTAATTCTTTATTATATTTTGACAATGAACTGAAAACTAAAACTTTATAATTCATATCACAATTTTACAGATCCTATTGATATTTATTTTTCGTGTTAATCATTTATATATCGAAGATTTATTTGTCTTTAAAATTTTCTATTTCTTTTTTGTGTTTAGTTTTGATTCGTTTTTCTTTTTATCTTTTGTTTGATTTATATATTTTCCACCTTACTTACTTTTCGTACTTTATTCTACTTTCTTTGTTTAGGTTTTATTTTGACTGTTGTCATTCACATTTACCTCTTTTACAGGGTAAATATCTTTTTGAATCGTCTGACTTCAAATTTTTTTATGTTGATACCAGTAAGTAAATTTTGTATTATTATTTCTTTCTTTTTACTTCCAATATATAGTACGTTTGAAATTAGTTTTTTGGAAAACACGAAAATAGTTACGGTCTTGTGTGTGATTTTTTATAAAAATCTCTACTACATCTATTCCTGTTAAATCTTCAAAATGAGAACCTACCTAAGTTCTTTCTAAGTTTTGTACTTCGTTCGACTGTCTTTAAAGTTTGTTCCTTACTTTTTTTAGTAGGTAATACTAATATAAAAGTGTGTGTAAATAGAAATCAAAATTCGGTCGTTTTGTTATTTTTTAGTCACTGTCTTGTTTGTATTAAACTTGATTACCATGTGTTATTTACTTTTGTATGTGTAAGACAAGTTTCTACGGATCTTTCAATATTTCTAACTGGTACCTCATTACGTGGTTCAGAGTTCTTTAACCTTTCTAAACACAATATCTTTGTTTGAAAGAAAGACGGACATATATTCTTTTACGTAGTCGTAGTAAAGGTGGACAAATATTCTTTGACAAAGTATGTCAGTCATTTTTGTTCTGACCCTCGACTGACACCGAGTCTATTACTTGTAGAATAACGTTTTAAGTCTGAATTTAACCTCTTTCATTTCTTATGATGATCCGGTAAGTCCATCCTGCATTTAGTTTAGGGAATGTTAATATGTCACCTTCACTGTTTATCTAAGTTCCCTAATCTAAACTATCTCTCACTGATTTCTTGATACGTTTTCATCCATCAGTCCTTTGTGGTCCTCATTGTCCGTTTAAACCGGAACCTCATGTCCTACTTCGACCTGTTTCCGATTATCTCAAAACGGTTCTCTTACGTGACCAGTATCGTTTGTGGGAGAAGGTTGTTGTGTTCTCTTCTGAGATGTGTACCTGTAGTGGTCTACCAGTTGTGACTTTAGTCTAACTAATATAAGATACGTTAGTTTCTACCTCTTCGAGATATGTTAGTCGTTTTTGTTCTGACCCTCGACTGACAACGAGTCTAGTACTTGAGGAATAACGGTTTAAATCTGAATTTAACTTCTTCCCTTTTGGTGACCTGGTAAGCCCATACTGGATTTAGTTTAGGAATGCTAATATGTCACCTTCACTCTTTATCTAAATTCCCGGATCTAGACTCCTCACGGACTCCTTAATACCTGCCTCCAAGCACTGTAACATGTCCTCTGTCCTTAGTTCTGGTAGGGGTACCTTTTCTTTACGTCTTTTCGTTTTACCGACAGACTCCTCCGGAATGTTTATCGACACTTTTCTCTTCACTTTTCGTTTCCTTTTTTCCTTTTTATAAGGGTAGACTTACTTCTCAAGGTTTCTTATCGTTCCTCGCTATGTTTTCGAAAGGAGTCTCTAGTTCCGTTTCTTTATCTCTTTTTGTTGTCTTACCCTTTCTGATCTCTAAAGAAGTTCTTTTAATCTCTATATTTCTCTTGTAAAGTACGTTTCTACCCGAACTATTTCCTGTCTTTACCATACCTGGATTATCTTCGTCTTCTATAATTTTCTTTACCGTTCTTATGTGTCTTGTCATATTTTTTCTAGAAGTGCTGGTTCTATTAGTACTACCACACTAGTGAGTGGATCTCGGTCTGTAGGACCTTACACTTCAGGTCACCCGGAATCTTTCGTAGTGATATTTGTTTCGATCACCTCCACTACTTTAAGGTCAAGTCGGTCAAGTTTAGTACTTTCTACTACGACACTTTCACGACAGGAGTTGTACGGTCGTTTAAACCTTTTGAGTCGTCACCGGTGTCCTGACCTTTTCCAGGCAAAAGTAAGGTTAGGGTTCCTTTCCGTTACCGTTTCTTACGAGTTTGATGGTGTTTTAACGTGAGTAGAGTATGCGATTATTTCATTACGAGTTTTAAGGGGTTCGGTCCGAAGTTGTTATGCACTTGACACTTGAAGGTCTACAAGTTCGACCAAAATCTTTTCCGTCTCCTTGGTCTCTAGTTTAACGGTTGTAGACGACCTAGTAGTTTTTTCGTCCTCTCAAGGTCTTTTTGCAGATAAAGACGAAATAACTGATACGGTTTCGGAAACTGACACACCTAGTGTTGTTTGACACCTTTTAAGATTTTCTCTACCCATATGGTCTGGTGGATTGGACAGAGAACTCTTTGGACGTACGTACAGTCCTTCGTTGTCAATCTTGACCTGTACCTTGTTGTCTGTCCAAGGTTTATCCTTTTCCTTATACAGTTCCGACACATAACAGTGGGACGAATAAATTGAATATACGTCTCATGTAGTACTCTTTGTGACCCGACCTTCTTTGTGTTCGACCTTAGTTCTAACGGCCCTCTTTATAGTTATTGGAGTCTTTACGTCTACTGTGGTGGGAATACCGTCTTTCACTTCTCTTTGATTTTTCGGAGAACTACTTTCACTTTCTCCTCTCAATTTTTCAATCGAATTTCGAGTTGTAAGTCTTTTGCTTCTAGTACCGTAGACCAGGGTAGTGAAGTTCTGTTTATCTACCCCTTTGTCACCTTTGTCACAGTCTGAAATAAAAAACCCGAAGTTTAAGTGACGTCTACCACTAACATCGGTACTTTAATTTTCTGCGAATGAGGTGCTGACTCAATGAAGTGAAAGTGAAATGAGGAACCTTCCTTTCAATACTGGTTGGATCTATCATATGAATTTTCGTCTCTGTTATGAAACGGTTGTTTCCAGGTAGATCAGTTCCGATACCAAAAAGGTCATCAGTACATACCTACTCTCTAAACCTGCCAAATCTTTCCACTCGTGGCTCTTAACTATGAAAACTTACCATCACAACCTCCTCTGAGAACTCTCAGAGAACCTGACGTTCTTCTAGGTTGGTCACGTAGGATTTCCTCTAGTCAGGACTCACAAGTAACCTTCCTGACTACAACTTCGACTTTTAAGTTATGAAACCGGTGGAGTACTCTTCTAAACTGAGTAACCTTTTCTGGGTTTACGACCCTTCCTAACCCCCGTCCTCCTCTTCCCCTGTTGTCTCCTACTCTACCTACCTACCGTAGTGACTGAACTACCTGTACCCAAACCCACTTGAGACCCTCAACCACTACCTGTCCCTCCGGACCGTACGACGTTAAGTACCCCAGTGTTTCTCAGTCTCTGTTGACTCATTGACTTGACTTGACTTTCTTGATACTTGTCTCCCAGTATGTAACGTGACCTCCGTCACTAGTTCTGGTAGGGGTTCTTTTTCTTTACCTTTTTTCGTTTTACCAACAGACTTCTCCGGAATGTTTATCGACTCTTTTCTCTTAGATTTCCGTTTCCTCTTTTCCTGTCTATATGGGTAAACTTACGTTTCAAATTTTCTTATCGTTACTTTCTATTCTTTCAGAAGGATTCACTTGTTGCGTTTCTTTATCTCCTTTTGTTATCTTAATCTTTCAGATCCCCTAGTGAAGTTTTTTTAATCTCAATACTTCCCTAGAAAATTCCGTTTCTACCCGTGTTATTTACTGTCTTTAACGAACTGGATTATCTTTGTTTTCTATGTTTCCTCTCCACCGTTCTTATGTGTCTTCTTGATGTGTTTTTCTAGAATTAGTAGACCTATTGGTGTTACCACACTAGTCAGTGGGTTTCGGTCTGTAGAACCACACACTTCAGTTCACCCAGAATCCTTCGTAACGATGTTTCTTTCGATAAGGTTTCTACCTTAAGGTCGACTTGATCCAGAATTTTCTGGTACGACACTTTCACGACGTACGTTATACGGTCGTTTAAACCTTTTGAGTAGTCGCCGGTGTCCTGACCTTTTCCGGTCAAAAGTAAGGTTAGGGTTTTTTCCCGTTACGGTTTCTTACAAGTTTGATCGCGTGTTGACATGAGTAAAGTGTACGATCGTTCCATTCCGAGTTTTAGGAGGTTTCATCCGAAGTTGTCATACACTTGGAACTTGAAGTTCTGCCTGTTCGACCTAAATCTTTTCCGTCTCCTTGGTCTCTAGTTTAACGGTTGTAGGCGACCTAGCAGCTTTTTCGTTCTCTTATGGTCTTTTAATAGATGAAAAGAAGTAACTGGTACGATTTCGGTAACTGACCCACCTAGTGTTGTTTGATACCTTTTAATAATTTCCCTACCCTTATGGTCTGGTGGACTGGACGGAGGACTCTGTGGAAATACATCCTGTTTTTCTTTGTCAGTCTTGTACTTTACTTTTGTTACCTGACCAAGGTTTAAGCCTTTCCTCATGTAGTTCCGACATATAAAAGTGTAACAAATAAATTGAACGTACGTCTCGTAGAGTACGTTTTACGACCCGACCTACTTCGTGTTGGACCTTAGTTCTAAAGACCCTCTTTATAGTTATTGGAGTCTATACGTCTACTGTGGTGGGAATACCGTCTTTCACTTCTCCTTCATTTCTTGGAGAACAACTTCCACTTTCTCCTCTCACTTTTTCAACCGAATTTTCAGTTGTAAGTTTTTTGATTCCAGTAGTATAGGTCAGGGTAGTGAAGTACAATTTGTCTACCCCTTTGTTACCCTTCTCACCGTCTGAAATAAAAAGACCCGAGGTTTTAGTGACGTCTACCACTGACGTCGGTACTTTAATTTTGTGTGAAACGAGGAACCTTCTTTTTGATGTTGTTTGGAACTGTCTCATAATTTTTCGTCTCTGTAATGAAACGGTTGTTTTCAGACGCATCAGTTTCGATACCAAAAAGGTCATCAGTACATACCTACACTTCCAAACTGGTATATCTTCCGACTCGTGACTTCTTAATTACGAAGACTTGACACCACAACCTCTTCTGAGAACTCTCAGGGAACCTGTCGTTCCTCTAGGTTGGTCAGGTAGGATTTCATTGAGTTAGGACTTATAAGTAATCTTCCTGACTACGACTTCGACTTCGAGGTCATGAAACTGGTGGTGTACACTTCTCGGTTAAGGAATCTTTTCTGGGACTACGACTCTTTCTAACCTCCATCCTCCTCTTCTCAGTTGTCTAATACTCTACCAACCTACCGTAGTGGCTGAGTTTCCTATACTCAAACTCGTTTGAACCCCTAAACCATTTCCTGTCCCTTCGGACCGCAGGACGTCAGGTACCTCAATGTTTCTCAGTCTACTTGACTCGTTGACTTGTCCTTCTTTTTACTATTAGAATTTTAGTATATTAAGTTTCTATTATGAAAAGATTTTTCAATTCTTAGTATCTTTTGAATATTAAATTTTATCTTCTATAAAATACTCAATATTATTTTGATGATGTATTTTTAAATATCCTACTTCGATAGTAATCAGTCAGTCAAATCAGTGAGTCAGTACAGACTGAGAAACGTTGGGGTACTGAAACGTTGAGGTACTGACGTCGTACGGTCCGGTGGGACAGGTAGTGGTTGAGGGTCTCAAATGAGTTTAAGTGCACGTAGCTCAGTCACCACGGTAAGTCGGTAGAGTAGGAGACAGCAGGGGAAGAGGGTCGTAGTCCCAGAAAAGGTTCCACAGTCAGGAAACGTAGTCCACCGGTTCATAACCTCAAAGTCGAAATCGTTGTCAGGAAGGTTACCTATAAGTCCTGACTAAAGGAAATCCTAACTGACCAACCTACCGGAACGTCAGGTTTCCTGAGAGTTCTCAGAAGAGGTTGTGGCGTCAAGTTTTCGTAGTTAAGAAGTCACGAGTCGAAAAAAATATCAAGTCGAGAGTGTAGGTATGTACTGAGAACCTTTTTGGTATTGAAACCGATTTACCTGGAAACAACCGTTTCACTACAGAGACGAAAAATTATAAAGATCCAACCAGTATTTGAAAGAAGGTTCCTCATTCACAGACAAAATTAAAGTACCGACATCAGTGGTAGACGTCACTAAAACCTCGGGGGGTTTTATTTCAGACAGTGACAAAGGTGACAAAGGGGTAGATAGACGGTACTTTATTACCCTGGTCTAGTACTTCACTCAACCAGAAATTTCTTTTGACTCGTGGTTTCTTAGCTACGAAAACTTGATACCACAACCTCTTCTGAGAACTCTCAGGGAACCTGACGTTCCTCGAGGTTGGTCAGGTAGGATTTCTTTTAGTCAAGACTTATGAGTAACCTTCCTGACTCCGACTTTGACTTTGAGGTTATGAAATCGGTGGACTACGCTTCTTGACTAAGTAAACTTTTCTGGGACTACGACCCTTTCTAACTTCTACCCTCCTCTTCCTCTGCTGTCTCCTACTCTATCAACCTGTCGTAGTGGTTGAGTTACCTATACTCAAACTCCTTTGAGGCCCTCAACCACTAGCTGTCCCTCCGGAACGTACGACGTCAGGTGCCCCAATGTTTCTCAGTATGTACTGACTCGTTGACTTTACTTTACTTGACTTGACTTGACTTGACTTGACTACCCTGGTCAACGGTACTAGAATTAAAAGACTTACCACTCGAAATTCGGTTCAAAAGGTGAGAAAGTGAAAGTAGTTCTCCGATAATCAAGAAGTGAAAGACGGTATTACCACGACAGTAGACGTATAGACTCCAATAACTATAAAGAGAACCGTTAGAAGTAAGATCGAACACGAATTTGGTCGGTTCACAAAGAGTACTACATGAGACGTATATTCAATTTATTCTTCCCACTGTTATATGTCGAAACTTCATGAGGAAAGCGACAAACCTTTGTCACACAAAAAGGTACAGATCAAGATTGACACCTTTACGTGTTTTCATTGTCGAAGTTTATGAACAAAATCCTTTCTTCTCTGACTGTTAAGATGTAATCCGTAGTTGTAATCCTCTAATTGTCTTTTGATCGTTTTGTATCGGGTTTATTTCATTCTTCTTTACTTTACTAGTTGTATTATCCTTTTAGATTACTTTATATCACATATATTATCTTTTCAATTTATTTTACTTAGTAAGTAAGAAACTTTAGATATTATGTATACTGTCTGAAGACGATTTTATATGGTGTTGTTTTTCCTTTATTCCGTGTTTATAATCCTTACCTTTTCTTTTTGGGTGTATCAATACTTATATCGTCTATAATTTTTCTATAATACTGATTATAGAAATAATCAGTATCCTTATTTTTACATCTACTTTGACTGTTCAACAATCTTTTAAAGTAAAACAGTTTAAATGAGTTTTTATTTGTCTTTGATGGGGGGGTTTTAGAATCTTTGTAATTCCTTATGTTTGATTAATAAATTAAGTAATCTGTCGAAAGTACAAGGATAGTTACGGGGTGAACTGGTCTTTATATCATATAGGTCAGTCGGTTAGAAGTTTACGGTTCGGTTGTGACCCGGAAGGGTAGGATTTGTTCTTACTGATATACCTGGGTCTTTTAGTCAACAAAAGGTAAGAAGAGTAGTAAAAAGAAATAAGAAACAGGATATTTTCGACGAAAGATGGAATAAAACGTCAAGAGACTTTCCTCAGTAAGAGGAAGTACTATACTATTTACAACCATAGGGGATTAAACCCCTGTGTTTACTACTGTCTGAAGAGTAATTTTTTATTACTTCCAGGTTTCTCGTACCTCATCATGGAGACATCTTGACTTTCTTTATTTTTGACAGTTCGGTCTTTAAATAAGAAATTCTTCCCATTGTGTTTTGTAAATTCTGTTAAATAGTGGTCTCTGGACATGATGTTCTTTACTATTTCCTTAAGTAGTTTTTTATTTCATTTGAAGTTCTTCTTTTTATAATGATTACTAATTCTTCAATTAAAGAGTCATTCATTGTAATCGAGAACTATAGGATTTACATATATTGACTCGAAGTCTTATTGGTTTCGTGATGGATGGTTTTGACTTCCTTCTTTGTTTGTTTAGGTATTGGTATCAATGTAGAAAATTGTGGATGGAGAAATGTTATCTATCTTCTTAATTTGGTTTATTAGTTATTCTTATATCTTCTACACTTGTGACCGTTGGTCGACGTTGTACAAAAGTTCTTTGTCTTGTCCAACATGTTACTCTTCCTATAATATACTATAAGTAAAATTTCTTGTAAGGGTCTTAAATTTTTGTACTCAAAGGTTTAACTATTCAAGATGGTAAACGGGTTGAGTTACCCATGTTTTTGTGGGAGTGTTAAGTGCAGTAGTACTTTGAAGTTTTGAGACGTTTCTTCATACAGGTTTTTAATAGTCTCTGTTTCGTTTCTCGTTTATTTTTGTTTTGTTCGTAGTATGGTATTTAGTCTTAGATAAATTTACATGTCAAAGTCTGTACTGTGTCATTGATCATACCCTGAATGGTAGGGTGATATTCGTCATATTTTAATTTGTTTTATATACTTTAGTGAGAAAAGTCCCAAACTCGTTATTGATATATTTCGTTATTAGGAACTCTCTTCCCTTTTTGGACTCCACTTAGTGTAAGGGAGACTCCCGTGAAAGATTTGGATGATATTTCTTCACCTCGGGGTTGTCTGGTCTCTAGAATAATCCTTTTGTCTGACCTCAAGTAACGACGACGTTGTTTAATGCTATTTGAGTCACCGAATCTTGTTGTAGGTAAATAATACAGTACCAAAGGTACTTAGTCTTTAGACCTGTGTCACTCCTAGAATCGGTTAAGGGACGAATCCGATAGTGTTCTGGTTTAAGTTCCACCACCGTTCCCGTCTCAAGAAAAGATACCGAACTTTCTTACTAGGAGGTTTGAGTAAATCCAACAACCGTCTTTACTCAAAGAACTCCAATTTCTTGATTCCAAAGATAAAAGAACGACCGAAACTCGGTCCTCGAAGAAGTTCGAAGAATTTTAGTAGACGTAAGGGTCAGTGTAACGGGGAAGGTTGAACTTCTGGACGTTCACATACTGTTCATGGAGAGTGTGAGTTGAGACTGAAGTGGAAGACAGTGTGGATAAGCTGATTTATTTATAAATATAATACATATTGGTAGAAGTCTATTCTGTGACCACTTGATAGGGGTAAAAGTGACTTCCTCTTCGTTCTTTATGACCACCTTTCTTCGATATAATATATTTTTATCGTACACGTAATCGGTACCCAGATAGATTCCAGAAATATAATCTCCGTGTACATCATCAATTCATTGTCTTTTGGGTACGTATGTGACACCCACGTTCATTAATACCCTATTCGTTCTTTTTGTAAAAAAATATAATGGGTTCTTTTTTTAGGTCTCTATCAGAAAGTACTACAGTAGTTTATAGGTCCGAGGAAGAGAGAAATACAAGATGATAGGAAAGTTCGTGAACGTGGAGGGTAGTTTCAACATTTTACTGAGACTTCGGGGTCTTTAATTCGGGTCCAAGTGACTTTTATATTCCTTCACTTTCTATGGTCTACGTATACTAGGAAAATAGTTCTTTTATTCATAATTATAAAAGGTCTTAGGGTTGTTCTCAAGACGAAAATAGAGTAATTACTTTCCATACAGTATACGGGTGAGGATCGACGTCGTCCCTACTTTTAGTCCATGATTCGATATATTCTCCTATCTCCCTCTCCTCCCCTTTCCCTTAACCCTAATTCAGTAAGCCAAAAAACTGGTTGTCACAGACGATGTCCATCTTGTGAAAGTAGGTGTAGGGTTCGAAGTTATAGGTGTATACCTTTTATAGAAGGAAGACAACCCTTAGAATTTATCATTCCATATACTTTCGTAAATCTTATTACAAACCGTGTAAGTTGTTTACTATAATGAACAGGGAGATAAGTTCTGGTTTTAAAGAGGAAGAATATATAATCGTACCTATGTATCGACAAGTAATATATAAAAAGAAAAGGATTTAATTTTTAATTTCTTGAAGAAGTATATAACAATATTAAACTTCGGACTTGATTTACTTGAGGTTAATATCGGATCTAAGGACGTAAAGATCTCACCCATATAGAAGAATATGATACACCAGAATCTAAATAATATGTAAAAAAAAGAAAAAGAAATGAAAGGGAGTTGTGAGGGAGTCTAGTTATAGGATAAGAATCTATGGTTCAATTCATGTATATATAACCAATTATGAGAGTCGGTATTCACTGTCCTTGAATTAAGTTAGACCGAATTTACTCGAATTTTTACCTCTGAATACGGATACTCAGATCAAGATAAAGTATTTATTTAAATAAACATAGTAAAGAAATATAAGATATATATTCACTATCATATACCATAAATATTTTGTCTTACTCTGAGTGTTTGTGTTTTCTGTTTAAATACCAATGGTTTCCGTTATTGCCGTCTCCTCTATTGATCCTCAAACCCTAATTGTCTATGTGTGATGATATATATTTTGTCTATTTGTTGTACCTGGATGAATATCGTGTTCCTTCACATAATTTATAGAACATTATTGGATATTTCCTTTTAGTGGACTTTTTCTTATATCTATTGACTTAGTGAAACGATGTGTAGACTTTGATTGTGTTGTAACATTTAATTGATATAAAGTTAAAAAAATATTTCCAATTTTATTTTTGTCTCTTGATTAGTGAGTACATCGAATGTTAAAGTTCCCTTATTGTTGAAGTTTATTACAGTATCTTAGACAAGTAGAGAACAGAGATAAAAAGACAATGATGTCAGAGTTGTCGGAGAGGTAAGTCTCTCTCCCGTTCTACTAATGATCGGAGATATGCATCCAGATGTAGGATTGTTGTGTCTTTAGAGTCTTGTTAAAAGTCTTAATCTGGTTGAGTCTTTTGTACGGAAACCCAATTCTAGTGTCTGAGATCTCGGTCTTGTTCGTTTATGTTATCTAAATATAGTACTGAGTACTGAATCGTTAACATAGAAAAACTAGATCAGTAAATTGCATCGACATTAGAACAGCGAACTTTTTACTATGACTGAAGGACTTAGTTAACCTCTTAATTTAATAATTACAGTAGACCCCGGTCACACTCCTTGAGTCGGGTACCGTTTCCAGTACTCCTTCCTCCGAACCGTATGGGTTTCCACACTAGTTCTGAGTCCTTTGGGGGACAAGGGCTCGTAGATGGGGTTTTGGTCTCAGACAAAATACGAGAGGGGGTATTGGTAAAAAGAGCCTCTTCCTCATTTGCACGTCGAGGTTCCGTTATTTTTAAGGATCCACACTGTTGTCACAAAGTCGAATACCTGAGGAGACTTCCAATAGATCGGGTGGACACATCCAAGCAGGCCTGTGTACACTAACAAATGTCGGAGGGTTAGACTCTCCGTACTCTACAAAATCTAAATGATTTCCGTTTAAGAAACCCCCTCAATCTTTAATAATCATATTACCCAACCAATCCTTAATATAACCACTTCCCAAAAAGTAAACAAAACAGTTATTAACGACGATTAAGAGAGGGGACCCACCCTGTTCCTACAGAGTCCAGTTTGGAGAGACGACTGTCTGATCGAACACACTGTCCTAATAGGTATGAGGACGGTGTACTAACAAATGATGGAGAATTGGTATTTATCGTGTCTCTCAAAACCTCATAAAACTCTCAGAATTAATCGTATCCCGAAAAAGAAGGACACCTCAGTTACTAACGGCGGTCCGGAGGTATAGGAATCCGTGGACCCTTATATAATTAGTTACATAAACCTTATATCTTTTCCTTTATAACATCAAAAATTCCAATCGTTATGATCTGAAAAACTCAATTACTTAAAAGAGAAAACATTATCTAGTGACATGAAACAATATTTAGTGACACAGGAACGATACATTTTTACATTGAAATAGTGATAGAATTCTGATTTATCTAGAATTCCCCTTGTAACCACTTTCCTAAAAGTAAACAACCCGACTACAAACGACGATTTAGAGGTATAAGGGACGGGAATATTACTTATATTGATTGTATCCTCTTTATTCATCATTGGAAATTCTAATTAGTACAATTGGAACCCAATTTATTTAAGGAAAGAACTAACATTGAGTGATGTGGGAGTGGGATATCCTTACGTTGAAATAAACCTCCCACCACGGACCAAATTCTTTTTTGTGTGAACCTTTTTTATTCCAAAAAAACAATAGTCTTTCTTTCCTTGTATTTTACAGTCGTCCAGAGTGAGTACCGGTCTTCTACTACATTATAGGGATTCTGGAAAAAAAAATATGTAAATAAACTTCGTGGAATAAAACTATTTCCAGTCCTGACGACTGGGGACGCACTGAGACATAAGTAGGGATATACATTGTTTTCCATATATTCCTTTGGGTTTTTATTTCTTTAGCCCAGTCAAAGACCTTTCTGACTAAGGGGGTACATCGAAGAAAGAACGAGGGTAAAGAGACCGACTTAAGGGTAGACCTAAGTCGGAGGAAAAGAGGTGATGTGATAGAGGATGATGTGATAGGCAAAGATTAGAGCGAGATATAGACATTAATTTATACATAAAAAGGTTTCTGCGGCTGCGGCAGGGGTGGAAGCTTAAGGGACCTAGGTGGCCCCGACCTGGGACCGTTAGACATTTTATCATAGATGAAGGAATGTCTAATATTAATTATGTAGATTTTGGGAATCAAGAACCGTAATCATTCACGATAGAGTCGTAGTCCAATTTGTTGAGGATGGTGATCCACCTACTCCCGTTTTGTGGCATTCCATACACGGGTTGGACCCCCTCCACACGAAAGGGTACCTGAGTGTTTAGTTTTCTTTACCACAGGGGTTTCAGCTTCGAGTTAATAATCTTGTTTCTCTTTATCTACGAGAAATTGGTTTTTTCTTCTATAGGTGATTGACAGATTTTGCAAGGAAACAACGAAACTTTTATAAATGTCTAAAGACATAATCGAAGGTATTAACAAGACATTTTGTTGTAGATTAAAACATAGAGGGTGACCCAGAACTATTCGTGTACAGACGATGGACATAATATGATTTTATAATTCCCCGTGGCAATTCCCTGTAATCAGTAATTCCCCTTGGTTCCTTATCCCCGGTAAAATCTAAGAACTTTTCTCTCTTAGAACTCTTTGTATGAAAGTTCTTCGACGACTTCTTACAACCTGAGTAAATTTATTAAGACAACTTAATTTTCGTCTCTGTAATGAAACGGCTGATTCCAGGTAGATTAGTCCCGATACCAAAAAGGACACCAGTACATACCTACACTCTCAACCTGACACTTCTTCCGACTCGTGGCTTCTTAACTACGAAAACTGGACACCACAACCTCTTCTGAGAAATCTCAGGGAACCTGACGTTCCTCTAGGTTGGTCAGGTAAGACTTCCTCTAGTCGGGACCCTAAAGAAACCTTCCTTACTACGCTTTCGACTTTGAGGTCATGAAACCGGTGGAGTACACTTCTCAACTGAGTAACCTTTTCTGACACTACGACCCTCCCTAACCCCCGTCCTCCTCTTTCCCCGCTGTTTCCTACTCTACCGACCTACCGTAGTGGTCGAGCTACCTGTACTCAAACTCACTTGAGGTCCTCAACCACTACCCTATCCCTCCGGACCTCACGACGCTAAGTACCCCAGCGTTTCTCAGCCTGTGCTGACTCGTTGACTTGACTTGACTTGACTTGGTAGTCGGATTTTGTGTGAGATATAGTTTTCGTGTTTTCTGTCAGGAGGAAAGTAAGTATTTAACCTTTTCCGAATTCGTTAAAAGACATTTCGTTGGTCTTAGGTATAAATGTGTGACCAGAGAGCTGTAATCATCACTACTTAAGTACTACGTGTGAAAAATTTATCCACTGACGTTGAGGAGTCGAGAATTAAACTGAGGGGTCACGGAGGAAGGTGTGGTGTGGTATGTGTGTGTGTATGTGTGGGATGTGTACAGTAGTACATGTTTCCTATTTTACAAAACAAAAATAAAGTTTTTTTTTTGTGTGTACGTATACGTCAAGTCAACGAGTCAGCACAGATTGAGACACTGGGATACCTGACGTTGTACGGTCCGAAGGGACAGGTAGTGGTCGAGGACCCCGAACGAGTCTAAGTACACGTAGTTCATCCATTACGGTAGGTTGGTAGAGTAGGACACAACAGAGGAAGAGGAGGACGGAATTTAGAAAGGGTAGTAGTCCCAGAAAAGGTTCCTCAGTCAAGAAGCGTAGTCCATCGTTTTCATAATCTCAAAGTCGTAGTCAGGAAGGTTACTTATAAGTCCTGACTAAAGGAAATCCTACCTGACCGAACTAGAACGTACGGTTCCCTGAGAGTTCTCAGAAGAGGTTATAGTGTCAAGTTTTCATAGATATAAAACCGTAAGTCGAAAGAAATATCAGGTTGGGAGTGTAGGTATACACTGATCACCTTTTTGGTATCGAAACTGATCTTTCGGGAAATAACCGTTTCGTTACAGAGACGAAAAATCATTCGACAGATCCAACCAGTATCGAAAAGAAGGTTTCTCGTTCGTAGAAAATTAAAGAACCGAGGTCAGTAACAGTCGTCACTAAAACCTCGGTTTTTGTCAGAGAGTGACAAAGGTAACAAAGGAGTAGATAAACGGTACTTCACTACCAGTCTACGGTACTAGAATCAAAGGACTTATAACTCTAAATTCGGTTGAAAAAGTGAAAGAAGAAAATAAAAGTAGTTCTCCGAGAAATCAAGAAGCGAAAGACGATATTCCCACCACAGTAGACGTATAGACTCCAATGACTATAAAGAGGACCGTTAGGACTAAGGTCCATACGAAATAGGTCTACCCGTAAAGTGTTCTACATGTGACGTATATTCAATTTATTCGTCCCACTGTTTACCGTTTGGTGAAGTCATAAGAACGGAACTCTTGGGTACTTGTCATACTTTTCCGTTTGTGAAAGTCCTGTGACTTTCTATTTGAGGAGTCCATCGATCCACAGGTTATACGATGACCTCTTCTCACCTCTTTATTGAGGTCTTTCTTACTTCTCTAACTCGGTTTCGTTTTTGTTGTGGGGCAACGTCTACACTGACTACTACCTTCATTTCAAGTTACAATATTTCTTGTTATAACGTATCCTCGGATCTTACAATCCAGGTACTTAGTTCCATTTAACCTTCACCAGTTTGTTCTCTACCGTTCCCATTTGTAACTGTAAAATCCTTAGTCACTTGATTTTACCTGACCTTACCCACTTAAATTGAGTCTACTGGTAATATAGATGATGACACCCGTTCTTAGGTAATCTCCTTTACCTCATCGGGAGTATCAGTTGTTCTCAGGTTTTATGTCATGAATATACGTTAGAGTTTTTACTGTCATACTAGAGACAAACAAAGGTTCCGTTTAGTAAGTTATAGTATCATTAGGTTCAGACACACGGTTGGTCATTATGACTTCTTCGACTTATGATACTTATGATACTTCTGGATGTTCTGGAAAATCTTGATTCTCGGTTTTTACTACTGGAAAAGTAATACCCCCTGACCTTACATCTTCATCCTTCAGTTTTTCGTGGACCTCATTGTTCGTTTAAACCGGAACCTTATGTTTTGCTTCTTCCAGTTTCAGATTGTCTCAAAACGGTTGTCTTGTGTGACCAGTATCGTTTGTGGGAGAAGGTTGTTGTGTTCTCTTCTGAGATGTACCTTCAGTGGTCTAACAGTTGTGACTTTAGTCCAACAAATATAATAAACGTCGGTTTGGACCTCTTCGAGATATATCAGTCGTTTTTGTTCTAACCCTCGACTGACACCGAGTCTAGTACTTGAGGAATAACGGTTTAAGTCTGAATTTAACTTCTTTCATCCCTTTTGGTTTTCTGGTAAGTCCATACTGGATGTAGTTTAGGGAATACTAATAGGTCACCTTCACTGTTTATCTAAGTCCCCTAATCTAGACTATCTCTCACGGACTTCTTGATACCTATCTCCAAGCACTGTAACATAAACTCCGTCACTAGTTCTATTAGGGGTTCTTTTTCTTTACATTTTTCCGTTTTATCAACAGAATCCTCCGGAATGTTTGTCGACTCTTTTCTTCTCTTCGTTTTCCGTTTCTTCTTTTCCTTTCTATATGGGTAAACTTACGTCCCAGGGTCTCTTGTCGTTCCTCGTTATTCTTTCGAAAGGAGTCACTAGTCACGTTTCTTACCTCCTTTTGTTACGTTACGCGTTCTGATCTCTAGAGAAGTTCTTTTAATCTCTATGGTTCCCTTGTAAAGTACGTTTCTACCCGTGTTATTTCCTGTCTTTACCATACCTGGATTGTCTTCGTCTTCTATAATTCTTCTCTACCGTTCTTATGTGTCTTGATATGTTTTTTCTAGTAGTACTGGGTCTATTGGTACTACCACATTAGTGACTGGATCTCGGTCTGTAGGACCTTACACTTCAGTTCACCCGGAATCCTTCGTAGTGATACTTGTTTCGATTACCTCCACTACCTTAAAGTTACCTCGATAAAGTTTAGGATTTTCTACTACGACACTTTCACGACGTGAGTTATACGGTAGTTTAAACCTTTTGAGTCGTCACCGGTGTCCTGACCTTTTTCAGTCAAAAGTAAGATTAGGGTTTCTTTCCGTTACCGTTTCTTATAAGTTTGATGAAATGTTAACGTGATTAAAGTGCGTGATCGTTTCATTACTAGTTTTAAGAGGTTAGTTCCGAAGTTATCATGTACTTGGTATTTAAAGGTCTACAAGTTCGACCAAAATCTTTTCCGTCTCCTTGGTCTCTAGTTTAACGATTGTAGACAACCTAGTGACTTTTTCGTTCTCTCAAGATCCTTTTGCAGATAAAGCCGAAATTACTGACGCGGTTTCAGAAACTGACACACCTAGTGTTGTTTGACACCTTTTAAGAAGTTCTCTACCCTTATGGTCTGGTGGGTTGGACAGAGGACTCTTTAGACATACGTCGAGTTCTTCGTTGTCAATCTTGGTCTGCACCTTGTCGTCTGAACAAGGTTTAACCCCTTCCTTATACAGTTCCGACATACGTATACATATGTACTATCGTTTATGAGTCATTGATAAATTCTATTATGAGAACCAATAACGTACCCGAGATACTAGACACTAGAAACACCGACCACCTGTACAGTCTCTCTCAAAATATAATCCCGAAGTAACCTACGAGTACAAAACAACCCTTATACTATATCGTTCCGAGATACGCATCATATACCACACCTAACCGCCATAAAAGGAATTCCATCTTCTTAGACACAATATCATTCGATAGACTTTTCATACCCGTGCCGTATGCTCGTCACAAAGTTACTCCATCCAAACACACACCCATACTATTAGTTTGTTGATTTATATTGGGTAAAGGACTGATTAGTTTTACTTGGTGACCGTTTGATTTCCTTGACTTCGATATTTGTTGGGTGTGTCGGAATTGTTTAGTGTGACCAATTCATAGTCAGTACACACACACGTGTAAAGAGTACCATTGGTGTGTTATACTTAAGTCGTATACGTGCCCTTAAATGATTCTCACAAGGTGTACGACCTGAGATAATACTACTCCAACGTCTTTTTGTTCATCGACGAAAACACTACATATCAGTGTACGGGGTTAGACAAAAGGTGAGAGAGACCACTTTCCGGTCCAGTCATACACCAAGATATTAAGTATCCTTTCAGGGTATCAATCGTTCAAGTCTTTATGTCCGAATAAATATAAAACGAGTGAAAAGAAACGAACATAGAGGTTTTGATTGTATAAACGGACCCTTTAGGGTACCTCTCCGTTTCCCTAAAATGAAAACCGGGAAAGGAAAAAAGAAACGGACCGGTTGTGTGTAGTTTATTGGTCACATTTATTGGAATATACAAATAAAGGTATAAAAAGATTCGTATATGTTATCCTGGTTGGTCGAAAAACTGTGACAAATAAAAATTACACTAGACTAACATATAATATACATAAAGACTTTGAACGTAAAGAGAGTATTGTAATGTAGTTCTTTTAAACACGACCGGGGATCCATTTCGAGATTGGGTGAGGAATATTACCTATATGGTGGTATACCTATATACCTACATGGTGGCAAATAAGTTAGTTAGAGGAGAAATTGACCGTAATTAAAGTAAAAGTCAAAAAACAGTAACTGTTGACATATCGTGATATGTGAATAGGTGTTTAGGAATATGTAATGACAATATTAAATGAATCTTATCTAAACTAGACCCAGTTTCAAATACTTATATAAATTTAAAATGTCTAGGACGGTCCGACAAGTGAATTTACTGGTATTATTAAGTATAAAATGATGTTAATAT
This sequence comes from Capra ibex, assembly GCA_006410555.1. NCBI lineage: Eukaryota > Metazoa > Chordata > Mammalia > Artiodactyla > Bovidae > Capra > Capra ibex. The sequence continues at coordinate 70,428,744 of SJYO01006231.1, read as the reverse complement.
ACTTACATGTGAAAAAAGGTCGTAGGAACGGTCGTTTTCCTTAAAAGTGATTAAATTGATAGACGGTTAGACTACCTCCACTTAACTCTCGAGTAACAATGAAATTAAAAGTAAAAGGATTAACGTCATTCTGACTCAAACGGTCAGTAACAGAAAAGATACTTAACAAAAACATAAGTAACGAGTGGATAGGTACCCTAATAAATGGAGTAAAAAAGTGAGAAAACATCCTTGTCAAACATAAAATAACTTTAACAGGTAAGTAGAATGTATATAATACGTTTACATAAAGGATTAAATAATAAATTCAAAATTACAATAAACGTTACAGAAACCGAATGGTTTTTTAACGTGTTACATATATCAGTGTATATAAATAAAAAAGGAACTAACAAAGACTCAACGATCTAAAACATTCTCTAAAGGGGTTCGTAATTTGATATTGTATTATATGGGAGTAAAAGGGAGTTAATTCGTTGGTTTGATCTGAGATTTATACGAAGAGAGTGGGAATGGTAAAGTTTTTAAAGTATATCTCTTTAAATTGGGAGACGGTTGTGAATCGGTAGAGTGTTCTAGTCTTTCGGGACATGGATTCGTCAGAATACATTAGTGAGTGAGTTCTTTAACTCTGAAAATGTACCCTCAATCAGACGATGAACACATTATAAAAGTTGTATAATAAAATAAAGAATAACTTAAATGTACAACTTTTAATGATAACTCCTGAATGGAATATCACTTTTGATGACAACCCGTTTTTTTTTTTAAGTCATATGTAAAAACAGATTATTCATTTGGAACCTTTAATCACTAGTAGTTCAATTTAACGAAAGATAATATAATTTTATAATATTTCATAGAAAAGTTTAACATCAATTTTATCGTATACTGGTTGAGTCGAAGAATCTCCCCAGTGTACCTACGGGTACCTGTATAGTGACGGACTTTCCTGACCTTCATACTACCTTTTCTTCAACGTCTTCTTTCTCTATCACTTAAGTTAGTTTTCGTTCAGTTTCTCGGACGAGAAAGTTTCTTTTCATTTGCTGGTAGACTTATGTAACGTTCCCGTAGAGGTTCCTGGCGTATTCGAATTCGGAGTGACCGAAGTGTCATTTGGTATGAAACCACGGGACGGTATACTAAAGAAAGATTTTTACAGAAGGTTCTCTTATCTTTGCTGAGGTGGTCTTACTGATTATTATAATCTTCTTATAAAGACTTTGTTAGAGTACAATGGTACTGGAGAAGGACACCTCAGGTCTTTGGGGACTAGGTACACAGAAGGACTGGATCTAATAAGGGATGTTAGTTACAGAGTCCCAAAAAAGAGGAATATCTAGAGAGGTAGAGTTGTGACCGGTACCCTCAACCTGGTAATGTAAACCCGAAAATACTCTGACGAAAAGAAAACTTACCATATTCGATGTGTAGAAGTTTGAAGGTAGACACATTTTGTTTTCTGTAAACCGTGTTTTGACTAATCCAGGATTTTCGCGTCTACACAGGTTTCTATCTACGTACACACAGATTTTTATTCGTTAAGTCCACACAGATCTCCTTTTACTTTGTTCGTTTAAGTTAGAAGTAATGGAAAAAGGGGAATCCTTCGACTTAGGTGGACGAGTCCTTAATCGAGGTCGTAGAGGTGTACGGTCCCAGAAAAGAACTGTAGATTAACCGGGTAGTTGACCCGGTTGTAGAACTTGAAAGTGAGAGGTTTAGATAAAATGAGATGAGTGTACCCCTCATATATAACCCTCGGGTGGGACTGAGACGTAAGATGTACGAGGTCACAAAAAGATTCTACGTTATCTGGTCAGTTGTTAGATATGTAGACTTCGTTTAAAAGTACCAGTAAGTAGACAACCCTCATACCAGTGCCCTGAGAGAGACGGAATATGTCATTTTATAACCACAAAAGGGGGTGAGGTAGGGTGTGGGTAGTAGACTCTAGTCTTGAAGCTAACGGATGTCACTGGATTATCTCATTATATCTATAGACTGGGACCTCTCAAATTCCTTTTTCTTTTTTAGTTGGTAGTATATATAAAAATCAGGTTATAAATCCCTACACGACCATTTGATCGAGAGATCCCCCTTTTTTACTTTTTTCCGGATCAAAGATCACAAAAGGGTAAAGATAATACAATTTTTAGGATGGTAACTAATAAAGTTCGATGGTTATTAAATCGTTGGTCGTGTTCTGTAACACGATTACTTTATTCGGTCAGAGTCCTGTTTATGACATACAAAAGTAAATATACTCCATAGATTTCATCAGTTTGAGTATCTTTGTCCCCCGTTTATCATCAACGGTTCCGACCCTCCACTACTATTGTCCTTCAACGACAAGTTATCCGTATTTCAAAGTCACTACATTCTATTCAAGATCTTAGATCTCTAGATGACATGTTGTGAGACGGATATCAATTATTGTGAAAGATAAATGAATTTTTCAATCCTCCCATCTATAGTACAATTAACAATGGTGTTAAAAAAATTTTAGGATTTATAAATTTTTAGTCGGAAGTCCTTTGTCATACTTGATTGACATAGTGTGGTAACTTTTATACCAAAATCGTGTATTTTATTATATAAAATATCTATTATATAATAAAAGGTTTATATGTCCGTTGTTATTACTTATAAAATATATATATATTAGAATCTAGTACGACAATTTAGATTTAAATTTTTTATTTAGAACCTTCACATTTCTAAAAAAACGATTAATGACAACCAATGAGTGATAACAACGGACATATAAACTTTTTCTTATAGATATTTAACAAACACGATTTTGTCACCATAGATCAGTATAAAGTGTTAAACTATGTGTCGTGTTTTAAGTAAGAATTAAGGAGATTTACCGTATTATAAATTGAAATGAGTCAAAGTATTGTTATTGATACAAATGTATATATGAAGATGTACGGTTATACAATAAACGTATTAACAAAATTATAAATCCCATTAAAGAGAACCTTTTACACATTCGTTAATTTAAGTTAAAGTCATAGTGTAAAATGATGTCAAGTTATTGAAAGTGTGTAAAAGGAAATAGGGTTATTATATTTAATTTCGTCTCGTTGACTTGTACACCAAGTAAAAGTATTCAATCTATAGTCCCTTTTAAAACCCCTTATATAAAAATTGAAAGTTTAAAAGTTTAAATCGTGTAAAAATAAAGACCATTGACCGTCGTACCTTTTTCCTGACTTTAAGACAACTGTTTACTAAATGGGTCACTGACGAAGTAATCCTTATTCATTTAACGTAGAAGGAAAAAAATCAATAATTTGAAATAAACTATCCCTTGAGATCCAAGTGTCTTTTTCATCACCTTTGGTGTCAAAGGTTTACGACGGGGGGGGTGTGTGTGTGTGTGTTTGGAGAGGGTGGTACTCTCGAAACCTACATTATCATGTAAACAATGTTAACTACCTTAACACAACTGTCCGAAATATACAAAATTTTCCGATAAAAATTGTGAGGAAGTCTCGTTACAACTTGAAGAACTCTATCTTAAAACTATATATGGATTTTCCGGTTCAGAAAGAAAGTCGGAAGTTACATTCGACTCCGTTTCTACATGAGATTTTACTGTACATATTCGAGTAAAGAGTTCACCCTGTTTCTGACAGAAATGGTGTTGTATCCATCTAGTACTCACAATATAAGTTATCGATTAAGTAACCGTTTCCACAATTTTACAGATACAGAACTCGTTGTCGTCACATATGACAAATTATATTGTGTATATCACAATTAATGGTGTAGGTACTATACGACATTATGGTTAAAAGTCGTACCTGACTTACAGGTTTTAAGTATACCATTTTTAGGATTGGGAATTAAACTACTATACTCCGTCATTCCTCAAACCCCTTACTACTCAAGTACTCTTACCCTGAGGGTACTTATCTTAATTACCGGAATATTTTCCCTGTGGTCTCTTGAGAGAGGACAAGAAAGATGGTACACTTCTATTTCCTCTTTATCATTCAGAGGTTTAGTCTTCTCCCTACGGTGGTTTTGGATTGATACGACCGTGGGATTAGAACTTGAAAGTCGGAGGTCTTGACACTCTTTATTTTCAGATAACGAATGTTTAACGTATCAAATATCATTAAACAATATTGTAGGACTTGACTCATGTGGTTGATTTTCAGATTTTAAAGAAATTTTCAATTTATAAACTGATCGGTAAGTGTAGAACCACAACTGACTTATCTATACTTTCGTCTTCAGGTGAGTTTCTGTATCTACAATTACAAGTGTGGTCAAAATAACCTTTTAGGTTTTCTGACTGTTGTTTGGTTTCCGACTAGTCGTCCTCTCACCTATCTTGTATAACAGGTCCGTACGTTACTTTGTCACAGGTTATTTTTCTTTACTTAATGACTACGTTATACATATTTAATCACTTTCCTCAGGTTTTCTCATATATGATAAACTAAAGCACATATATTTTAACATCTTTCGTTTTTGATTAAATATCACTGGATTTCCTTTATATAACAGTGGGACGAATAAATTAAATATACGTCTCATATAGTACTCTTTGCGCCCTGACCTTCTTTGTGTTCGACCTTAGTTCTAACGGCCCTCTTTATAGTTATTGGAGTCTATACGTCTATTGTGGTGGGAATGCCGTCTTTCACTTCTCCTTGATTTTTCGGAGAACTACTTTCACTTTCTCCTCTCACTTTTTCAACCGAATTTGGAGTTGTAAGTCTTTTGCTTCTAGTACCGTAGGCCAGGGTAGTGAGGTACCCTTTATTTACCCCTTTGTTACCTTTGTCACAGTCTTAAATAAAACCCCCCCGAGGTTTTAGTGACGTCTACCACTGACGTCGGTACTTTAATTTTATGCGAATGAGGAACCTTCTTTTCAATACTGGTTGGATCTATCGTATAAGTTTTCGTCTCTGTAATGAAACGGCTGATTCCAGGTAGATCAGTTCCGATACCAAAAAGGACGCCAGTACATACCTACACTCTCAACCTGACACTTCTTCCGACTCGTGGCTTCTTAACTACGAAAACTTGACACCATAACCTCTTCTGAGAACTCTCAGGGAACCTGAAGTTCCTCTAGGTTGGTCAGGTAAGACTTCCTCTAGTCGGGACCCTAAAGAAACCTTCTTTACTACGCTTTCGACTTTGAGGTCATGAAACCGGTGGAGTACACTTCTCAACTGAGTAACCTTTTCTGACACTACGACCCTCCCCAACCCCCGTCCTCCTCTTCCCCTGCTGCCTCCTACTCTACCGACCTACCGTAGTAACTGAACTACCTGCACTCAAACTCACTTGAGGCCCTTGACCACTAGCTGTCCCTCCAGACCGCACGACACTAAGTACCTCAACGTTTCTCAGCCTGTTCTGACTCGTTGACTCGACTCTCCTTTATATTTCAACGGATTTGTGTCCGTACCTTCTTTCTTGTTTAATGTTTACCTGTGTTCTTTTGAAAAGTCCACTATCTATACAAGTAATAGAACCAACGGTTCAACCAAAGTCTCCACATATATATACGGTTTTAAATAGTTTAAGACATTAATTTTGACACTTGAAATAATTCGTAGTTAACATGGAGTTATTTAAACATTTTTTTAATTTTCAGATGGAACACAGTTCGGTTCATAAGTCCTTTCGAATTTCCATAATTTTATCAATTATAATCTCACAAGGTTGTCTTATTACTATAACTAAGTAATAGATACATACGTGTTATGAACGATGATCGACTATTTCTGTAGATTGAAGACTACGTCGAAAATCTTTTATAGTCTTTGTGATATGTTTGGGAAAAATACGTCAAGTGGATGTAATGATAATCGTCTAGAGTGAAGATAGTCCATTTCTCTTTCTAAACGAATATGTAGGTATAGGGGGTCTACTTGAGTACACGTCCATCATCTCTACCATCTGTCCTAGGGAATTTGGTGGTGAGTCGACGCATAGAGGTATACGAGCGTTGTAGGAGTAAGGATTCTTGACAATGTGAAGTGACATTAATACATAACGACGGGTTCATTAGTAAACGGAAGGGAATGAGGTTTGTGTTGTTTAACTGTTAAAAAACATAAAAAAGTTAACGATAAAACTAGCAAACAAACCCTCTCTACGGAGGTTAAAGGGAAACAGATTTTAATAATTGATGAAGATACAAAGTTTTCTTTATAAACTTACTCACTTATATTTTTTTTTTGAGTTCATGAAAATAATGTATCCGATAAACAGTGAATTCAAGAACTTATAATAGGTCGTTAAACCTTAAAAGTGTTTACTTAAAGTTGTCAAAGGAAAATACAAAAGGTCGTTTTAATACTGTACCAATAAAAAATTTAATATCTGTGTAGTTTCGAATAGAAATAGTCAAAACTCGACATTCTGTAATTAAATAAGAAAGGGTCTCTTTTTATTTGTACACGTCTCATCTTCCATCTATAAGTGGTTATGAAACGATACCTAATAGTATAACGATGTTACTAATTGTCATTAATTCAATAAACTTTTTACTTGACTGACGTCAATAAACAAGATTTTAGTCGGATCTGGATTCGACAGTTAATAAAGGTGATACGGATTGTCGTTAAAGTTTTCGGGATTGACGTTAATTTGTCGTATACATTACTTGAACGGTTTCTCCGTGAAAATACTACGTATAATTTACGTTACTTTTGCACTCTCAACCTTTGTTTTTTTAATTGTGTCCCTTGTAACGTTCAATTTCCAGGGTGTGATAACGATTAAAGGTGTAACGTGTAAACAGTCTAATTCCCTTACTTTATTCATAACGAATCGATACGTCATTGACTTCTTGAACTATCCTTACGTATTTAGACACTTTCCGTGTTTTACGTTATTTTTGTAATAACTCATAATAACACTTTACTTAATATTAATCTTTGTAATTTGTCCGTGAATAATGTTTTTGACTACTTACTCACGTTTTAAGGTCTGAAGAAATTTCTCGATAGTCTTTTACGTAAAATAAAGGTCCGAAGATTATTCGGATCTTTGACGTTTCTATCCGTGACCCAAGTTACCCTTTCCTCTCCTAAACCGTAGTCTTTTCATTTTCACTTAAGGGAGTCGGTACAGACTAAGAAACAGTGGGGTACCTGACACTTACGAGGTCCGGTCTTATGACCTCACCCATCGGTAAGGGAAGAGATCCCCTAGCAGGGTTGGGTCCCTGTCTTTGGTCCAGAGGGTGTAACGTCCGTCTAAGAAATGGTCGACTTGTGGTCCCTTCGGGGGTTTATCAGATCTCACGTATCGGATAAGGAAGAGGTCTCCTAGAACACTAGGTCCTTAGTTTGGCCCCAGAGGACGTGACGGCCGTCTAAGAAATGGTCGACTCGATGGTCGTTTAGGTTCTTGTGACCTTTAAGCACGGACTGAGATGACAAATGAATAACATACTTCAATCCGTTCAATAGATCGGAGAGTCTGAGAGTCAAGGAAGTTAGTATGTGTCATCCTTATTATTATTATGGATGGAGGTCTCCTGACGGTAAGTCTAACTTACTTTATTATACGTACACTTCATGAATTGTGTTACGCACTGTTATCTAGAGTTATTTGCCATGGACGGAATAACGACCCGGTAAAAGTTTAACGTCTTTGTGTGAACTCGGTTTAGTCTTCCTACTGTTCTGAAAGTTCTGGGTGACATATAAGACATTGTGATTTTATAAATTTATGTTCAGGAGTTTATACTTTGATACCGATAGTAAATTTGAGTTCTTCTTTTTAATAAAGAATATGAAAAAACATCAGGTTATCGTCCTGTGTCTTGTTGTCTGACCAAGGTTTATCCTTTTCCTCATGTAGTTCCGACATATAACAGTGGGACGAATAAATTGAATATACGTCTCATGTAGTACTCTTTGCGACCCGACCTTCTTCGTGTTCGACCTTAGTTCTACCGGTCTTCATAGTTATTGGAGTCTATACGTCTACTGTGGTGGGAATACCGTCTTTCACTTCTCCTTGATTTTTCGGAGAACTACTTTCACTTTCTCCTCTCACTTTTTCAACCGAACTTCGAGTTGTAAGTCTTTTGCTTCTAGGACCATAGACCAGGGTAGTGAAGTACCCTTTATCTACCCTTTTGTCACCTTTGTCACAGTCTGAAATAAAACCCCCCGGAGGTTTTAGTGACGTCTACCACTAACGTCGGTACTTTAATTTTATGCGAATGAGGAACCTTCCTTTCAATACTGGTTGGATCTATCATATAAGTTTTCGTCTCTGTAATGAAACGGTTGTTTCCAGACAGATCAGTTCCGATACCAAAAAGGTCATCAGTACTTACCTACACTCTCAACCTGACACTTCTTTCGACTCACGTCTTCTTAACTACGAAAACTTGACGTCACAACCTCTTCTGAGAACTCTCAGGGAACCTGACGTTCCTCTAGGTTGGTCAGGTAAGATTTCCTTTAGTTAGGACCCATAAGAAACCTTCCTGACTACGATTTCGACTTTGAGGTTATGAAACCGGTGGAGTACACTCCTCAATTGAGTAACCTTTTCTGAGACTACAACCCTCCCTAACCCCCGTCCTCCTTTTCCCCCGCTGTCTCCTACTCTACCGACCTACCGTAGTGGTTGAGCTACCTGCACTCAAACTCACTTGAGGTCCTCAACCACACTACCTGTTCCTCCGGACCACACGACGCTAAGTACCCCAAAGTCTCAACCTGTGCTGACTCGCTGACTTGACTTGACTCGTCCTGTAAAACGTGTTTAACTCAAGAATCAGTTAAAACCACTCAAAAAAGGTCTGTTTAGTATTAAGTAGTTGAGAGATATTCGTTTATAAGAAGGTATCAAATTTTTTGAAACATTCTCTTTTTGTATGTATTCTTCTATGTGTTCCAGTGCAAAATGACCGTCTATCCGACCTTTTGCGTTAGATTTACGTTTCTGTCCAACCCTTAAGATTTTCAGACAAGTTCATCGTCATGTGTCAAAACAAGTCGTCGTCATGTTACAAAATTATTTTGTAATAACTAAGAAGGTAAAGGAAGTGAAAGTGTAGGTTAGTCCGTGTTCGAGTACTTGGGGATTTACGAGGGGTGACGAGAAGTAAAGGTCACGGTGAAGGGTCCGGGGCTCGGTACCGAAGAGTGGGTCTAAAGATATCGTCGGAGAATTGGATCTGAAGGAAAGACTGGAAGAGACAGAGTACTTAGTTGAAATGTACACCGTCGACCATACTAAAAAGGAAAAAAAAAAAGAAAATCCAAAAAAAAAAAAATTAACCCCATATCAACTAAATATTACACAATCAAAGTCCACATGTCGTTTCACTTAGTCAAAGTGTGTGTGTATATAGGTGGGAAAAAATCTAAGAAAAAGGTGTATCCAGTAATGTCTCGTGACCCATCTCAAGGGACACCAGAAAGATTTTACGTACAGCGAAGAGAGGGATTGTGGGATTCCCCGTTGATAAAGGGAGTCTATTTTAAGGTTTCCGTACTCACAACGTACATTTCCAGAGGACCACTCGACGAACGAGACACGAATACAGAGGTTGGTATAGACACTGGTGAGAGAGTGGGGTTGAGGGGAGGGTTTATGTTTAGTATGTGGTCAACCTTATTTATCAACAAAGTTAAGGAGTTTGTGTGGTAAGAAAGACTGTGTGAGTAAAAGAGGTAGACCTTGTGAAACCGATGTCGACCAATTGTGAATGAGTAGAAAATCCAGATCCGAATCTTTAGTGAAGAAATTTTTTTTTTGTTTTTTGTTAGAGAGGTCTCGGAGAGTAAAACCTAATCCAGGAGAGGATATACACTAGTATCGTTAAATTAAAAAGTAAATAAATTGGTAAATAAGTGAGTTCTTTACAAACAACCCATATATGATGAATTTGAGATAAGATCCGTGACCCTAAATCATATGTCCCGAAATACGGGTTTAAGACATCTTGAGTATAGTGTTACCTCATAACAAAAGTTCTTTTGTTATAAACAATCGTCAAGTATTCACGAAACCTCTTTTTTCTTTAGTCTTATTCCCTTTATCCTACATGTTTCGACTCCACACTACGATACACGATCGTACAGTTCCTTTTGAAACCTCTCTTCTACCTTAAACTTACCTCTGTACTTTCTCTACTTCCCCATGTCACTTAAAACTCCCTTTCTTCGACATCCGTTACGGACATACACCATGACCAGAGTCCTTCACTTGTCGAACCAACGGACGGAATAAACTCCTTGTCTTTCCTTCGATCACTCCTACCTCGTCCCATTCCTTCCCTCTTCTTTACTCTAGTCTCTTTCTTACCCTCCTCCCTTCTAGTAAAATCAGGAACCTTCGTAGCATTATGGAGATCTATGAAGTGACGTACTTTACCTTATGGGTTTTTCCCGAACTCTTTTCGTATTCTCCTCGTGGAGAAGACTGAACGCACCGTGTTCGTCTCGTGTCGAAGTCGTCGTCTCTACCCCTCTAGCGTCCGACAACGTCATGTGTACTACTCTCGACTACGACTGAGGTTCATCGTTCCTCACCAGTCGTAAGTCTACATAAAACTTTTATCCTGGTTGTCGTGAATGACTATCTACCCGAAACTCTTCACCTTTACTTTCTACCGCGGTTCCAAAAACTAGACTCATTGATGTCCTCACCTTAAGGGGAATGACTTCACTCCTTACAATGTTGTCGTTCACTACTGTAGTTCATTTGTTGACATATTTGTTTAGACGTCAAACCACCCCTTAAATCCTATGTCTATAGGTAAGCACCCAGTAACCGTTAGGATATACTCTAGTGGATCCCTTTCTCACCTTTGTCTTTTCTCTACTTCAGGTCCCTGACTCCGGAGCAAACCCTTCTACACCTGTCTGATCACTTTCTCTGACATTTCTGTACTGACCTCTTTATTTATATTTCTCTTCCACTTTGGGACTTTCGATTTACTTCTTTCACAAGATTCGTCCTTACTAGTGACACAGTTGACTTCGACTGTTCAGTTCGTTCCATTCTAATTCTTTATTAGTAAATTAAATCGTTGTACCTTCAGTAACTGTTATAAAAAATAAACAATTATAAGAAACTTATAAAATTAATCAATTAACCTCGTATTAACGAAATGTTATAACACAACCAAAGACGGTATATAGTTACTCAGTAAGTATCCATGTACGTACAGGGGAGGGAGAACTCGGAGGTGAAGGGTGGGGAGATCCAGCAGTGTCTCGTGGTCTAAACTCGTAACTGTTATAAATATTCTCCATAAAACTACCTTTACATCCTACTTTTGTATTAATATATTCTAAACCTTTTCTTGTCTTCCTCTCTTTCGTCTTAGTAACTGATGACTGGTCAAAAAGAATCTTTAAAAAGATATTTCTCCTGATCTCTATTTCTCGTACCGACCTTCTTTTACACCCAAGTTCCTTTTCAAAGAAAAACTTAATCCCCAAATCTTTGTAACCACACGATTATCTTTTTTTACTTACTTATAAGTCATCGTTTTCCTAATAACTATAATGACCTTTTTCCCGTATAATTGTAACTTGTAAATACTATGTAGTTGAAAGTTCATCTTTCCAAAATAGACATTTTTGTATTGTCATTTTGTTTATTGTTTCTCTGGTCTGTATTTATAAAAATTTGTAAAAATAGATAAAGTAATAGTGTTCCTAATTTATCAAGTAAAAGTTTATAGTTCCGTTGTATAAGGATCTAAAGTGTAGACGATGTTAATTTTGACTTACTTCTTATCTTAACGATTAATGAGAGAAAACATAAGGTCTCACTTAAAAAAACATAGATGTGGTTACTGAACCCTTCTCTTTCTCTAGTTACCTGTTCGTCCTATATCTATACTTATAAGTAAATAGAAACCAAAATATTACGAGACAAGAAGGTTTCCTAAAGAATCACTATCCGAATATAAAAAATATATTTCTAGTTAATCTTAATAAAAATACTCTTGGGTGTTACAAAAGAGAGGGTCTTTATTCCCATTCTTCGTCATTCCGATAGACAGACCCTGATCATTATTAAGTCGATTATCTTGTTGTCTGACTGTTGGTTTTGGGGTCGTTGTTACTGGTCAATGGTATCTCGACTACCCGAAACGTCCACCAAGTCACCACTTCATAGACGGATGTTACGTCTCTGAGTCCAAACTAAGGACCTAACCCTTCTAGGGGACTTATTCCCTAACCGATGGGTGAGGTCATAAGAAAAGTCCCTTTAGGGTATCTGTCTCCACGGTCCTTCGATATCAGGTCCTTCAGTGTTTTCTCAGTCTGTGCTGAATCGCTGATATGTTGTGGTTCTCGTTTCTCGACTATAGACACAGAACGACACGAACCACAAAAAGTCGTAACAGAGACGAAAAGTGTTTTTAGAGACTGAGATTTAATAATAGGAGTATATTTTCTACTCCCTCGAGTTTAAGTCTTTCTTAGATATTGAACCACTTACGGAGGGTTAAATCTTTCTATATGTCGACCTCTTAGTTTGCGTCCTGACGACCCCAAGGTTTTGTTTGAGAGGTTGTGTGGAACGACGAAGAGATGATGGTTATACGACGTTAAATCATCCAATTTAGACACATATGAAGAGTTTTTCGAGAGAGACAAAGGGAAATCTACAATAGGATGATAGGTATAAGAGGATTTTTGTTAAGATAGTAATAACGTCTACTCATAGTTCGTTTGTATAGTCGGGGATTATTATTCATAGACGGGAAGATCCAAAGGTGACGGAACTTCTCGTGTCTGATTTCCGTTGAGACGGAGTGTGAACTGGGTTTGTTTTGACACTACTGATATTTCCATGTATTTAGTCTTAAGAATAATCATACGATACATGGGAAACCAATTGATAAGACTTAAAAATAAAGAATGTATTAACGTGAGACTCTTATACTTTTACAATTTGTAATTGTTCGTAGTGTAACGACACTGTTATTTTCTGTAAAAAACTAAACCACTGTTACTCTCTTCTACTCTTCATCCTTTTCCTTCCAGACTCACCTCAGAAAATATCCGTATGTTTCAAATTTACTGTCCCGGGAAATATTAGGACGTAAATATGCTACATATTAAATGTAGGATATTTACATTTAAGAACTCATATACTTTCTGATTTTCGAAACAGACAAATTTTGACTGTTTTATGTAGTATAAAATTAACCGTCATCTCACTATTACCTTTCCTCTACACAGAATTAACCTCAAGAGAGGGACTTTTCTGGTTTAAAGTCTCACAGTAAAATTAATAAAGATCGGTAATTAGGACGTTAGTAGATAGTGAAAGAGGTACATAGTGTGGTCCCTCGTGAAGGACGACATTTACGATACTATAAATTTTTCGTTTACGGGTCACTTTTGTTTTTTTTTGGGTCTGATCTAAGTAACGGTATCGTTTAACGAGACTTTATTGTATTGGACTGAAAATTTAGTACTTACTAGTCCTACCTCTTGTACCGATTAAATTAATAATTGTTATTTGTGAGAACAAGTCTACAGGTAGATTAGATTAGTACTTAGAATAAACGACACAATTAAGTAGTAAGTTCATCAATTACACTATGAATTCTTCAAAGGAAAATGATACTTAGAAACTAATAGGATCGTGGGGAAAATGTGTTGACCTATTTGTGTTGTAATTTTTGTGTGACGGAATTAACGGTGACCATTGATAACATTAACTGTCAGAAGGAGTTTTATACTTCATGATATATTTTCCTTCTTTACCAGAATTCGTAAGATGCTTAGTAAGTAAAGTACATGTTCAGTGTCAGTGATGAAAAAACCACACGTGAAAAAGTTCACGGGTGTCTGAGTTATATAAGAAAAAAAATTATATAATTTTTTAATAATAAACAAAAAATGAAATGTTATAACATAACCGAAACGAAAAATGACGTATATTGATGTTTCCGACTTATTCTACAACTACGGGTTCCTAGATTCATTCGTTAATTACATGTGATTCCAGGCAGATCAGTTCCGATACCAAAAAGGTCATCAGTACATACCTACACTCTCAACCTGACACTTCTTCCGACTCGCCGCTTCTTAACTACGCAAACTTAACACCACAACCTCTTCTGAGAACTCTCAGGGAACCTGACGTTCCTCTAGGTTGGTCAGGTAAGACTTCCTCTAGTCGGGACCCTAAAGAAACCTTCCTTACTACGATTTCGACTTTGAGGTCATGAAGCCGGTGGACTACCCTTCTTAACTGAGTAACCTTTTCTGAGACTACGACCCTCCCTAACCCCCGTCCTCTTCTTCCCCTGCTGGCTCCTACTCTACCGACCTACCGTAGTGGCTGAGCTATCCGCACTCAGACTCAATTGAGGTCTTCAACCACTACCTGTCCCTCCGGACCGTACGACGCTAAGTATCCCAGTGTTTCTCAGCCTGTGCTGACTCGTTGACTTGACTTGACTTGACTTTTCGGGTACTTAAATTAAAATCCTAAGAGTAAAAATCTTCCTGACTACGACTTCGACTTCGAGGTTATGAAACCTGTGAACTACTCTTCTCGGTTGAGTAACCTTTTCTGGAACTACGACCCTTTCCAACTCCCGTTCTCCTCTTCTCCCGCTGTCTCCTACTCTACCAACCTACCGTAGTGACTGAGTTATCTATTCTCAAAGTCGTTCGAGGTCCTCTGTCACTTCCCGTTCCTTCGGACCGTACGACGTCAGGTAGTCCAGTGTTTCTCACCCTGTGCTGACTCACTGACTTGTTGTTGTAAAATGGGTGGGTAAAAGTCTCCGAAATAAATTTAAATTAAATATTTATCATTTTGAATTTACAAATCGGTAAAAATTTCCATTTACAAGGTTAATCATAAAATGAAAGTCAGTATTAAAGATTCATCGTAGGATATTTTAATTTTAGTTATGTACTTGGTACTGTCAGATCGGGTCTTTATACGGTTTTTCACATGAATCACCCTCATTTTATATCGGAGTTTTAACATTAATAGAATTGTAAAGTTCAAAGGAGAGTAAGGAGGATAAGAAAAACATCTACAAAAGTCTAATGTTGAGACTATAATTTAATTTTTAATTCTAAATAACTTAGTGTGTCTCAACTAACTAAAAAGGGTTCACGAAGGTTTCGTTTTTACGTAAGGTGATATAAGGTGACATCGTCTTATGGTTTATATTCAACAACGACCAGAAACCTCTGGGAAAATTCTAACCTACGTTATATTGTGATTTAATTTTTACGTCACGGTCTTGAATAGATTTACACCGACAAGAGTTTATCATTACAAAAGATTCTTGTGAATCCTTTTTTTATAGTCCTTAAATAAAATTATCGATTAAAGATTCTATAGACGAACTTTTAACTTTCACAATCAACGAGTCAGCACAGACTCAGATACGCTGGGGTACCAGACATCGGACGTTCCGAGGAGACAGGTGTCTTAAGAGGTCCGTTTTTATAACCTCACGTACCGGTAACGGAAGAGGTCCTTCTATCGACGTACACATTGATGTTTAAGTTGGACCTAAAGATAAGCACACCAGAGATCTTATTCTTGTCTACGGATCTGTACTTGAAATACGGATCTGTACCTTTTTAGAAATTACCTTCGTTTTAACTCAATATGAGTTTCTTATTTCCGTGTTTTCACTTTAGTAGAATGTCTTTAAAGGTTGTTCATTTTGATTTCCTCCTATAAAGACCGGTTGGTTAGTATTGGTTCCTTATCTCATCATTAATCCTCATACACAAGACCTTAGATTTGTGGACTCAAGTTTCAGACTGGTAGTGCACAAACAAATTTGAATCATCCTTTTATTTGAAGGGACACGTCGTTAATGAAGTAGACACTTTCTCCTATTATTAATAAAGATGGAGTATCCTAACCATACTCCTAATTTACCCTATTATTTACATGTCGTGGATGTTCTCAATAATCGTGTATTATTTAAAGGTATTTACAATCTATAAATATTAATATTATGTGTGAAAAGAAGAGAAGTTAAATAAGACGTAGATGAGATAAAACTGGATTATATACATCTACACCATGTAACGACCAGATATATGTTAAAATCGTAAGTATGAAGGTCTTTGCAATTGGGTATTGTGTAAGACTATGAGAAAAATGTAAGGTTTTCCTCGAACACTTGTGTCCTTTATTTTTGTTTCTTAAAAGGGTAAGAGACAAAGGTGACGATAAAGAGTCCCCACATTGGTTATAGTATTCTCAAACCACATGTAGGAAGTCTATAAAAAGATCCAATAAGTTAATAGAAATTTATTGAAAAGAACCGATACTAAACAAGATATTTATTCCTTTTAAAATCTAATACCCTTACAATCTAATATCCATGACCCATATCAAATATTAATGTATCGAATTGAAAAAGATTGGAAGTCAGTAAAAAAAAAGTAGAGGAGTGATATTGTATCTATTTTGTCAGTTTGATTAATACTCTCCTCCAACTAATCTTACCCACGTACCTCTTTCCGATCCTTTTTCATTTTGTCTTACTGGATATATAGTATATATATCACATACATATATATATACACACACACACGTACCCACACACACACGCACACACACACACAGATGCATAAATATTATCCCTATGTATAATTTTTCACTCTCGGTTTGATATTTTTGGTCTTTAAAATTTTTTATCTACTTCACGAACACTTTCCTTGTATTCGAGTATTAGTGAGGTTGCGTGAAGTAGTCTGTAAATTATTTATGAGTTGTCAAGATAATCATGGTTCCGTTACTTGTCCTTCTTTTATCTCGTAGTTCGTCCTTGGTGAGGGTGCTTTACTTTAATACTCGTATTTGAACTACTAATTTTCTACTTTGTGACGTCGTGTTTCGACATATTTTATCTAAGAACACATCGAACCTTTTAATGAACATTCTTTTACTTTACTTTCAACCCACGAACTTAAATGAACATACTAAAGTTTACAGAGACCGTTTTCTCTGACTTGGGGTTCTTGTGGGTAATTTATAGGGTTCGGATGTTCACCAATGTCTTGTTTTTCAACGGAAAAAAATTCGTTTCTCCTTTTTAATGTACTTCGAGTTTCATCAAAAGTAAGATTTTGGTCTGGTGGAATGAACAGAGGACACTTTGGACACACGTCCTGTTTTTCGTTGTCAATCTTGGTCTGCACCTTGTACCTGACCAATTTTTAACCCCTTTTTAATACACTTCCAATATATAACAGTAGAACTAATAAATTGAATATACGTCTTATGTAATACACTATACAACCCGACCTACTTCGTGTTCGACCTTAGTTCTGACGACTCTCTTTATAGTTATTGGTGTATACTTCTACTATATAATTAGTGTCTTTCACTTCTTGATTGTTCGGAGAACTACTCCCACTTTCCCCTCACACTTTTACGACCGAATTTTGAGTTGTAAGTTTGATGATTCTAGTATCGTAGGCTAGAGTAGTGAAACACCGTTTATCTACCACTTTTTCACCTTTGTCACTGTCTAAAATAAAAAACCCTACGATTTTAATGACACCTACCCACTGAAGTCGGTACTTTAATTTTCTGTGTAAGGAATCTTCTTTTCGATACTAGTTGTATCTGTCACACAACTTTTCGTCTCTGTAGTGAAACGACTAATTCCATATTGATCAGTTTCGATACCAAAAGGGTCATCAGTGTATGTCTTCACTCTCAACCTGGTAATTCTTCCGACTCCCGGTTTCTTAACTACGAAAACTTAACACCATGACCTCTTCTGAGAACTCTTAGGGAACCTGACGTTCCTCTACTTCGGTCAACTAGGATTTCCTGTAGTCAGGTCTTATAAGTAACCTTTCTGACTGTGATTTCGACTTTGAGGTTATGAAACCAGTGGACTACGTTTCTTGACTGAGTAACCTTTTCTGGGACTACAATCCTTTCTAACTTCCGTCCTCCTCTTCCTCTGTTGTCTCCTACTCTACCAACCTACCGTAGTGGCTAAGTCACCTGTACTCAAACTCGGTCAACGTCCAAAACCACTACCTGTCGGTTCGGACCCCACGACGTCAGGTACGCCAGTGTTTCTCAGTCTATTTTGACTCGTTGATTTGACTTGACTACCCTTATAGGTTGAGTAACCTTTTATGTGACTACGACCCTTTCTAACTCCCGTCTTTCTTTTTCACCTCTGTCTCCTACTACTCTACCAACCTACGATAGTGGTTAAGTTACGTGTACGCAAACTCGTTAGAGGTCCTCTATCACTTCCTGTCCCTTAGGACCACACGACGTGAAGGAACCCAGTGTTTCTCAACCCGTGTTGAATGGTGGACTTGTTGTTTTGTAGATATTTGATATGCGTATAAACTACAGTCACTTTACGTCATAGATACTTGATAAAATTAATCAATATGTAGTATCATAAGTAAGACGACGACGATTCAGTGAAGTCAGTACAGGTTGAGACACGTTGAGGTATCTACCGTCGGGTGGTCCGATGGGGCAGGGACCCTAAGAGGTCCGTTCTTGTGACCTCGCCAAACTGTAATGGAAGAGGTCACGTACTTTCACTTTTCACTTTCACTTCAGGGAGTCAGCACAGGCTGAGAATCGCTGGTACCTGACGTCGGATGGTCCAAGGAGACAGGTACCCTAAAAGGTCCGGTCGTATGACCTCATCCCACGGTAACGGGAGAGGTTCATAAGTAAGATCTCTTTACCTTAATTAAAAAACTAGTAGATGAGAAGTAAGACAGGGAAATTCCAAATCAAGTTTGTAGACGGAAGTATTTAGGACTAAGATTAAATTGAGTCCTTCTCTTTAGAAAACTCTTCCATATGATCGTAAAGAACTTCAATTTTTACAAAAATTTATAACCTAAGTATATATCGAAGTAATCAATACTGTCAATTTTGTTTACTAAATTTTCGTAAAGAGTTACAGTCGTTTAGAAAAAATCTCCGAAACTATTTAATCAACTTGATTCGTCGATCGGGCGGTCCGAGGAGACACATACCTTAAGAGGTCCGTTCTTATGACCTTACTTATCGACAAGAGAAGAGGTCCCCTAGAAAGACTGGGTCCCTAGTTTGGGTGTAGAGGACGTAACGTCCATCTAAGAAATGACTGATTCGGTGGTCCCTTTGTTCGTCAAAATTTCACCATACTTTACACCTTAAAATGGTTTAGAGAAGATTCTCAAGAGAAATACAACCTGATATTCCGATTCACGGGGTTTGAAACTTTCATACTACTTGTGTTTATCAAAATTTAAACAATCGAAGTTTCTTGTTTACTGGACCTACGGGACAACCGGATCGTCGATTATTGGATAGAGCGTTCCGTCTCCTGCGCCCAAGGTAGGGACCGACCCTTTGATTTTGCGGCGTACGGTTCCACCGACATGGAGGGCTCGGACGTACTACGACTTTCTGGAGTGTACTCCGTTCCTTCTAGGATTCACGATGTTGATTTACGTCGGTTTATTTATTTAATTATTAAAAAAATTTTTTCTCTTGTTCACTAGAGGTGTTTGGAAATATATCTGTCTAACCCCGTCCCCCCTCCCCTTCGTTCAACTAATAGGAGTTGTACGTAACAACGTAAGTCGGGTAAACATAATATATTATTTAAATCCGTAAAGACGTAGATCACTTTTTTTAGAATACTAACTGTTCTAGTTCTGGCTTTATAAAGTATTACAAGACGATCATTTCCGTTCGTTCCAATTTTAGTGAATAACCGATTAGATTTATTTTGTTCCTTGTGATTAAAAGTTTCATAACTTAAACAAGTCTGTAGTTCGAGAGAGGACGGTTTTGTTATCGTAGAGGATGATGTAAGAAAGGACGGAAACTCGAATCTTAGTGGGGTTCTACGGGCGACTAGGTGACCCATCAATACGGAGACGACACGACAAAAGGACTGTACTTTATGTCAACGAAGAAAGAGGTGAAAAAGAATAGTACGAACAAGAAATTCCGAGTCGAGTTTCACGGCAGGGGAGGACACTGGAGGCTTTAAAGGAAGAAATGGAAGACTTAGACTCGTATTTTAGAGTAAGTAATAAAAGAGACTCTTCGGTGTCGAGAAACGAGTGTTATGAGAAGTCTATGTGGTTCCCAAAGAAACATGTTTCTGGACGTTATTTTATAAAGAACTAGGAAAGTTTAAGTCCACCTTATTTCTGACTAGAACTTCATTGTGGTCAAAAAGACGAAACTCAACGTGTTTTACACTCGTCTCCACTCGATGTCTAACCTGTCCATTCTCCGTCTCCTTCTTCTCTGTATTCTATAACAGTCGTACTTGACGTACGGTCTTCTCTTCGACCGATAAAACATAGACAACTGGTGAAACTGAGATTTTAATTGTGACATACAAGTCAAGTCAAGTCAGTGAGTCAGCACAGGTTGAGAAACGATGGGGTACTTAGCGTCGTGTGGTCCGGAGGGACAGGTAGTGGTTGAAGGTCTCAAGTGAGTCTGAGTGCAGGTAGTTTAGACACTACGGTAGGTCGGTAAAGTAAGGACCAGCAGGGGAAGAGGAGGACGGGGGTTAGGGAGGGTCGTAGTCTCAGAAAAGGTTACTCAGTTGTGAAGTGTACTCCACCGGTTTCATGACCTCGAAGTCGAAATCGTAGTAAGGAAGGTTTCTTTAGGGTCCCAACTGGAGGAAGTCTTACCTGACCAACCTAGAGCAACGTCAGGTTCCCTGAGAGTTCTCAGAAGAGGTTGTGGTGTCAAGTTTTCGTAGTTAAGAAGCCGCGAGTCGGAAGAAGTCCAGGTTGAGAGTGTAGGTATGTACTGGTGTCCTTTTTGGTATCGGAACTAATCTGTCTTGAATCAATCGTTTCATTACAGAGACGAAAACTTATATGATAGATCCAACCAGTGTTGAAAAGAAGGGTCCTCATTCGCAGAAAATTAAAGTACCGACGTTAGTGGTAGACGTCACTAAAACCTCGGGGGGGTTTTTTCAGACTGTGACAAAGGTGATAAAGGGGTAGATAAACGGAACTTCACTACCCTGGTCTACGGTACTAGAAGTAAAAGACTTACAACTCGAAATTCGGTTGAAAAAGTGAGAGGAGGAAGTCAAAATAGTTCTCCGAAAAATCGAGGAGAAATGAAAGACGGTATTCCCACCACAATAGACGTATAGACTCCAAAAACTATAAAGAGGACCGTTAGAACTAAGGTCGAACACAAAGAAGGTCAGGTCGTAAAGAGTACTACATGAGACGTATATTCATTCGTCCCACTGTTATATGTCGGAACTGTATGAGGAAAAGGATAAACCTTGGTCAGACAACAAGGTACAGGTCAAGATTGACAACGAAGGACTGGACGTATGTCTAAAGAGTTCTCCGTCCAGTCCACCATACCATAAGGGTAGAGAAAGTCTTAAAAGGTGTCAAATGACACTAGGCGTGTCAGTTTCCGAAACCGTATCAGTTATTCGTCTTCATCTACAAAAAGACCTTGAGAGAACGAAAAAGGTACTACGTCGCCTACAACCGTTAAACTAGAGACCAAGGAGACGGAAAAGATTTTGGTCGAACTTGTAGTTCCTCAAGTGCCAAGTACTTAACGACTCCGGACCGAACCTCTTAAAACTCGTAATGAAATGATCGTACACTCTACTCACGTTAACACACCAACAAACTCTTAAGAAAACGTAACAGAAAGAAACCTCAACCTTACTTTTGACTGGAAAAGGTCAGGACACCGGTGACGACTCAAAAGGTTTGAACGACCGTATAACTCACGTCGTGAAAGTGTCGTAGTAGAAAGTCCTAAACTTTGTCGAGTTGACCTTAAGGTAGTGGAGGTGATCGAAACAAACATCACTACGAAAGATTCCGGGTGACCTGAAGTGTAAGGTTCTACACACCGAGATCTAATCACTAGTGTAGTAGTACTAATAGACCCACCACTTCTAGAAAAACATGTCAAGAAGGTACATAAGAACGGTGGAGAAGAATTATAGAAGACGAAGACAATCCAGGTCTAGTAAAGACAGGAAGTAGTTCGGGTAAAAACGTACTTTACAAGGGAACCATAGAGAATAAAAGAACTTCTCTAGAGATCAGGAAGGTTAAAACAACAAAAGGAGATAAAGAAACTTAACTAACGACTTCTTCCGAATAGAGAAGAACGATAAGAAACCTTGAAACGTAAGTCTACGAATATAGAAAGGAAAAGAGGAAACGAAAAACGGAGAGAAGAAAAGTGTCGGTAAACATTCCGGAGGGGTCTGTCGGTAAAACGAAAATACGTAAACAAAAGGTACCCCTACAAGAACTAGGGACAGAGGACATGTTACAGTGCTTGGAGACAGGTATCAAGGAGTTCGTGAGAGAGATAGTCTAGATCTGGGAATTTAGATAAAGAGTGAAGGTGACATATTAGTATTCCCTAAACTAAATCCAGTATGGACTTACCAGATCGCCAAAAGGGATGAAAGAAGTTAAATTCAGACTTAAACCGTTATTCCTTAAGTACTAGACTCGGTGTCAGTCGAGGGCCAGAACAAAAAAAAAACTGACATATCTCGAAGAGGTAGGAACCGACGTTTCTTATATTAGTCGGACTAAAGCCACAACTGGTAGACCACTACAGGTACACATCTCAGAAGAGAACACAACAACCTTCTCCCACAAACGATACTGGTCACGTAAAAGAACCGTTTTGAGATAATCAGAAACGGGACGAAGTAAGACGTAAGGTTCCGGTTTAAACGGACAATGAGGTCCACAAAGAACTGAAGGATGAAAACGTAAGGTCAGGGGATCTTACTTTTCCTGTAGAAAAAACCAACAATCAAGATTTTCTAGAGCATCCAGAAGTATTTTGGCAAGTTGAAGTCAAAGAAGTCGAAAAGACCAACCCCGTATCTGAACCTTTTGACACTATAACTTACCAAACGGAACCTCTACTTGTCTCTAGTAAGACAGCGAAAACTCTAACGTAGGTTCATGACGTCAAGCCTGAGAAAACAACTGGTACTACCGATGAGGTAAAAAAGACTCCCTAAGGACGGACGTCATCATCTATATTACCAGTAGACTCAATTTAAGTGGGTAAGGTCAGGTAAAATCAAGCGACTAAGGATCTTACAACTGTAAGTGGGAACGGTAGAGAACAGACTGGTGAAGGTTAAACGGAACTAAGTACCTGGACTGTAAGGTCCAAGAATACGTTATAACGAGAAATATCGTAGCCTGGAACGAAGATAGTGGTCAGTGTAGGTGTCGACCCATAACAAAAACGAAACCGAGGTAGGGAAGTAAGAAAGACCTCAATACAGAGGTGACTAGAGGTCATCGTATAACCCGTGGATTACTGGACCCCTCAAGGAGAAAACCATAGGATAGTAAAACGGAAAAGTATGACAAGTACCCCAAGAGTTCCGTTCTTATGACTTCACCGAACGGTAAGGGAAGAGGTCACCTGGTGTAAGACAGTCCGGAGAGGTGGTACTGGGCGGGCAGAACCCAACGGGGTGTCCGTACCGAACCAAAGTAACTCAATCTGTTCCGACACCAGGATCACACTAATCTAACTGATCAAAAGACACTCATACCAAAGTC
The DNA here is from genome assembly GCA_006410555.1 of Capra ibex. Classification (NCBI taxonomy): domain Eukaryota; kingdom Metazoa; phylum Chordata; class Mammalia; order Artiodactyla; family Bovidae; genus Capra; species Capra ibex. Next base: position 70,405,159 of record SJYO01006231.1, on the reverse strand, counting down.
ACACAGACGGGAGACTGACATACAATCCATAGTAATATGTCGATTGGGAACTTGTTGACCTCCTCCCCTTCCTAAGTCCCCGTGGGTGGAGGGCTATTCACCTTTTAGGTGTAAATAAAATTGGACAACTGACTCGTGCGTCCGTATGTTGGGAGTCATGGGTGTCCAAGGAGGGTTGTGTGTCCAACGAGGAATGGACATCCAAGGGGGGATAGACACCTAAGTTGGTTGGTACCTACTTTAGATCAAGACTTTAATTTAGGAGGACATTCACCTGGGTGTTCCCAGTTGACACGTGTATTAGAACTCATCTTTTAACTTTGAGTCTATCAGTCGACAAAATGTATTGGGTCACCATTCGTACGTAACGATAGTTTTCTCAATTTTAAATTTTGTAGAATAACTTCCGACTATTGATCAAGGGACCATCGAGTCAACTATTTCATAGGCGGACGTTATATCCTTTTCGACCAAACTAAGGACCGAGTCTTTCTAGACGACCTCTTCCCTATCCGATGGGTAAGGTCATAAGAACCCGAAGGGAATACCAAGTCGACCATTTATTAGGTGGACGTTACGTCCTCTGGACCCAAGTTAGGGACCCACCTTTCTAGGGGACCTCTAGAAGGTCATAGATGAGTGAGGTCATAAGACCGGACCTCTTAAGGTACCTGACATATCAGATACCCCAACGTTTCTCAGTCTATGTTGACTCGTTGAAAGTGAATACGACATATCGTGTCGTTAATTTTCGAAAACGATACGGTATGACGTATTCACTTTCAGTGAGTCAACACAGACTGACCTCTCCCCCTCCCACCCTACTAAACCCTCTTACCGTAATTTTGTACATATTATAGTACATTCTTTACTTAGCGGTCAGATCCAAACTACGTCCTATGTCCTACGAACCCCTACCACGTGACCCTACTGGGTCTCTCTACCATACCCCTCCCTCCACCCTCCCCCCAGGTCCTACTCCTTGTACACATGTGGGCACCGTCTAAGTGCAACTACATACCGTTTTGGTTATGTCATAACATTTCATTTTATTTTATTTACTGATATTTTTTATTTATTTTCATAAACACTAAAAATTTTAAAAATAACCTCATATCAACTAAATGTTACGACAGGATCAAAGTCCACATGTCGTTTCACTTAATCAATGTGTATATGTATATGGGAGAGAAAAAATGTACGAAAAGGGTATATCCGGTGATGACTCATAACTTATGTCAAGGGACACGATATGCCATCCAAAAATAATCGATAAATAAAATATATATCGTCGTACAAATACACACACCGTACGAATCAGCCCAGCTTGAGAAACACTGGGGTACCTGTCATCGGTGGTCTGAGGAGACAGGTACCCTAAGAGGTTTGTTCTTATGACCTCACTCAACGGGAAAAGAGGAGGTCCCCTTAAGGGTTGGGTCCCGAGTTTGAGGTACAGAGGACGTGACCGTCCGTCTAAGAAATGGTGACGTGGTGGACCCTTCGGTCATACAAGTATAAGGTTGTGTATATAACCCTGAATATCTGTGATAAACATCTGGTATATTAGAGGGTCGAATAGGGAGGTTGAGAATGAGGGACCATTGTCATTTAAACAAAAGACATAGACATTGAAATAAAAAAATTAATTAATTAAACTTGACCTCCGGTTAATGAAATATTATAACATAACCAAAACGGTATGTAAGTGTACTTAGTCGGTACCCACATATACACAAGGGGTAGGACTTGGGGGGAGGGTGGAGGGAGGGGTAGGGTAGGGAGTCCCAGTGGGGTCACACGGTCGGGACTCGTGGGACAGGGTACATAACTTGGACCTGACCGTTAGATAAAGTGTATACCATTATATGTACAAAGTTACGATAAGAGAGTTTAGTAGGGTGGGAGCGGAAGAGGGTGTTTCAGGTTTTCAGACAAGAAATATAGACACAGAGAAAACGACAGAGCGTATATCTGAGTAGTAATGGTAGAAAGATTTAAGGTATATATACACAATTATATGATATAACCACAAAAAGAAAGACGGAATGAAGTGAGACATATTATCCGAGGTCAAAGTATGTAGAGTAATCTTGACTAAGTTTACGTAATAAAAATTATCGAGTCATTATAAGGTAACACATATACATGGTTTCGAAAGAATAGGTAAGTAGACGGTTACCTGTAGATCTAACGAAGGTACAGGATCGATGACATTTGTCACGACGCTACTTGAAACCTCATGTGTACAGAGAAAGTTAAGACCAAAGGAACCACACATACGGGTCGTTACCCTAAGGACCCAGAATTGAGGATCTCCTTTTGTATCCGTTTTGTCAGAGACTGTATTTAGTGTCGTCCTAGAAGATACTGGATGGAGGGTCTCATTACCTTTGTTTTCGTTTTTATTTGTTTACCCTGGATTAATTTGAATTTTCGAAAACATGTTGTTTCCTTTGATATTCGTTCCACTTTTCTGTCGGAAGTCTTACCCTCTTTTATTATCGTTTACTTCGTTGACTGTTTCTTAATTAGAGTTTTTATATGTTCGTCCAGTACTTCGAGTTAAGGTCTTTTTAATTACTGGGTTAGTTTTTTACGCGGTTTCTTGATTTGTCTGTAAAGAGGTTTCTTCTGTACGTCTACCGATTGTTTGGGTACTTTTCTACGAGTCGTAGTGAGTAATAGTCTCTTTACGTTTAGTTTTGGTGTAACTCCATGGTAGAGTGCGGACAGTCTTACCGACGATAGTTTTTCAGATGTTTGTTACTTACGACCCCTCCCACTCCTCTTTTCCCTTGGGAGAATGTGACAACCACCCTTACGTTTGATCATGTCAGTGATACCTCTTGTCACACCTCTAAGGAATTTTTGGACCTTTATCTTCACATTGAGATGAAAACAAAACATCTATTCAAGTAAACATAGGAAAAAAAATTATAAAGTGTAAATTCGTTATAGTCTATAAAAAGAAAGAACATGAAAGTGTCATACCGTCAGGGACCCATGGAGATACACGAAGTCTACAATAATAATACCAAAAACACAGACTCATTATAAGGTAACATATATGTATGGAGTAGAGGAAATGGGTAAGGAGACAACTATCTGTAAGTCCACCGAAGGTACAGGATTGGTGACATGTATGACGATGTTATTTGTAAACCTATGTACATAGAAAAGTCTAATACTAAAAGTGGTCTATATACGGGTTATCGTCCTAACGACCTAGTAAGTCAAGTCACGTCAGTGAGTCAGTACAAGTCGAGAAACACCGGGGTACTTGACGTCGTGTGGTCCGGAGGGACAAGTAGTGGTTGAGGGTCTCAAATGAGTTTGAGTACAGGTAACTCAGTCACTATGGTATGTTGGTAGAGTAGGAGACAGTAGGGGAAGAGGAAGGTGGAAGTTATAAAGTGTCGTAGTCCCAGAAAATTTACTCTGTGAAGAAGTGTAGTCCACCGGTTTCATAATCTCAAAGTCGAGGTTATAACTTATAAGTCCTACCTAAAGGGAATCCTGCCTGACCAACCTCGAGGAACGTCAAGTTCCCTGAGAGTTCTCAGAAGAGGTTGTGGTGTCAAGTTTTCGTAGTTAAGAAACCACGAGTCGGAAGAAATATCAGGGTGAGAGTGTAGACATACACTGGTGACCCTTTTGGTATCGAAACGAATTACCTGGAAACAACCGTTGCAGAGACGAAAAGTTATACGACAGAGTCAACCAGTATTGAAAAGAAGATTCGTAGAAAATTAAAGTACCGACGTCAGTGGTAAACGTCACTAAAACCTCGGGGGGTTTTATTTCAGCCAGTGACAAAGGTAACAAAGGGGTAGATAAACGGTACTTCACTACCCTGGTTTACGGCCCTAGAATTAAAAGACTTACAACTCTAATTCGGTTGAAAAAGTGACCTAGTATACCATCGAGATAAAGATCAAATAATTCCTTGGAGTATGACAAGAGGTTAAGGGTCTCGAACGAGTTTGAGTACAGGTAACTCAGCCACTACGGTAGGTTGTTCGAGTAGGAGACAACAGGGAAAGAGGAGAACGGTCCCTCAACCACAACCTTTCCCTTAGGACCACACGACGTCAGGTACCCCAGCGTTTCTTAACCTGTACTGACTCACTGACTCGACTTGAATATGACAAGAGGTGTCACCGACCTTTTTATATGTAAGGGTTGTTATCACATCCTCCCAAAGGAAGAGGTTTTCGTACACTAAAACTTTCATTGTTTAAATCTAAACTTATAACCAAGATGCTTTAGTCAAGTCAAGTCAGCACAGACTGAGAAACGCTGGGGTACTTGGTGTACGTCGTGTGGTCCCAAGGGACAGGTAGTGGTTAACCGCCTCAGGTGGGTTTGGGTACAGGTGACTCAACCACTACGGTAAGTTGGTAAAGTAGGAGACAGCAGGGGAAGTTGGAAAGGGTCGTAGTCCCAGAAAGTTTACTCAGTCTAGAAGTGTAGTCCACTGTTTCATAACCCGAAAGTCGAAGTTGTAGTCAGGAAATTTAATTGTGGGTCCTGATTAGAGGAAATCCTACCTGACCAACCTAGAGGAACGTCAGGTTCCCTGAGAGTTCTCAGAAGAGGTTTTGGTGTCAAGTTTTTGTAGTTAAGAAGTCGTGAGTCCAAAGAAATAACAGGTTGAGAGTGTAGGTATGTACTGATGAACTTTTTGGTATCGGACCTGATCTGTCTGGAAACTACCGTTTCATTATAGAGACGAAAAATTATACGACAGATCCAACCAGTATTGAAAAGAAGGTTCCTCATTCACAGAAAATTAAAGTACCGACGTTAGTGGCAGACGTCACTAAAACCTCGGGGAGTTTTTATTTCAGTCGGTGACAAAGGTGACAAAGGGGTAGATAAACGGTACTTCACTACCTTTACCTACGGTACTAGAATCAACAGACTTACGACTCCAAATTCGGTTGAAAAAGTGAGAGGAGAAAGTGAAAGTAGTTCTCCGAAAAATCAAGGAGAAGTGTAAGACGGTATTCCCACCACAGTAGACGTATAGACTCCAAAAACTATAAAGAGGTTCGTTAGAACTAAGTTTGAACACGTAGGACGTCGAGTCACAAGGAGTATCTCTTCGAAATATGTCAGTCGTTTTTGATCGGAGGTTAGTTTTATTTATTTAAATTTAATTTTTTTTTTGTTCTGACCCTCGATTGACACCGGGTCTAGTACTTGAGGAACAACGGTTTAAGTTTGAATTTAACTTCTTTCACTCCTTTTGGTTTTCTGGTAAGTCCATAATGGATTTAGTTTAGGGAATACTGATGTGTCACCTACACTCTTTATCTAAATTCCCTGATCTAGACTATCTTTCTCACGGACTACTTGACACCTGTCTCTAAGTTCTGTAACATGTCCTCTGTCCCGAATTCTGGTGGGGGTTCTTTTTCTTTACGTTTTTTCGTTTTACCGACAAACTCCTCCGGAATGTTTATCGACACTTTTCTTCTCTTCACTTTTTGTTTCCTCTTTTCCTTTCTATATGGGTAAACTTACTTCTCAAGGTTTCTGATCGTTCCTTTCTATTTTTTCGGAAGAAGTCGTTAGTTACGTTTCTCCTTTTGTTATCTTACCCTTTCTGATCTCTAGAGAAGTTATTTTAATCTCTATGGTTCCCTTGTAAAGTACGTTTCTATCCGAGTTATTACCTGTCTTTAATATACCTAGATTGTCTTCGTCTTCTATAATTCTTCTCCACCGTTCTTATGTGTCTTCTTGACATGTTTTTCCTAGAAGTGCTGGTTCTATTAGTGTTACCACACTAGTGAGTGTGAGTGAATCTCGGTCTATAGGACCTTACACTTCAGTTCACCCGGAATGTTTCGTAGTGATGCTCGTTTCGATCACCTCCACTAACTTAAGGTCACCTCGATAAAGTTTAGGACTTTCTACTACGACACTTTCATACAGTCGTGAGTTAAACGACGTGAGTTATACAGTCGTTTAAACCTTTTGAGTCGTCACTGGTGTCCTGACCTTTTCCAGTCAAACGTAAGGTTAGGGTTTCTTTCCGTTACGGTTTCTTACGAGTTTGATGCTGTGTTAACGAGAGTAGAGTGTGCGATCCTTTCATTACGAGTTTTAGGAGGTTCGGTCCGAAGTCGTTATGTACTTGGTACTTTAAGGTCTACAAGTTCGACCAAAATCTTTTCCGTCTCCTTGGTCTCTAGTTTAACGGTTGTAGGCGATCTAGTAGTTTTTTCGGTCTCTCAAGGTCTCTTTGTAGATAAAGACAAAATAACTGATACGGTTTCGGAAACTGACACACCTAGTGTTATTTGACACCTTTTGAGACTTTCTCTACCCTTATGGTCTGGTGGACTGGACGGAGAACTCTTTGGACATACGTACAGTCCTTTGTTGTCAATCTTGACCTGTACCTTGTTGTCTTACCAAGGTTTATCCTTTTCCTCATGTAGTTCCGACATATAACAGTGGGACGAATAAATTAAATAAGACGGTTTATACTGTGTTCTTTGGAGTCGGAGTTGACGAGGTTCACGTGACACCCCTGTGAGTACCATGGTGGAGGTCTTAAAGATACATCCCGTAGTCTAAGGATATCCTAGAACCGTGTTGTGTTCATTATATTACAGTTCAGGTAGGAGAAGTTTCACATGGTAAAGGAAAAACATTTTGAAGAAGGTTTCCTCTTCAATAACAAGATTTCTCACTAAATACTTTATAATCCCTAAAATTTCTTAACACCAGGTATTCCAATGTTTTCTGTCCAGAAACAAGAATGATTAAGAACGGGATATTAGAGGAAGAGTGAAGAACTACCACCAAAAAAGTGATTCAGCACAGACTAAGAACACTGGAGTGACTGACATCGGACGGTCCTAGGAGACAGGTACCCCAAAGGGTTCGTTCTTATTCCTCACCTAACGGTAAAGGAAGAGATCCTCTACAAGGGTTGGGTCCCTAACTCGTACCCAGAGGACATAACGTCCGTCTAAGAAATGGTGGACTCGGTGGTCCCTTCGGGAGAGTGAAGGATTTGGTTGTTGTTTTTTTTTAGAGACTTAATTTTAATTCCTACCACTTTCGTCCTACCTTTTATTTCGTGTACGTAGGGATTCTTTTTCTCGCCCCTTACTTAAAGTAAAGTTAGTGAAAATACCACAAAAACATTCGAAATTAAAGTACATCTGAAACCAGGAAACGAGTATTATTCCTCCTAAGAAGTGATTACGTATTCAAGTGTGAAATGTTTGATGTAAATGATACCCGTTCAACTTTGTCTTTCGTCGGGTCATTTCTTACCGACCCGAGGTTTATGTTAAGGGAGTGTTACAGGGGTGGAGGTTCCTATCATAATATTTATTCTCCTGTGTAGTCTCCGACGGTTGGACGGTGTTCTAATTACATGGTGTCTCCTTTGTTGTCAAATTGGGTTCACTAATTTGACACGACCTCCGTGATTAAGTTTTGGTGATTTGTAAGTAAAACTTCAGACCTACGGTGACTCCCGAAGCCTTACTATGGGAAAGTAACCGAATAGTGAGAGTAGGATAAACTCGAGTTCTTTTAGGACATTGACAAGACGAGGGATCAAAGAGTTAAACGTAAAGTGTTTTTAGAGTATCCATTATTACTCTAACGCATCGGACATAGACCCCAAAGAAAAATTTTCGGTACACACGAATCAACGAGTCAGCTCAGGTTGAGAACGTTGGGGTATGTACATCAGACGGTCCGAGGAGACAGGTACCCTAAGAGGTCCGTTCTTATGACTTCACCCAACGATAAAGGAAGAGATCCCCTAGAAGGGTTGGGTCCTTAACTTGGGTGTAGAGGACGAAACGTCCGTCTGAGAAATGATTGACTCCACACTCCCTCCGGGGAAAAGATAACAATTTTCTATTTAACTCCGTACAATTTAAAGGTCTTAAATAAATTCGATCGTAACTAGAATTGAGTCAAGTCAAGTCAGGTCAGTGAGTCAGTACAGGCTGAGAAACGTTGGGGTACCTGACGTCGTATGGTCCGGAGGGACAAGTAGTGGTTGAGGACCTTAAATGAGTTTGAGTACACGTAGCTCATCCACTTCGGTAGGTTGGTAGAGTAGGAGACAGTAGGAGAAGAGGAGGGTGGAAGTTAGAAAGGGTCGTAGTCCCAGAGAAGGTTCCTCAGTCAAGAAACGTAGTTCACCGGTTTCATATTCTCAAAATCAAAGTCGTAGTCAGGAAGGTTTCTTATAAGTCCTGACTAAAGGAAAACCTACTGACCAACCTAGAGGAACGTCAGGTTCCCTGAGAGTTCTCAGAAGAGGTTGTAGTGTCAAGTTTTCGTAGTTAAGAAACCGAGAGTCGAAAGAAATATCAGGTTGAGAGTGTAGGTATGTACTGTTGACCTTTTTGGTATCGAAACTGATCTGCCTGGAAACAACCGTTTTATTGTAGAGACGAAAAATCATAGAATTGACCAGTCATGGTTTGCCCACCATCGCAAATTCTTGTTTGTCCTCGATCTCTTTTTGAAAATATCTCTTTTTTTACCTTCACTTCATTCCTTTAATAACTTTAATAACCGTCAGGAATCCAAAACTAAAGTATTGGAAGTCCATAAATATCCAAATCTGACACGAAACGACTCCATCCACGGTACCGTAATCTCGGTGAAGTTAGATTACTGAAGGAACAAATTAATTATAAGAAATTTTATACCAGTGTAAAAGATCAATCTACTCCGGGTTTAATTAAAATTCTTTTATTTGTACATGTCCGCATTACTATTTAATTTTTGTTATGAAGGTTCTTTATTCCCCCTTTTACATGGTGTGAATCTGTTTATCGTGTATTATTTTTGACTGACTTGAATTTACAGAACAGAGAAAGAAATATTTGGATTTCCTTTATAAAAATATCTGTCTGTTGACTTAAATAAGTGGAAACATGAATAGATTAATACCAGTCTCAGAGTGAGTAAAAAGGTTCAAGGTAAACTTTGGATTTGGTGTTGGCCCGATCATGGAAAGGACAATTAATGGACGGAATGGGTTCAAATTCAACAAATTGTCGATAGTATAATTAATACAGATAGACAATTTAATAAGGATGTTTAGGGTATCTGTAAGAAACGTTACCTCGTAAGTAACAAACATACGTATAAGGTAATAGAAAATCTTGTAAAATAATTCTTTTCGTTAGTATTCCTAACTGAAAGTACTATTTATTGGAATATAAGTGTCAGGAAGGAAACACGAACGAATCAGTATGAGTAAAAGTCCAATACACAATCTCTTATCCTTTTAACGGTGAATAAGTCTAACATTTATAAACCGATGGAAACGATGTAAAATCAGAGGGGACTTCGGTATCACTCCAACTCTATATATATTTAAAATTTTATTATAGTACATCAATAAATATGGTGTATTAATATCTCTTTAGATTTTAATGGTCATGTAAAACCTCATAAAATCTGTGTACTACGATGGACATATAAAGAAGTTACCGTCTTTACCGTTTTATGTGTATATATATAAATATAACATATAATATATTGTATTGTAATATACACACACACATATATATTTATATATACACACACATATATATATATATGTATATATACATATATAGTCCCGAAGGGTCCATCGTAATCACCATTTCTTGGTTGAACGGTTACGTCCTCTGTATTCTCTGAACCCAAACTAGGGACCCAACCCTTCTAGGGGATTCCCCCTGTGCCGTTGGGTGAAGTTGTAAGAACGGACCTTTTAGGGGACCTGTCTCTTCGGACCTCCCGATGCCAGGTATCCCAGTGTTTCTCAGCCTGTGTTGTCACTGAATCGTGTGTACGTGTGTATATATATATTTATATAAATAAATAAATATTCGTGTACACGAGAATCCACGAATTTACTTCGAGTGAACTACACCGCTCTACCCTCTGGAAAGTAAGTAAATTGGTCGAAAGTGAATTGAGAAGGTTAGACGATTCGGATCAAGGTGTGAGGTTCGTCTCCCCAATTTTCCAACTTCTTCTACGTCATGTCACAGTGTCTATACGTGTCCCTTACACCCCTTTGTTTAATTCTGAAGAAGTCGGTTTCCGTACTTTCTTCAGAAGGTACAGGGAGTTTCACTGTGAATTTTAAATTTATTGTCAACCGGGTTTTATTTCAGACCCTTTCTGTAAATACCTTTCCGTTCTTTGATATTTTCACAGGGAACGAAAATCGAAGTTTCAACAGTCACCATTAAACCATTTTCAGTTTAAGTCACCCTACCACCTCCGTCTTTAGTCTTACATTTTTACACAAACTTCTCACTCCCTTCCTCCTGTTGTTTATTCGATGAAGACATTCTTTGGACCTATATTTTTCGGTCTGTCACTTCTGTTTTTTGTATCTCTTCGAAACACAAACAACCAACTTCCATACTTAATGAGGTCATAAAAAGAAACGACTCTCCTTTTTTTGTCATCTCTTTGTTTTCGATTTCTTCAACAATTAACTATCTCAACGGAAGGGGTGGGGTGAGGGACTAGGGGGTGGGGGGGATTTTTTATCCTCCCCTAACTTATTAAACGAAATTTCCTTTTATTTTATCAGGAAAAAACGTAAACCTCTCTTCTTTATCCTCCTTGATATTTAATTGAATAGGTGTATATTTTTCTTTCAATTTCTTGAATTGTCTAGTGAAAAGTAAAATTTTTCTTCGTTTCAACAGAAGACTCTATGTTTCCTCAAACCTACAAGTTCTTCACGACACTGTTCCTTGTCCATTCTTTGGACTTCCTACTTTCTAACAGCTAATAGTGAACCTTGGGTTTCGGTAACTTGTTCATTTGGTGTTTAAGTGTCCCTGTGATTGAAAGTGTAAATCGACTAAAAACTTTAGTTCGATTAATTATCAAGTCGTATACTATTTATCCCATCTACGAAAATTTTGAACTCTACAAATTCCAATTCCGGTACCATTATATTCCAACTTGAGTAATACCTCTGTGTCCACCTACCCTCTTTTTTTTTTTTTTTCGTTCAGTATTTCTTTACTACTGAGACCTTTTATATTGAAGGTGTGATCTCTAGAACTACCCAATCATTGTCTCGACTTTTCTGTCTTTGAGTACTACTTTCAAAGAACACGACCTTATCTTCTGTAGTCTCCACTAACCTGTGCTCCCGATACCCGACACAACACAGGCATACAACTTCAGTATCGTGGATCCTGGAATTTTACACTGAGATGAAACCTCTATTCAAGAAGTTTCTATACTGATTCAATTTTACCCCAGTATACACTCCCGACCGATTACATTGTACTGACGGTAGGAATATTCTTTTCATCTAATCCTGTGTAAGTGCTCGTCTCCTTCTAGTACCCCCGTGTGTCCCTCTTCTGACAGTAAATGTTCGGTTCCTCTCTCTTGAATTTTCTGTGGTCAGGACGTTTGTGTAACTAGAACCTGAAGAGTGAATTAGAGACGACAACTTCGGTGGATCGGACACTGTAAAACAATACCGTCGGGGTCGTTTGTTAGTGTTACTCGTTGTCCTTGAACGTTTTGTACTACTCCTTCAATGGGGTTTTCTGGGAGGTATAGAGGATGGTGGTATTCGTTCTACTCTCTGTAAGTGTTTTCGTCCGTACTATATTTTTCTCACATAGTCGACCTATCAAATTAGTAATTTACATCATTTTTACACAAAATCCAATTTACATACGTGTAATTTACACAACTATGTTGAAACCCAAACACACGTTACAAAACAAAGATATATGTCGAACCAATATTCCGATGTTCGAACAACTCTCGTTCCTAATCCACAGTGAATCATAAAGAGTACAGAAGTATGACGGACGTGTATCTTTCAGAAAACATTTCCGATCGACTCAATTTGATTTTCTATATCAGGAACTTTATATTGTGTCACACGAAATAAAAAGATATATTAGAGTCTTTATTGTGTACATTATTATGTACGATTTCACGAATATACATATTTCGAATAATAGATTCAAGGAGAACCGTCGTTCATATCCATTGTCCCCGACATTTATATGTTAAACGATAATATTTAATGTTATTTTCTTTAACATTTTCTTTTCAACCGATACTAATGACATTTCTGCTACACACATAAAGAAGTAAGGAAAATTACCATTTCTGTCGTTCTTCCTGTCTTACTATTTCACCATATAAGTAACAACCGTACGAAGATCCGTGGGATCTATTATACGGTTTCATTGTTTTCCAGTCTACGATAATTTCTGTGTGTCCTGTTTTAGTGACATCTTGACAAGTAATCGATCTCACGAACCTCTGGTGCATCAAAAGACTTTCTGCTATATTTTGTGGAAACTAGAGTTTTAAATACCGGTTTTTCAGGAACTAGTACAATTGTGGTAACGAAAAACAAATACAAAGTGACATTAGTACTACCTAAAAGAATTCTACATGGAAAGTAGAAGTCCACGTTTATTATATTCTATACTAATTACGGACCGTGATTTAACCTAAAACAAGTATACACCCCTTTGTGAGTAGTCCGTCTGTCGTCGATGTAATTGTGAGTGTTCTCTCACAGAAAAAGTTCCTTAGTCGTATTTTATTTCATAGCTTTTAGATCACGTCACAGTTCAAGTATACCCGTTTACTCTTTCATCGACACAGTCATATTCAAAGTACCGAAATTTTGACACGACGATGATAAACCTCACTTTAGATTTTCAGTCTTGACATAACTTCTCGGTACTCGTGACCTACTCTCCGTCGAGGGGACCTCTGGGAGCTTGGAGTGAGACTTTGTAAGTAAGTTGTAGATTAGGGGTATGTATGTCAATTCCACGGGTGTCGCTTGACAGACGAAGGGTCATTGAGATAGTTTGGTGACTTGATTATTTTTTGTCCTTTTATTTGTAGATATCCCACAAAAAGGAAGGATTTGAACTGAAGTTGAATTTATAACCTCTTCCCTTGCCATTAGGTGAGGTCATAAGGAAAGACCTCTTAGGATACCTGTCTCCTCGGACCACCCGATACCAGGTCCCCCAGTGTTTCTCAGCCTGTGTTGACTCACTGATTGTGTGTGTGTGTGTGTGTGTGTGTGTGTGTGTGTCCTTACAACTGATTTTTCAACGTGCTGTACTCTTAACACTCAATTCAGAATAAACCTCGTTTTACTTCTGATCTCGGTCCCTCTATCGGGGAGTCTTTCGAGACTCTGACGAGGTTTCTACGTCACCGCTTTCGAGTTATATATTCTAATACCACTTTCCCCCTCAAGTTACGTTAGTTCGTGAATAAAATGTTTTCCAAAAGACGATCAGTGGTCCTCGACTACAGTGGTGCTTCCCTAAATCATGAAAAGATCTATAGTCTGGTCTAACCAATCCACACCTTTTAAGAAGTTCTCTACCCTTATAGTCTGGTGTACTGGACGGAGGACTCTTTAGACATACGTCCAGTCCTTCGTTGTCAATCTTGACCCGTACCTTGTTGTCTGACCAAGGTTTATCCTTTTCCTCATGTAGTTGTGACATATAACAGTGGGACGAATAAATTGAATATACGTCTCATGTAGTACTCTTTATGACCCGACCTACTTCGTATTCGACCTTAGTTCTAAAGGCCCTTTTTATAGTTATTGGAGTCTATACGTCTACTGTGGTGGGAATACCGTCTTTCACCTCTTGTTTTCTCGGAGACCTACTTTCACTTTCTCCTCTCACTTTTTTAACCGAATTTTGAGTTGTAAGTTTTTTGATTGTAGTACCGTAGACCGGGTTAGTGAAGTACCGTTGATCTACCTCTTTGTTACCTTTGTCACTGTCTGAAATAAAACCCCCCGAGGTTTTAGTGACGTCTACCATTGACGTCGATACTTTAATTTTCTACGAATAAGGAACCTTCTTTTCAATACTGGTTGGATCTGTCAAATAATTTAGTCTCTATAATGAAACGGTTGTTTCCAGGTAGATCAGTTTCGATACCAAAGGGGTCATCAGTACATACCTACACTATCAACCTGATATTTCTTTCGACTAGCGGTTTATTAACTACGAAAACTTGACACCAACTTCTTCTAAGAACTCTCAGGGAACCTACCGTCTCTCTAGGTTGGTCAGGTAGGATTTCCTTTAATCAGGACTTATAAGTAACCTTTCTGACTACGATTTCGACTTTGAGGTTTTGAAACCGGTGGACTACGTTTCTTCACTGAGTAAACTTTTCTGGGACTACGACACTTTCTAACTTCTACCCTCCTTTTCCCCTGCTGTCTCCTACTCTACCAACCTACCGTAGTGGTTGAGTTACCTGTACTCAAACTCATTAGAGACCCTCAACCACTACCTGTCCCTCCGGACCGTAGGACACCAGGTACCCTTGTACTGACTCGTTGACTTGACTTGACTTGACTTGACTTGATCTATAGTTTTCTAAGTTCCTAACCCTAGTCCTTTAGTCAAGGACTTTTATAGATTGATATATTTCTGTATAGGACGGTCAAAGGGACCTTGTGTCTCACGGAGTGAGAAGTAGGACTTAAGGGAAGTCCTGTACAGTTTTCAGTCGTCGATGCCGTCGTATCCATCTACCGTTTATGGGAACAACAAGTCAGTGATCGTTTATAAAGAACCGTTCATGGTTAAAAAATCAACTGTCCTTTTTATTTATTTCAGTAAAACCTTTATCTTCAACATCTTGAAAAATATACTAGTACTCTAAAATCGTAATCTTCTGTAAAAATTTCCGTAAATCTGGAGTGGGAGTAAGTTTCCAGTTTGTTGAGGAGATTCTAATCCTTAAGAGTTTGAAATTCAACAGAGTCTTAATGGACCTACCAAACAATTTTGTGTCTATTAACTCGGGGTGGAAGTCTCAAAGACTAAGTGACAGATTTTACCCTGACCCCGGAGATGTAAAGTTTATTCAAGCGTCCACTGAGATCTACGACCAGACCCCCTAGTGTGAACCTCTTGAAGTGTTAAAAATCAGAAACGAACTAGAAGAAATCCTCAATCTTTGGTGATTGAGTCAAGTTGTTTATCATTAGTTCACAGAGGAGAGACTAACCGTAACACGACCTCACATTGTTTACATCTTTTGTCAATGACTAGAACTTCTCAAAATCAGGTCACCCTTTTTGTCTCACAAAGTTATATTATAATTAATTGTTCTATCTGTTCTTTCACTACTCTCGAATTTTCTTCCATTACAAGGGTGTGAAATCAAGTCCCTTCGGAAGGACACTTCCGGACAATGCACTTGTACCGGAACTTTCCTCCTACCATTCCTTGAAGTCAGACTCTTTTCTCCTTCTTTTTACCATGTCTTTGTTTTATCGATCCCTATTCTTTACATCTGTTGTCCCGAATGTTTGTGTGTTAAAACATAATGTTTAATGCTAAAATTTTAAAAAGTTACTCAACCGGTCGTATTGGTATTTCCTGGATTTACGTCAAAATTTAAGAAGAATTATTATAAATTTTATAGTTTATACTGTCTCCTAAGATGTATGGTCATTGACATGTGTGTTGATACTTTCTAAAGTAATCTTTTTGATAGACTAATACTCTTATTTGTATGGTACGTATGTCTCGTGGATGACGTACTTACAGGGTTACCGACTCTGTCGAGGAAAGGTAAATTTCCCTATCCTCACAACAAAATACGACGAAAGGGTTTCATTCCGTTTTCGTAAAGTGAAACAAAAGTTTACTTTTGTTTTTCCGTGGAAGGGTCTCCGTGAAAATAATTCTGTATGTTAACTAGGAACTTGTTCCTTCCTTCCCTAATTAGACTCATATTAAATCTCAACCGGGAGTTATAGGTACCAAGGAGGTGTAGGAGACTAAGTTTGTTGGTCCCTAGTACACCATGGTATAAATGATAACTTCTTATAGGTGTTTATTCGTCTGAGTCGGTCAAGTTTAGGTACGACAAGTTCCCAGTTGATATCATTACGAACTCAGTCGGACGTCACCGGGAATTTTCAGATCATTGCTCCACAGTCAATAGGAGAGACATTTTCGAAAATCTTCCCTTCAGTTGGTGTTTTGGGATGGTAGTAACATCGTGGGAATTAGTCCGACGGAGGACAGGTCGACCCTGGGATCCCCTTCCATCTTCCTGGAGAAATATATACTCAAAGTCACGGTACCACCTTACGCAACACTGTCTCTTATTATTTTTTTTGTCTCTTGACAATTTACTCATTCTACAAGAGTCCCGGCCTCCCTTCCGTTGTCGGTTGGGTCAAGTATGAGTTTACCTCGTTTACCATACTGTTCCCTCTTGAACATTTTGTATATGTTGCGACTCAATCTCATCAATTCTAGTTTATATTTGAGTTAGTTTATATCCCTATTTACGGTCTTATTACTCAATGGAAACCCCTCTTCTTTTTTTAACACTAACTCTCTCTCGTTACTCCAACACCGTTACAAGATTAGAAAGTGTACCCACTATCGATGTACTCATAAAACTATTAAAAAACTCGACGTTTAAACGAAAAATATGAAAAAGATATACACCCAGTATAAGTATTATTTTCTCAAAAAAATTTTTTATTGTTGAACCCATTTGCAGGGAAGGAGAATGAACCAGTAATTCGAAACAAGAATTTGTATGTATACTGGAAGTTAGGAGTGTTGAGTGTATTTGTACCCGGTATCACTTCTAACATAAACCCGTTTACTGGACAAAAGACTTACTTTGTCTTTCGACGACAAAGACAACTCTACTAATCCCTATCTTGACTTTGTCTCTCCATGGTTATCACTCTATCCTATTTAAGTTCTCTTAAAAGTTTTATCGGAATTACTCTGTATTACTGATTAAATTTTCTTCAATCCCAATTTCAAAGTTTATTGAGGTCATAAAGTCTGAACTCACTGGTACACCGACCATTAAATAAAATTGGTCATCTCTTTTAGACCCTACAGTCAAGACAGATCCGGTATCATGAACGAGTCGGTCTTTATACGTATTTGTATTTATAGAGGAAAAAGTTCTTTTCTAAGGTAAAGACACGTAAGGACTAAATCAACCCTTTTTTTTACAAAACTAACGATAGAGATGTCTTGAATGTTTCCAAAATCGTCACCGATTCTTCGTGTGTTTCTTTGACACAAAACAAAACGAAAAATAGAAGTACAAAAAGTCTAACTACACGACTGTGATTCTGTACTTTGTTTAAATTTATACTTTGATTCTATTTTGTCTAGTCTGGACGGTAGTCAACTTATTTCTCTTCTTTTCCTCTGTTACCTGTTTATCTCCACGATTCTAATCTACACTACCGAAAGAGGGATTTTTATAACAAGACGGACTAATTATTCATTTCAAGGCAGTAATTTCTAGGTAGATGCGAATTCTTAAAAGAAGAGGGACTACAAAAGAACTTTAAAGTTTAATAGGACTCTCACTACACTACTCAGATAGTGTACTGAATAGAAAGTAACCGTTTAACCTTATTCGTATGTGTTTGTAAACGACTTCAATTATGATGAAATTTATAAATAAACCGTATTATTACCGTCCCTATATTGTTCACGAATCATAAAAGAGATCGTGTCTCTAGTTTTTCATCGTTAATGTTGTTAAAATGTTCAAATTGCGGAAATTAAATAACGGTCCTAACAAACTCACTGAAAGGAGACTTTTTTAATTCTCACTTGTGGTAGGAAGACTCAAATAAACTCGTAATAGTCTTCAACCCTTGTAGTTAATTAAAAAAGATTAGAGAGTGAGTATTTTTATACGTCATTCGGGAATCGATTAATATTGATAAATCTTCGGTGTTACCAGACTATATTACTATTATCGATTTATTTGTGGTTTCATCAAACATGTGACCGTTTGTTTTATATAACTGTTTTAGAGACGTCCCTAGAAACTCAGAATGTCGTTATCTGATTTAATATGTACTTTTAAAACCTCTCCTTTCGTCACCGAGATTTTGAAGATACGTATACTTAATAGACCTCTCGAAAAGTTTTAGGGTTACAGTTCATTGTCGATTATGGTTAATTCAGTCTTATAGACCCCTATCTTCGATTCGTAGTCATAGAAAATTCTGTAGGTTAATTAAGGTTGCACGTCGTTTTAAAACCTCGGTGACCTCATTCCATTGTCGAAATATAGGTTGTATTGAAAAATTTTATAATCTTCTACAGGAAATGTTCAAATCAAACCTTTCCGTTGTCCTTATTAAGAAACTAGGGAAGGAGGGTGATCCGATACTGGTGGTAAGAGGGATTCGAAAAGGGAACTGTTAGGTTGTAATAGACCGAAACCCCTCTTCTGTTCTTTTCACTCTTTCCAGAAATTTTTCTAGTTTTACACGTCAGTGAGTCATAATCTTCTGAACTCAATAATGCTAAGACTAAGAGTGACAGTTGGTGGATAATGGGTGAAACACAAGTTGTGAGACTTATAACTGTGGTAGAGGTGAACGAATACTAACTCCAGTTCTATTCTTCGTGATCCCGTGATTACCGACGGACTTTCACGACGGATCTGAAACTCTTCATCCTCTCTGTAATAATTACAATTCCTCAGTGTAGGAAGGAAGAACGATGTAGACTTCCCAGATTAAGGGGGAAGTTAGTTAGGAAAAGAGTCCTAGTTTTCGGGGTGAAATCTAAAGACGACAGAAGTACACAGTACCTTAAAAAATAATCCCCTTAAGGGGTGTTGAAACACCGGGACTGAGATCTTGAGGTTGACGAAGAGTGTCACTTCTTAGATTTTTTATAGGGACACACCGAGGTTGTCTCCATCTCCTACTCATTAGTAAAACTTTATAGGGATCTTGATTAAGGTATTGGTTCCGGATGAGAGGTCTTCTATTCTTCTCTTAAGGAGAGTGTGGTAGGGGGAAACCATAAGAACGGAAGAGTTTCTCTTTTTCTTTTTCAGTTATTACCAACCCTTAAGTCACTTTATATAAACCTTACGACGTAGGTCCCTTCTGTCCTCCCTTGTCCTCACCCCCTTTAGGTATGGTGACCTCTTTGTTAATACTTCTAGTGTCGAAACTTTGTATCCAGGTGTCTTTGTGACTCTGAATTGATCTTGTAATCGTGAGAAAGAGGGTTGTCGAATGACATTGTGTCCCGAGGTCACCTAATGTTGACTCTGTTGACATCCTGTCAAAGAGGTTCTCCTTCTCATAAATCCTTTCGGACTTCAGTTCTCCCCAATTTTTTTGTTTCTACCATCTCCTTGAACTAAAAAGACTGTAGATGTCTATTTCTTTTGTAATTTTTCTGGTTTAGGATCGGTATAATTGTATACAGGAAAATGATTTCGGGATAAATCGGTGGACTCGAAAGGTCCACCGAGTCGCCCATTTCTTAGACGGACGGTATGTCCTCCTCTGTGTCCAAACTGGGGACCCAGTCCTTCTAAGGGTTCTCCTCCTTTACCACTGGGTGAGAGAACGGACTTTTTAAGGTACCTGTCTCCTCTAACCGTCCGATGTCAGGTTTCCCAGTGATTCTCAACCTGTACTAACTTGTTGGTTCGTGTAAATGGAGACGGGGATAATAGGATAAGTTATTCGGACCGAAAGTTTTTTCTAATATTCCTTACTTCTTTTCGTTCTCTTTTTTACCTCTTTTTCGTTAATAGTCTGAGTCTACAATGTCTTACCAACTTTAATAGTCTGTCCTTTAAATTTTATTAATACTAAATATACGATTCCCGTTTTTATAATTTTCGTCTGTTGTATTCTTATCTGTGTACATTTTTCACTCTACTTATGAGGTTTTTTCTTAGTATGACTTTACGATCTTTATCGACTCCTTTCTTAGTTACTCGAATTTCTGTCTCATTATCTTTGAAGGGTTTAGTTTTCGAAGGGTTTACATTCTCCTTTTTTTACTTGGTTTTTTATTGTTTTGTCTCGTAAGTGCATGACACCTTTTTACAATTTCCACACTGAATGTGGAAATTGTATTGACCTTATGGTCTTCCTTCTTTCCTCTTTTTTGTGTTTCCTCCTTTTTATGAGGTTCATGAATCTTTCATTTATTATGTATATTGAGTACAGAACTTTTCACAAATGAAAAATTGTTTTCTTTTTATTTTATGTATATTATCTTTTATCCTTTCTATGTTTTAGTTATCGAATTCGAAGGTGAAATCTTTTGATCTCTTTCCTTGAATTCGGATTTTTTTCGTCTTATTTTATTATTAAAACTCGACTTTTATTACTATGACGTACTTTCTTTTATTTCCTCTTTTTAGTTACTCTGGTTTCCGTGTGAAACTTTTATAGCTAATTAACTATTTGTAGAGTTGAGTCTGATTCGTTCTTTTTCTTTTCTCTCTTCTGTGTCTAGTGGTCATAGTGTTTATTTTCTCTCCAGTAGTGATGACTAAAACGTTTTAATTCGTGTATTGTTTCTTGATCATACCTATTGAACTACGGATGTTTAAACTACTGAATCTACTGTACTTGGTATACATGTACCAAGTCAAGTCAAGTCAAGTCAGTGAGTCAGTACAGACTGAGAAACTCTGGGGTACTTAACGTCGTACGGTCCGGAGGGTTCAGGGAGTGGTCGAGGTTCTCAAGTGGGTTTGGGTGCAGGTAACACAGCCACTACGGTAGGTTGGTAGAGTAGGAGACAACAGGGGAAGAGGAGGACGGGAGTTAGAAAGGGTCCTAACCCCAGAAAAGTTTACTCAGTGGAGAAGCGTAGTCCACCGGTTTCCAAACCTCAAAGTCGAAGTTGTAGTCAGGATGGTTACTTGTGGGTCCTGACTAGAGGAAATCCTACCTGACCAACCGAGAGGAACATCAGGTTCCCTGAGAGTTCTCAGAAGTTGTGGTGTCAAGTTTTCGTAGATAAGAAGGTGTGAGTCGAAAGAAATATCAGGTTGAGAGTGTAGGTATGTGCTGTGACCTTTTTGGTATCGGAACTGATCTACCTGGAAACAACCGTTTCATTACAGAGACGAAAAATTATACGACAGATCTAACGAGTATTGAAAGGAAGGTTCCTAATTCGTAGAAAAGTAAAGTACCGACTTTAGTGGTAGACGTCACTAAAACCTAGGGTCTTTTTATTTTAGTCGGTGACAAAAGTGACTAAGGGGTAGATGAACGGTACTTCACTACCCTGTCTACGGTACTAGAAGCAAAAGACTTACAACTCGAAATTCGGTTGAAAAAGTGAGAGGAGAAAGTGAAAGTAGTTCTCCGAAAAATAAAGGAGAAGTGAAAGACGGTATTCCCACCACAGTAGATGTATAGACTCCAATGACTATAAAGAGGGTCGTTAGAACTAAGGTCGAACACGAAGGAGGTCGGGTCGTAAAGAGTACTACATGAGACGTATATTCAATTTATTCGTCCCACTGTTATATGTCGGAACTTCGTGAAGAAAAGGATAAACCTTGGTCAGACAACAAGGTACAGGTCAAGATTTACAACGAAGGACTGGAC
Source organism: Capra ibex (assembly GCA_006410555.1). Lineage (NCBI taxonomy): Eukaryota > Metazoa > Chordata > Mammalia > Artiodactyla > Bovidae > Capra > Capra ibex. Next base: position 70,383,708 of record SJYO01006231.1, on the reverse strand, counting down.
GTATGTCCAAAGAGTTCTGTGTCCAGTCCACCAGACCATAAGGGTAGAGAACTTCTTAAAAGGTGTCAAATAACACTAGGTGTGTCAGTTTCCAAAACCGTATCAGTTATTTCGTCTTTATCTACAAAAAAACCTTGAGAGAACGAAAAGGTTACTAGGTCGCCCTACAACCGTTAAACTAGAGACCAAGGAGACGGAAAAGATTTTGGTCGAACTTGTAGACCTTCAAGTACCAAGTACATAACGACTTCAGACCGAACCTCTTAAAATTCGTAGTGAAATGATCGTACACTCTACTCACGTTAACACGTCATCAAACTCGTAAGAAACCGTAACGGAAAGAAACCCTAACCTTACTTTTGACTGGAAAAGGTCAGGACACCGGTGACGACTCAAAAGGTTTAAACGACCGTATAACTCACGTTGTGAAAGTGTCGTAATAAAAAGTCCTAAACTTGATCGAGATGACCTTAAGGTAATGAAGGTGATCGAAACAAGTATCACTACGAAGGATTCCGGGTGAACTGAAGTGTTAGGTCCTACAGACCGAGATCCACTTACTACTACCATCGTGTGAAATTTACCTACATATTTAAACAGTTTTGAGTAGTTTTACATAAGAATTTTATACATGGAAAATAACGTATATTTAACTTGGATTTATTTTTAAAAAATTTCTGTTTAAAGTATTAAACTTTATACTTTGAACTTCTTACAGGAAGTTGAAACTTAGAGTAAAGAAGAACACGATTCAACTTTATAATCTTCGTCATACATTCTTTCATGAAGTGTACTATGTAAAGTGTCAATCCATCAGTCACTTTTACTCAAAGGAAAAGACAAAGGACTTATTTTCAATAGTGAGTTTTACATTCTTAAAATTTTGATTTTAAAGACTTTGTAATTAATTAGTATAAAGTTTGACACAATGTATGGAATTAGAAATCGTGTCTAAATTTTTTATTCAGTTTATTCCTATTAAAGAAGTGGATGGATTAGGTTAAGTAGGAACTTCTCATATAAATCCTCAATAAAGTAGATCCTTCTGAGTGGTTATGATGGAGAGTTACGACAGTACGGTCCTCCGACACCCACGGAGAGGAGAGGTGCAGGTACGACTATAGAGAGACATAGTTATTATGGACGATAACAGACAGATAATGGATTGCGTCTCAGATCCGGTCTCTTATAGTGACAACAACAACAACATGTCAGCGAGTCAGCACAGACTCAGACGCTGGGGTACCTGACGTGATGTGGTCGAAGGGACAGGAAGTGGTAGAAGACCTTGAACGGATTTAAGTACGGGTAACTCAGTCACTACGGTAGATTGATAGAGTAGGACAGTAAGGGAAGAGGAGGACGGAAGTCAGAAAGGGTTGTAGTCCTAGAAAAGGTTAAAGTGTAGTCTACCGGTTTCATAACCTCGAAGTCGAAGTCGTGGTCAGGAAGGTCACTTATAAGTCTCTACAGAAGGAAATCCTAACTGACCAAACTAGAAGAACGTCAGATTCCCTGAGAGTTCTCAGAAGAGGTTGTGGTGTCCAGTTTTTGTAGTTAAGAAACCGTGAGTCGAAAGAAATGTAAGGTCGAGAGTGTAGGTATGTACTGATGACCTTTTTGGTATCGAAACTGATCTGTCTGTAAACAGTCGTTTCATTACAGAGACGAAAAATCATAGGACCGATCCAAACAGTATCTCTTATAACGGATTCTTTCAATAGTGTTCCCACGAGTGTCTTCCTCCCTTTTGTACTATCACGTCCTCTTTTTGGGTCCGTTCCTAAATCAGAACCCGGAGTTGACTTTAGGTCGAAACCAAGTTAGGGGATCCCTCAGGGTCTCATAAAGTAACGGTGTGTCCCATGTAGGGTCGGATTGTGTTCTTTGGTCGGAAAAGGAGAAGTTGATGAGTGTGAGAGGACGGAAGGGGGAGTGAGTGGGTATTCAGTTCTAGTGAGGGGTACCCGATAGGGTGTTTTCCCGTATTAGAGACTCGATTCTACCGTTAAGAATCTTCTTTTTCCGTTGACAATCGGTAATCGTCGGTATGTGTATCGTTGACCCCCTCTCACATGGTCCGATCATTTCTCCAGACACGACCTGTGGTTTTATTGACGATGCGGTTACATCTAAATGTGAGATCATGTTCCTCTAGGTTGGTCAGGTAAGACTTCCTCTAGTCGGGACCCTAAAGAAACCTTCCTTACTACGATTTCGACTTTGAGATCATGAAACCGGTGGAGTACGCTTCTCAACTGAGTAACCTTTTCTGAGACTACGACCCTCCCTAACCCCCGTCCTCCTCTTCCCCTGCTGTCTCCTACTCTACCGACCTACCGTAGTGACTGAGCTACTTGCACTTAGACTCACTTGAGACCCACAACCACTACCTGTCCCTCCGGACCGCACGACGCTAAGTACCCCAGCGTTTCTCAGCCTGTGCTGACTCACTGACTTGACTTGACTTGTAAAATTTTATAACACGTCCTTGTACTCGAGAACTTAGTCTACCGGACATCTATTTTTAGGGTAATACATAGAAACGTGTTTGGTGAATTGAAGAGATTTACAATCAAGGGTTCTATTTTTATCGTCATAGATGACGTATAACGATAGTACTCTTCATTTACTGTATTATATACACTTCACAAGTCCGGACACAGACCTTGTATTCTTGAATTATGTACAATCCCAATGACAGTAATAACGACGATAACAATAATAGTAATAATAATATCGTTCAACGAATGTACACTTGGAAGTTCAACGTTTGAAAGTCACTACACTTGTATGTAAGGGTACGGGTTAGTACATCCAGTCAAGTACACGGACCACATGTGACAGTACACATACGTACGAGATGTTCACCAACCCTAAAATAGATGAAATGTCATAACATATCTTATGACATCATCTCATAGAAATAAAGTTCGGGTCCTACAAGTCTTCGTTCGTATTTTCGTCACTACATCGACCGTGACGATTCTTCATGGGTCGTTATTGTTACCCCTTTTTTTACTTTTATTAAGTCTCACCTCGTTCCACTTTTCTACGATCTACAACAAACAAGAATATTGTACTTAGCTAGTTGGTAGTCGTACTAAGATTTCTTGTTCCTGTTCTAGTACCTTGTACACTTCAGACGACACGGTTCCTACAGGTGTTATAATAGTTTCTTCGTACCTTTTCACTACCTCCTCTACCTCTTTGAAGAGTCACACACCTACGTTCTAGTCGTACTCTTAGTTCAGTACGAGTTGGATTCCAACTAAGTTCTCTTTCGATTTTCGAAAATACTTTTGAACTTCTTCTTTGTGACGTTTTGTAGTCCTTCCCCGTAGAAAATTACGACTAGTATCGACTAAAGTAGTCAAGTTCCGGTCTCGGTCGAAAGTGTTACGGTTTCATTGATCGTTCTGTCCCTCTCGTCTATTCCGTCGACTGACCCTTAAAGGACTTTACGAAGTTCTTTAATGACTACTCCCATACGAAAAATGGGTTCGTCCAAAAATTACACCTACTCTGTCTTCATAGTAGAAGAGAAGAGACATGATCTTCTCTTACGGTCTGGGTTCAATGTAGTCATTCCTCCTTTCCAACTACGTTCCGATATGTTATCGTTTCCTATCCGATTAAGACAACAAACCGCCGTCACGAGGACCACTATACTTCGATTTCGAAGAGAATCAAATAGTAAGTCTCTCGACTTCTTGGGAATTTTTGGATCGGTTCTCGAGAGAAGGATGACCCACCTTCTCATTGGTGTTTTGGATCCAGTGTGTCCGGTAGAAGGTCCTTGTCAAAAAGGTAATTAAAAAGGGTCTCCATCTCTGTATAACGAACCTCTTCCTGTAGAGTAAGTTGTTAGAAAACGACGAATTGTTACGAGGTCCGGTGGGGGTAAGTACCTTCTGAAAGTAGGGTTACAGTTTCATCACGTAGTCAGTGTATTAAGATACAGTGAGTAGGTATGATACCTGCTCCCTCAATGTCGTTAAAAGTTCTTTATAATAAATGTAGTGTGAAAAGTAGTCCGTGATTTCCGTTCACTGCTTAGACCTAGTTGGAACACTGTTTAAACCTTTCTAATAGTGTAGATGTAGGTGGACGTTACGTCCTCTGGGACTAAAATAAGGACCCAACCCTTCTAGGTGACCTCTTTCCTGTCCGATGGGTGAGGTCATAAGAACCCACAGGGATCACGGAGTCTGTCTTTTCTTAGACGGACGTTACGTCCTCTGGACCCAAGCTAGGGACCCAACCTTTCCAGGGGACTGCTTTCCTTGTCGATGGGTGAGGTCATGGGGACGGACCTCTTAGGGGTACCTGTCTCCTCAGACCGTTCGATGTGAGGTACCCCAGAGTTTCTCAACCTGTACTGACTCGCTGAAAGTGACAGTACTGTAGATGTTTCGGTATTTTTTGTAAATGAAACTAACCGTACTCAAATGTCGGTAGTGTTACTTACCCCAGACCTTCTTGGAAACGGGCGGTTAACAAGTGCTAAAAGTACCTAAACTCTTCCACCTTCTCCTCAGGTTTCTCCATAAGTCGTTGAATCACCGGGAGTCGTTCTTCGACCTCGATCTAGACGTTCTCCTACTGAAGTGACTTGAGGAACGACATGTTGTGTTCCTCGAATGATTACTTTTGGACTACCTTGACCTCCGGGTCTCTTTCCTACTTCTTTCTGTTCTCCTTCTTCATTGACTTCTTGACTAAGTGTTACGTCCTTTACCGTTTCCTTATAAGAAATAAATTCCTCCGTGACAATCGAAAACTCCGTACTAGCCTTTTATCTTACCATGTGTTTCCAATGTCGTCGGTAAGTCTTTCGTTAGGTCACGATGGTACAGTAGATTCTACTCTCTTATTTCTCGATGATATGATGAGTCTGTAGTCACCCAGTAAAGAAGTTCTCCCATCCTATTTACTTTGGTCGTTCCTTTGGTCTTGGACACGGTAGTTGGAGTCCACACTCACTTTAACATCGAACGGGAGGTAGAGGATAACGACTACTAGGAAGTCGAGATGGCAGAAGGGTGGAAGAGCGGGAGGAGATCAGTCATTGAGAAGAAAGGACAAGTGAACTACGGTCGCGGACATACGGTCGACAATATAACGTGATAATATGAAAATTTCCATGACATGACATTCTAATTTTTATAAAAGGACTAAAAGTGTAAATAAACAAAAATTACATAATAAATATAAATATTTGGATAATGTCACGACATGATATGTCGACTAACACAATCACCCATGGATCCGATTAAAAGCCTCTTCCGTTACCGTGGGGTGAGGTCATGAGAACGGACCTTTTAGGGTACCCACCTCCTCGGACCACCCGATGTCAGGTACCCCAGTCATTCTCAGCATGTGCTGACTCGCTGAAGTGAAAGTGAAAAGTGAAAGTACGTAACCTCTTCCTTTACCGTTGGGTGAGGTCACAAGAACGGACCTCTTAGGGTCCCTGGCCCCTCGGACTGTCCGACGGTAGATACCCCAACGTGTCTCAGCCTGTGCTGACTTCACTGAATCGTCGTCGTCGTCCGATTAAAACAACCTGAATACTTGTTTCATCTGAATGTTTACGTGAGAGTCTTCCCTTAAGTAAATATACTTGGGGATACATGCATAAAATTAATAGTATTATTCCCAGACATAAGGAGTGATCGATTAATTAGTGCATTCGTTTTGCTTTTGTTTGAGAATTGTCCGTGCTTGTGTGGGTTGTGATTATCGATTCAGATCCACGATAGTACTGCCCCGGACCGTAAGTGTCGACTTGACACCGTAGGAAAAGAACTTTAATTGGTGTGTCTCGTAACTGTAGTCTGTTCCATCGAGACACTGAGACTATTTTGTTCTACTTTTACTGATGACGTACTTGAACAGTCTTGTATTTGTTTTATTCCACTGTCATACTTATTGTTTTCAATGGTTTGTGGCAGGAGAGGACCGATTGTTCTGATTGTTGACAAAGAAACGGTTACTATACGAATCGGAGTGTAATAAGAAAGTCGGAGATCTATTCTGAGTCATTTTGTAGGTTAATATATTTGAGGACGAGGGACTACCGTAGGTTAAGTCTCGTTTGAGTTGAAGAAATTTGGAAGGAGTTTAGAAGGAGTTTTTTAATGGACTGTGTTCGAGTTTAGGATGTTATTTGGGAAGAATTGTGAGAAGATAACATTTCGTGGTACGAGGAGGCACCATACACCAGAGGAAGTAACGTTATTTGGATATTTAATTGGAAGTAAACTGATGTCTAAATAAAGACTACCAGAAGTCAGTCTCCCAAAACTGTGCAAAACCCAAAACTAATAAGTGAGGACATGAAAGTCACGGATTCTACTTTTCCGAAAAGTATTTTCGAAAAACTTAACTTCTTTAATTGGGGTCTATGTTCAAACAAGGTTTATAGACCTAACACAAATTACTGATTGTGGTCACGAAAGATGTAGAAGTCACTCATGTTATTAACTCCTATGTGTCTATGTATGATTCGTGTCTTGTTCTTACAACCCGTTTTGACTCTATGTGTATATTTATAGTATCAAAACTCGTAGACCGGTAGTTACCGTCATTACTTCTTGTCATTTAGTTTCCGAGTCCATGTCGAGATTTTACTGTCTGAACACTGATCATGTCTGACGTTGCTGTCTGCCATAAAGTTTAGTTTCTCGATAGTAGTAGAACACGGGATACATTTATCCAGACAGAGTCCAACAGTGTCATAAGGACCTTTAGTCTAAACCTGATGACGGTAGAATGTATCCCATCTTTTGTCACTGTTACTAATCTTTGGGGTCATCATTGAATTTGCCCGTCGGATAGGTCGACTACCTTTTATTATCTTTGTTACGTTTAGTAGATATCGTTCGTCTATGAGAACACCATTAACCTTCTTTGAGAGTATATGTTTGATTTGTCACTTCGAGATATAATAAAAATCTTCCTTTTTTATACAGTAGTAGATTGAAATATCAGTAGAAATGACAGGTGACAGTGAAAAAAGGGAAGTTCAGAACTCACTCTCCATTTTATACTAGCTGTAATTTCAAGACAACAACAGATCAGTGATTCAGTACAGACTGAGAAACCACTGGGGTACCTGACATTGTGTGGTTCTAGGAGATAGGTACCCTTAGAGGGTCCGTTCTTGTGACCTCACCCAACGGTAAAGGAAGAGATCCCCTAGAAGGACTGTGTTCCTAAATTTGGGTACAGAGAACGTTGCCGTCCCTCTAAGAAATGGTGACTCGGTGATCCCTTCGGGGTGTAATTTTAAACTAGGGGTGATTTACTGAGATATTCTGACAGAGTAACTACTGTGCTAAAAATTTTCTGTAACAAACAATATCCTTCTTTACTCTTAATAACGGTAAAAATTACTACAGTTACTACAGTCATAAGATTACATTTGAATATACGTGGAAGTTTTATTATAAAAGAACCTTCTTTTACACTTTATTACTATGTCATGGATTAAATGTGAAATTCGACAATACAAAAACTGTACTTAAGACGTGTATAACGTTAAACCCAGTACTGTTAAAATGTGATCTTTACGTACTAAAACAAAAAACAAAACAAATTTTTAATGATTGCTCTCCAATAGTGTTTCGTATTTTGACTTTGGTGGGTATTGAAATTGTAATTTTATACGGGTCAAACTACTGTGAGAACGAGTGAAAAGGAAAGAGTAAAAAGAAATGACATAAATGGTTTTATAATTATCATAGATAGTTACGGTGAACAGTTGAGTTAAAATGAATTATCGTAGTATATTTAAGAAATGGAGTTATTTCCGTAAAACTGTGGTAATAAAATTATATACATGGGGGAAGTATAATCCTTTGAAACAACACCAAATCGGTGATTCAGTACAGACTGAGAAACGTTGGGGTACCTGACATCGTGCGGTCCGAAGAAACAGGAAGTGACAGAGGACCTCAGATGAGTTTAAGTACAGGTAACTAAACCACTACGATAGATTGGTAGAGTAGGAGACGGAGGGAGAAGAGGAAAACGAAGGTTAGAAAGGGTCTTAGTCCCAGAAAAGGTTATTCCTTTGAATTCGAAGGGTAAAAATTGAATTTTTTGTTGTTTGAAAGTCTTACTTGTTAAAAGTATTTAGTCATAGAGTGTAAGAGAGGGGATACCTTTAGTAGGTTTTAGTTGTTCCTCTTGAAAATTACGTTTGTAAGAAAGGTTACTTCTGTCTATAGAGGTCAAAGATTTAATATACATTCCTGGTAGATTTCGTTAATACTAATTCTCTCATCTGTCACTTCTGAGAACCTTATTTTAAGTCTCACCTTAAAGGGATCACTCCTTGTATGTATTTTTAAGAGAGGTTTACGTAAACATTTATAGTCTCCATGTTTGACTACAAGTTTTTGATATAGAGAACTATTTCTCCCCCACGTTCTTGACCCATATTTATCCAATCATTGAGTTAAAGAGGAGGTGACATAAACGAAGTCACTTCATCTTATTTGTCTTATGATCTTTTCTTTTCTTCTTTGACATCAATTTATTTCGTCGGACGACAAACCGTTGTCTTTCCTTCTCCTTAAAACTTAAAACTTGTTCTCATTTTGATCTTGTGATAGAACTGGAGGTACACCGGGAGAGTCCTTTAAATAACCTTTTTTTTACTACATCCTTTTTAGTTAAGTAAGTACGATTTTGTGTTTTTCCTTGGTGTCTTCATAGTTTTTGTATGTGAAGTCTGAAAATAAAGACTGGTTCTACCTAATTGTCCTTGGACTAAATAGGAGAGTGGAATCGGTCTTTTGGTATATCTTACGTATTACCAAAGAGTTCTGTAACGTGTAGTTCTTTGTTTCCCGTCACTAGGGACTTTCTGTCTTTTATCTACTCGGGACACCAAATGACTGGTCACATGTCACGACTCTCAAAGGTCCGTGTCTCCTTTCTTTGGGTCTTTCTCTGACCGTATAGGGATTCAATTTCTCTAGCTACACGTTCTTATGGTTCCGTCGATCTCAAGTGGTACGATCTGTGTACCCGTACCACATCTCATTGTCTTACCAGAAAAGAGTCATCACCTCTTAATATTCAGGATTTTGTTTGTAACGAGACGGTAGAATTTTTTTTCGAAGGTCGGATTGTTTCGAATTTTAGTTTCGGACTTGTCTACTTTAAGTGTTACAGATTTTGAATGAGGTTGTGATTGTCGGTACTTTTTCTCCTTTAGTACTGTATATTACTTCTCCTGTACTTATACTTGGGTCTTGAGTGTGTATATAATCTTAATCATTTGTTCCTGAAAAAGTTTGTTGTCTTTGTACATTCTGTATTTTTTCCGGGTTTAGTTTGATTATCTTAACTTTTTATGTTACAGACTCTTCTTTTTATGTCCCTTCCCTTGACGTCAGGACAGATAGTACCTAGACAAATGAGAGGTGTCAAAACAGAAAAGACTTTACAGTATATTTACCTTGGTAAAGGGACACATCGGAAAAAACTCAGACCGGAAAGAGTGAATCGTATTGTGAAGGTCCTAGTGATCATGACAATGTGATTGGTATCAAGTAAGGAAAATAACGACTCAATATCGGTCAACATGTCTACGTAGATTTTAAACACATGTGTAAGTGTTCAACTTCTTGTAAATCCGACAAATGTTAAGAACGTTAATACTTACTTCATTGGAGATACATCTGGAAGTAAAGACAATTTATTTATGAATTCTTACCTCAACGACCTATCGTCACGCACATACATCTTTGACGGTTTAACAGAAGGTTTCATCTACATGATAAAATATAAGTGTTGTGACTTCTTACTATCAAGATCAACAAGACGTATAATTAGTCTTAAAAAACCACAATCAATAAGATTATCCGTTCATGACCGAGGAGGAACTCCTAAATTAAACCTAAAGGGATAACGTTTTACTAAAACTTATACGATTTTACTACGACCCATTACTGCAACGTTTAGAAAATCCACGAACAAACGGTAAGTATAGAGAAGAAACCGGTTTACAGATAAGTTTAGAAAATGAGTAAAATTAAGTCCAAAAAAAAAAAAATAAAACCCGATATTCTCAAAAATAATATGAATAATTTTTATAAGGTAGTCTACATGTAAAATGTTTATAAAAGAGGTTCATACAAAGATAAGTAAAGACATTGTAAAATATAGTGTCTCCTTTTCATAAAAAATATATTTCGAGTTAAATAGTTATAAATAAAAACGTCAATTACCCAAAATTCAGGACGAAATTTTTTGATAGTGTGGTGTACGGTGTTTCCAAAATAGGATGTAAGGGAAGACCTTTAACATATTGAAAGAGAGAATGGATGTGCAGATACTAAGTAAAACTCCATTGAAAAGATACACCTTACTCCATGAATAGCAACAAGCAACAAGAGGTATACCTACCGGTTCATCGACTCGTAATATATAATTTACTGGTAGTAATAAGGTAACTGAAAGAAACTGTAGAAGTATTTTTTTATAGTCAGTTGGTATTCCCGTTCAGACAAACATATCAGAGATAAAATTAAGTAACTACGTGTACAGGTAGGAATCTTTTCATGGTACAACTGAAGAAGTGACAGTGAAATATTCTTTTTAATTATAGTCCATTGTGTTCAGGAGGTAGAAACGAAGACAAGTTTTTTTTTACATCTGTACTATAAACTTTATTATGGATGTACTACTTTGTCTCTATGGGAGGGACGGGGGGGGTTTTTTTATTATCCTCATTTAGAAAGATTTGTTTTCTTAACTCGTAACACTGATCCCATGTCACTTATCCTTTCTGTTACCTCACACTGACACAGTCTTTCCATCCGTCTCCGGACTTTTATGTCCAGTCCCATTCTTCAAAACACATTTTAAATAAGTCCAACGTTTCCCTTTGGTGACCTCCCAAAAGTTTTTCTTTTACGTTTTATGTTAAATGTATAATCTTTCTAGTGAACTTGACGACACATAAAATACTAGAAACATCCTTCCGTTCTTAATCGTCTCTCTAATTAATCTTTCCATAGATTTATAGTGTTGACTCTTTATCTCCAAACGTCACACCCATAAAAAATACTCCTATTATTCTCCTCGAGTCTAAGTTCTGTATAAATTTAATGTAATTAGTTAATAGATTAGTTATTCTAAATAAATGTATGACCTAAAGTGTAATTTCCTTTCTCCTATTTGGATCCTGTTGCGGATCTTAAAACCGGAACTGTTGTCTCACTTATCACAATAAGACTCCAATCCTCCTTCTTGTTACTGAGATCTAACTTGTACAACCCGAACTCCACTGGTATTTCTGGAGTCTTGTCTCTACAGTTATTCTGCCAGTTTATATTTTAGGATCTTAAGTCCTCTCTCCATTCCTAACCAGTATCGGTAAACTACCTGAAATTAGATCTCTGTAAATGTCGTTATTTGTACCTTCACTAGTAAATCCCTCTAATAATCACTTTTTTCTGTCTGTCCTTGTACAAGTTCCTCACGAAATTATAAATTACCTGACCATCTGTTCTCATATGATCTTTTCTCCTGATTTATTCATCGGTAACTTTATCTTTCTTTTGACTCACACTTCACATCTTTTAGTTCATAAAAGTATTCCTGTCTCCAGAGTCAAGACGGTTTACCACGACTCTTCAGTTCTCCCAGATAAAACTATTCTCCAGGAAGTTCGTTTATAATACGTCTCTTTGGAAGAAAGGAACCAGTAGTCTAATAGATAATTACGGAAATCTCGAACATCTAGAGTCTATAATTTCGACCATCTATTTTCGGTACTACGATTTCCAAAAACTTCAATCCTCGGTCCCATGTAAGTTTTACATTTATAAACTAATCGAAAATCGATTTACAACTTTTTCCAAGTTAATTAATTTACACAGGGAAAAAGGTACTAGGTCACCTACAACCGTTAAACTAGAGACCAAGGAGACGGAAAAGATTTTGGTCGAACTTGTAGTCCCTCAAGTGCCAAGTGTATAACGACTTCAGACCGAACCTCTTAAAACTCGTAATGGAATGATCGTACACTCTACTCACGTTAACACGGTATCAAACTCGTAAGAAAACGTAACGGAAAGAAACCTTAACCTTACTTTTGATTAGAAAAGGTCAGGACGCCGGTGACGACTCAAAAGGTTTGAACGACCGTATAACTCACGTCGTGAAAGTGTCGTAGTAGAAAGTCCTAAACTTTGTCGAGTTGACCTTAAGGTAGTGGAGGTGATCGAAACAAACATCACTAGGAAAGATTCCGGGTGAACTGAAGTGAAAGGTTCTACAGACCGAGATCTAATCACTAGTGTAGTAGTACTAATAGACCCAGTACTTCTAGAAAAAACATGTCAAGAAGGCACATAAGAACGGTGGAGAAGAATTATAGAAGACGAAGACAATCCAGGTCTGGTAAAGACAGGAAATAGCTCGGGTAGAAACGTACTTTACAAGGGAACCATAGAGATTAAAAGAACTTCTCTAGAGATCAGAAAGGGTAAGACAACAAGAGGAGATAAAGAAACGTAACTAGCGACTTCCTCCTCAGGGAACCTGACGTTCCTCTAGGTTGGTCAGGTAAGACTTCCTCTAGTCGGGACCCTAAAGAAACCTTCCTTACTACGCTTTCGACTTTGAGGTGATGAAACCGGTGGAGTACACTTCTCAACTGAGTAACCTTTTCTGAGACTACGACCCTCCGTAACCCCCGTACTCCTCTTCCCCTACTGTCTCCTACTCTACCGACCTACCGTAGTGTCTGAGTTACTTACACTCAGACTCACTTGAGGCCCTCTACCACTACCTGTTCCTCCGGACCGCACGACGCTAAGTACCCCAGCGTTTCTCAGCCTGTGCTGACTCACTGACTTGACTTGACTTGACCATTGAATCGACCATTTCTTAGACGGACGTTATGGTCTCTGGGACCAAACTAAGAACCCAGTCTTTCTAGGAGACCTCTTCCCTATCCGATGGGTGAGGTCTTAAGAACCTGAAGGGACCACCGAGTCGACCATATCTTAGACGGACGTTACGCCCTCTGGACCCAAGTCAGGGACCCAACCCTTCTTAGGGACCTCTTCCTTGACGATGGGTAAGATGATAAGACCGGACCTCTTAAGGTACCTTAGACGTCAGGTACCCCAACGTTTCTCAGGTGATACTGACTCTGTGAAAGTGAAGTGTGGTTTCCTTCCCCAAAGGGTCCACCATGAAACCATTCCTTAGGAGGACGGTTACGTCCTCTACGTCCAAACTAGAGACCCAGTCCTTCTAGGGAACCTCTTCCTTTACCGTTGGGTGAGTCGTAAGAACGGACCTCCTAAGGTACCTGTCTCGTCGGACTGTCCGATGCACGACAGGTCACCAAATCAACGAGTCAACACAGGTTTATAAACGTTGGAGTACCTGAGATGAACGGTCCGAGGAGATAGGTACCCTAAAAGGTCCGTTCTTATGACCTCACCCAACGGTAAAGAAAGAGGTCCCCTAGAAAGACTGGGTCCCTAACTTGGAGTCAAAGGACGTAACGTCCGTCTAAGAAATGGATGACTCGGTGGACCTTTATGTTAGGTACTCTAATGTTTCTTAACCTGTACTGACTCGCACACGTGTACGTGTGTGTGTGTGTATGATTTCCTTACAGACGAAACCACGTCATAGACGAATTCATATCTGTGGTTCCTCTCAGATGTTTGGGATATACAGACCTAAAGGAGTCATTCTTAGTCCTTGTTTCCCCGGAACACTTTCTCTTTAGATACACTTACTGGGAGGACGTTTCTTGATCTTTTTTATATGAAGTAAGTATAACGATAATAACACGGACGACAGACATTTAAAAGTCTTGGCGATTAAACGAGATCAGTCTTACAGGGTTCAGGACGGACCTCTTCATCATTTGATATTAGAAATCAACGAAAAGAACAGAATTTTCGTAAAGGAAAGTAAGGATGATCCTAAGTTTTCCTATCTCTCGTTAGTATTTACAACAAGTCGGAATGTTATACACTGAGAAAGTAAGTCTCTTTATGTAGTCGACGACAGTGGTTAATTTCTCGATCTTTTAACAGAAACTTGTCTGATTAAGATACTCATTTTCCCTTTCAATTCTTTAATTCTGATTACTTCTTCTCTATTCCGTTTACATGACTTCCGGAGAATTTTCAACCCCCTAAACAAGTTTGTCTTTATAACCTCGTTTCTTCGATTTTCCGATTCTTTATGATTCTATCGTTTTACAAACTTAGTTATAATTCCTCCGTCCTCTCAATAACTACTATTGACACTCTCACCTGACGACTTTTTCTACTTCCTTTTTATAGTATCAACCCCTCCGACATATTTACTTTCCGGACAACGATTGATCTAGTGATCCATCTACAACTCCAATAGTTGTCACTATTGCCACTACCTCAATTGTACTTACAACATATTCTGTTCACTAATCTTTTGTCCACTTCTTCTGACCTTTTTTACCAGGACACGATAGATTTCAGTCCACTGACGGGTCCAATCAACTCGGATTGATTCCCTCTCCCATCGTTACCTCATTTTTCCATCTCCACAGAACCTCGATACGACCGCATCTTAGTCATCGTCAGACCCTGATTGACTTTCGTTCCTTACTCTTTAGTCTTTTCGGAACTCACTACACTCTTAAAGATAAAACCCTTTAATCTGATTAGCACTACAGTAGTCTAGAGAATCTTGTGTTTGGTCTCTACGAGTGCAAAGATGGAAAGATAAGGAGGGTCGTGTGGGGGTGGGGTGAGAGGGATGTGTGTGCGGGAGTGGAGATTGGGTACAGTCGTTCGTAGTGTGTACACGTAGATGTGTGTATACCTTAAATCCTTTACTTCGGACTCGTGTCTGTTAGTCCATAGGACCTGACTTTTATGTAAAGAAGTTCGTAAAAGATACTTTTTACACGTACTAGCGAACTACATTCTATGATTTTTCATAAGGTTCTCTTACTCGGAGAGTTCGTTCCTTCCTCCCCCTCTTCCTCTCTTCCTTCCTCCCTCCCTCCTTCCCCCAAAGACTGTTGTATTAGTGTTTCCTACGTTCCCTCTTTTTCTTTGTCTAATTAAAGTTTTCGTGACTTTTACTCCCAATCTAGTCATAGACTTCGTCTACCATATTACAATTGTCTACCGTCTCTTTTGTGTCTTGAAGAAGTCTTGGTAAAAAGAAAACAGGAGAGAAAGTCTATTAGAAATTTCGACATTTACCTTCCTTTTTGTTCTGTTACTTCACTAACTTCGGGTTTCCGACTCTATACACCAAGTCTCTTGATTACATACCCTTGACAACCTCAACGATGTTCAGTCTTTCCTTTAGATGACATTTCGTCATCTCCTCCAATAATTCGGTTCAGTATTCATATATAGTGTATGACCTTTTCTCTGACTTACGTATCACCTTTTAAAAACCACAAAATACAATTATTCTTTTTTAGGTGATTCTTACAGTAATTATTTGTTTCTACAGAGTGATTATTGACTTCTAATTCAGGGTTCTTACTCTTATGATGTATTAAAACTGTGAAAATGGTGAAATTCTTTCCTCCTATTTACCTCGTTAAAGACGTCTCCCCAATGACTCACGTACATTCACTTCCATACTCAACAACAATTGTTCTTAAAAGAAACTCGAACCCGTACAATGACCGGACACCATAGACACATCCACCCGACCTGAGTGTTGATTGTCTTTATTTGAAACACGAAAAGTTAGGGTACTACGAAACGACAAGATGAGAGTGACAAACGAAAGGACCTTCAATAAGTATTCCTCGAATGAGACGACGGTCACACTGTTGAAACGGAACAATTTGGGTAGGTCTTCCCCCTATATCTAGAAGGTCCCTAAGTCACGATATTTTAAATTTGAAACATATTTGTACTCAAAAACAACAGAAGTAATCTTTTCGTGTATCAATCCTCTTCCGTTACCGTTGGGTGAGGTCATGAGAACGGACCTTTTAGGGTACCTGCCTCCTCGGACCACCCGACGGCAGGTACCCCAACGTCTCTCAGCCTGTGCTGACTCGTTGAAGTGAAAGTGCAAAGTGAAAGTTCGTAACCTTTTTCTTTACCGTTGGGTGAGGTCACAAGAACGGACCTCTTAGGATCCCCACCGTCTCGGACCACCCGACGGTAGATACCCCAGCGTGTCTCAGCCTGTGCTGACTTCACTGAATCGTCGTCGTTGTCGTCTAGTGATTCGGTTTAGTCAATATTAGGGTTCTGTAATGTTTTTGAATCTCTGTCACAGTCCCTTAACAAAATCTATCATAAACTTATTAACCCATGTGTTATGATCTCTATCTTGTGACCGCATTGGATGAGACTTTGATGGTAACGACTTCGTCGGTCACTAGAGTATTGGCGGTTCAGCTTACGAATAATGATGTCAGGGGGTGGCTCCCTGATAAGGGTAGGGGATGTAAGAAAGGAGAGAACCGAATGATATACGGAGTATGCGGAGTGGGAGGATGGAAAGACGAAGAAATAGGATAGAAGAAACGTACATGATACAGGAGATAGGTGGGATACTTTACAACCCAGGAACTCACGAATGTTGAAACCAAGAGAAAAATGAACGGTAGGAACCGGTCAGGATTGAGTCACAGACCCATCGAGACGAAGGGTAGTTCACTCAGAGTTTAGAAGAAGAGAGGTCTACCGAAGGAGGACACGATGTGTAGAGGTGAAGGTTCATGTGGAACAGTGGGTTCTCGTAGGTTTACATTATATCAGAGATTATAGTAGAGTCTTTAACGGAAAGAGGGAGACATTTACCGTAGATGAGGAGGAGATCTGTAAACTTAATAAGAAATAAAGAACATAAGGAGTGGTTTACTAACGTGAATGTGGAGTGATTTTCAGAGAACTTAGATTAGAAAAGAAAGGTAGAGATAAAAATGACAGAATTAGGTTCCGAAGTCGTAGAGGGTGAATACTTAAATATAGTTGGGAGGATGGGCCGGGGACACGGTAGTCAGGAAAGGACGAGAACAGACATAAAGAGTAGTCACCGTCGTAAGAGACGGAGTTCCTTAGATTATTATAATGAAGGATTTAAGGAAATGGGTCGTAGATCTTATTACGTATATACTCCAAGCGTTGTCTATAACCTGTTTATTTAATAGTCTATCTCAGAGATATTAAACGAGGGATTGTAGTACTACGGTTTATGGAAGTGGCCAGTAACAAAGTTCGTGTGACGAGGAGACATCCCCCGTCCTCTCAATTCACCACGTCTTGGTTGCGAAATCGAGGTGGGTCACGGACTTTATACCATTCATATTTATTAAGATTGGTAACAATGGTAAAATAATGATAATAACTTACTAAAGGAAGTTATCAAAACGGACACGAAGTATAAATAAGGGTCGAGGGGGTTTATTGTAATTTATAAGGAAAAAGATGCCAAGTCAAGTCAAGTCAGTGAACCGACACATACTGAGAAACGTTGGGGTACTTAGCGTCGTGTGGTCCGGAGGAAGAGGTAGTGGTTGAGGGCCTCAAGTGAGTTTAAGTACAGGTAACTCAGCCACTACGGTAGGTTAGTAGAGTAGGAGACAGTAGACGAAGAGGAGGACGGGGGTTAGGGAGGGTCGTAGTCTCAGAAAAGGTTACTCAGTTGAGAAGTGTACTCCACCGGTTTCCTAACCTCAAAATCGAAGTCGTAGTCAGGAAGGTCACTTGTGGGTCCTGACTAGAGGAAATCTTACCTGACCGACCTAGAGGAACGTCAGGTTCACTGAGAGTTCTCAGAAGAGAATGTGGTGTCAAGTTTTCATAGGTAAGAAGTCGCGAGTCGAAAGAAGTGTCAAGTTGAGAGTGTAGGTATGTACTGGTGACCTTTTTGGTCTGGGAACTGATCTGCCTGGAATCAGCCGTTTCATTACAGAGACGAAAACTTATACGATAGATCCAACCAGTATTGAAAGGAAGGTTCCTCATTCACAGAAAATTAAAGTACCGACGTCAGTGGTAGACGTCACTAAAACCTCGGGTTTTTTTATTTCAGTCGGTGACAAAAGTGACAAAGGGGTATATAAACGGTACTTCACTACCCTGGTCTACGGTACTAATTTCGTAAGATTTTACTATGACATTAAATAGAGAAAGGTACAGTTAGTGTGTGTAACGTTTCCGACTGAAAAATAAGTAGAGACACAGAGACTTGTAGTAGATTGTGTTACGGGTCGTGTCTTATCAACAGGTTCTCTGTAATCGACAATGTATTTTCATTTTAGTTTAAGTCCCGTCGTCTCTTAAATGTTTTCCTTCCCAATGATGATTAATTAAGACATTTACGTAGATCTCCTTCCTCCTAAATTTCCTCGGTAATCTAAACCGTTAACCCTTCAGTGACTCAGTAACGTTCAATTTACACTGTCTAATTCGTAAGACCAAACGTTGACGAGGAGAGGTTTAGAAGTCATTTTACTTTTCCCTTTTTTTAATCTAGTTGTCTCTTTTACGTGTTTGTACGTTCTTATCGTACTCTACTCCATTATTGTCGTTGTATTGATTCTTTGACCTTTTGTCTGTTTATCATTGATACTCGTTCTGTCTTTTGTTTTGGGTTCAGTCGTCACCCGTTTAGATCCCTCGTTGAGTTAAGTACCGAACCTTAGAGTCTTGTAAAGTCCTTAGTCTCTGTGACCAATAAGGATTTTTCACCACTACACCAATACCGATCTTTGACTTCCTAAGTAACTTGGAGTCATTTTCTTCGTAACTCTAAAGGTCTAAGGATGGGGAGTGAGACGTAACTGTCAGTTGACGAGGGTTAGGTGTGTTCACTTCGGAGATTCAAATAAAGGACCTCTACACTTGGTCTCCCTTACACTTAAATGCCTTTTGTCGGTTCCACTTCTATTTTCGTGGTATGATGTTTGTTCTCTAACCCACTTTAAGATATGTCACTTATCACTTGGTAAACAGGTGAAAGGAAATGAATCGAGAAACTTCGTAACATCAGTTAGAATGAAGAAAGGTCTAGTGTTTGACCTCCAAAGGAGAGTCTCTTTTCACTGGATATTTTTCATTTCTTTATTTTTTGGATTATTGAACCCGAAAAGGTCATTTTCTTAAGTCAGTTGAGTGGAAGGTACCAGTATTCCGTTTGTGGTTTTAAATAGTGTAATAGTATTCTTGTCTCCTACACAAACGTACAAGGCACCATACCCTTTCTTTCTTTTTATTTACAAGTAAAAGATCTCATCCTTCAGTTATTTATTATATATTTTTATTCTTTCATTTATTTGATAGTACCTGATGTTCGTCTTAAGAGGTTTCTTTGTCTTACTTATCGTAAATGTCTATATCTCTTCAATTCTCAATTTCTGAAAATAATATTCCTTTACCGAATTTGTTAGTACCTCCGACTCTTTAGGGTGATAGACCACAGACGTTTGACCTCTGGGTCCTTTCGGTCATCACATCCAAGTCAGACGTAACTTTCCAGACTCTTCGAAAGTTAAAATTAATCCAGGGTAAACAAATAAAAACGAAAATAAAGGTTATGAGACCCTCCACCCAGCATCTCCTAGGACGACACTAAATACAGTCTCTCACAAAACGGATACAAGAGGAGATCCTCAAAATATCAAAGACCAGAATGCAAATCTAGAAATTAGGTAAAACTCAAATAAAAACACATACCATAATCTTTCACTAGATCAAAGTAAGAAAATGTTCACCAACTGGTCAAAAGGGTCGTGGTGAACAATTTCTCTAACAGAAAAGAGGTAACATATAAGAACGGAGTAAACAGTTTCTATTCCATAGGTATCCACACACCTAAATAAAGACCCGAAAGATAAAACAAGGTAACTAAATATAAAGACAGAAACACGGTCATGGTATGACAGAACTACTGACACCGAAACATCATCTCGGACTTCAGTCCGTCCAACTAAGGAGGTCAAGGTAAGAAGAAAGTGTTTTAACGAAACCGATAAGCTCCAAAAAACATAAAGGTATGTTTAACACTTTAATAAACAAGATCGAGACACTTTTTATGACAACCATCGAACTATCCCTAACGCGACTTAGATATCTAACAAAAACCATCATATGAGTAAAAGTGATATAACTAAGAAGGTTAGGTACTTGTGTCGTATAAAGAGGTAGATAAACACAGGACAAACTAAAGAAAGTGGTCACAAAACATCAAAAGATACATATATCCAAAATACAAATGAATCCATCTATATAAGGATTCATAAATTAAGAAAAGTAACGTTACCACTTACCTTAACAAAGGAATTAAAGAAAAAGATAAAAGAGTAATAATCACATATCCTTACTTTCCCTAAGACTTACAACTAAAATATAGGATGTTGAAATGAGATAAGTAACTAATCGAGATCATTAAAAGGCAACCTCAGAAATCCCAAAAGATACATTTCCTAGTACAGTAGACGTTTGTCACTCTCAAAATGAAGAAGAAAAGGTTAGACCTAAGGAAAATAAAGAAAAAGACGAGACTAACGATACCGGTTTTGAAGGTTTTGATACAACTTATCATCACCACTCTCACCCGTGGGAACAGAACAAGGACTGAAATCCCCTTTACGAAAGTTAAAAGTAGTAACTCCACTTCGTTGACTGTTTCTTAATTTGAGTTTTTATATGTTCGTTGAGGACGTCGAGTTAAGGTCTTTTTATTTGCTGGGTTAGTTTTTTACCCGGTTTCTTGATTTGTCTGTAAAGAGGTTTCTTCTGTATGTCTACCGATTGTTTGTGTACTTTTCTACGAGTTGTAGTGAGTAATAGTCTCTTTACGTTTAGTTTTGGTGTTACTCCATGGTAAAGTACGGTCAGTCTTACCGACGATAGGTTTTCAGATGTTCGTTATTTACGACCTCTCTCACACCTCTTTTCCCTTGGGAGAATGTGACAACCACCCTTACGTTTGATCATGTCGGTGATACCTCCTGTCATACCTCTAAGGAATTTTTTGACCTTTATCTTGACCGTATACTGGGTCGTTAGGGTGACGACCCGTATGTGTGACTCCTTTGGTCTTAACTTTCTCTGCGTACATGAGGTTACAAGTAGTGTCGTGACAAATATTATCGGTCCTGTACCTCGTTGGATCTACTGGTAGTCGTCTACTTACCTGTTCTTTGGACACCATGTATATGTGTTACCTCATAATGAGTCGGTAATTTATCTTATGTAAACTTAGTGAAGATTACTCTACCTACTTTAGCCTCGGATAATATATCTCACTTCTTTCTTTTTGTGGTTATGTCATGGTCGAGTCAAGTCAGCGAGTCAGCACATGCTGAGAAACTCTGGGGTACTTAGTGTCGTGCGGTCCGGAGGGATAGGTAGTGGTCGAGGGTCTCAAGTGGGTTTGAGTGCAGGTAGCTCAGTCACTACGGTAGGTCGGTAGAGTAGGAGACAGCAGGGGAAGAGGAGGACGGGAGTTAGGGAGGGTCGTAGTCCCAGAAAAGGTTACTCAGTTGAGAAACGTACTCCACCGGTTTCATAACCTCAAAGTCGAAATCGTAGTCAGGTAATCTAATTGTGGGTCCTGACTAGAGGAAGTCTTACCTGAACAACCTAGAGGAACGTCAGGTTCCCTGGGAGTTCTCAGAAGAGGTTGTGGTGTCAAGTTTTCGTAGTTAAGAAGTCGTGAGTCGAAAGAAGTGTCAGGTTGAGAGTGTAGGTATGTACTGGTGACCTTTTTGGTATGGGAACTGATCTACCTGGAAACAACCGTATCATTACAGAGACGAAAACTTATACGATAGATCCAACCAGTATTGAAAGGAAGGTTCCTCATTCGCAGAAAATTAAAGTATCGACGTTAGTAGTAGACGTCACTAAAACCTAGGGGCTTTTTGTTTCAGACTGTGACAAAGGTGACAAAGGGGTGGATCAAGGGTACTTCACTACCCTGGTCTACAGTACTAGAATCAAAAGACTTACAACTCGAAATTCGGTTGAAAAAGTGAGGGGAGAAAATGAAAGTAGTTCTCCGAAAAATTAAGGAGAAGTGAAAGACGGTATTTCCACCACAGTAGACGTATAGACTCCAATAACTATAAAGAGGGTCGTTAGAACTAAGGTCGAACACGAAGAAGGTCGGGTGTAAAAAGTACTACATGAGACGTATATTCAAGTTATTCGTCCCACTGTGATATGTCGGAACTGCATGAGGAAAAGGGTAAACCTTCGTCAGACAACAAGGTACAGGTCAAGATTGACAACGAAGGACTGGACGTATATCCAAAGAATTCTCCGTCCAGTCCACCAGACCATAAGGGTAGAGAAAGTCTTAAAAGGTGTCAAATAACACTAGGTGTATACATACCTTAAATCTTTCTACCGTTACTATTGGGACATACACTCTGTCGTTTTCTCTGTCTACATATCTTGTCAGAAAGCCTGAGACACCCTCTCCCGATCCCACCCTACTAAACCCTCTTACCGTAACTTTGTATATATAATTGTATACACTTTGCTTACCGGTCAGGTCCAAATTACGTACTATGTCCTACGAACTCCGACCACGTGACCCTACTGGGTCTCCCTACCCTACCCCTCCCTCCACCCTCTCCCCAAGTCCTACCCCTTGTGTACATGTGGACACTGTCTAAGTACAGTTACATACCGTTTTGGTTATGTTATAACATTTTATTAATAGGAGGTTAATTTATTTATTTAAATATAAAATTTTTTTTCTTTCAAGACTCTTGTTCTTCTATACCACACTCAGACTTCCGGACACCTAGACCTAGTCACTTTCATGTTAAGGGTCCATTCCCGTTCTCTTCAGGACACGGGGTCGAGTTGTCAGTCCGTCACTGACAAAAGTCGTCAGTCTACATTAGGATGTAAGGGGGAGTAAAAGTAGGATGGGTCTGGGAGTTAATTAGTCGACTACGAGTGGGTGAACCCGTCCTGTCAGACGAAATGAGTCAGATGGTTACATTTACGAGTAGAGAAGGTCTTTGTAGGAGTTTCTGTGTAGGTCTTTCCTACAAACTGTTCTATAGACCCGTTAGGAACAACCATGGTTCAACTGTGTATTTTAATTGGTAGTGTCTGACGATAAGTCTTTATGCTTGTGTTTATGGACCCCTTAGTAGATTTTATTATGTTTTAAGAACTGAGATCCTTCACTCTTAATCCCACCCAACACCTTCTCCTTCCTTACCGAAATAAAAATAAAAGACACAAAAACAAAGAGGAATATTCGGAACTCTTCTAGTAGATAAATTTGATACACGTACCCCTAAAGGGACCACCAGGTCACCGATTCTGAGGCTCGAGGGTTACGTCCCCCGGACCCAAGCTAGGGACCAGTCCCTTGATCTAGGGTGTACGACGTTGAGTCACAAACGTACGACGTTCATTCTGGTCACATCGGTTTATTTATTTATTCTTGTTTGTGCAAAAAAATTTTTTAAAATTTTTTTGACACACGTACAAACTAAAACTCAGTTGTAAAAAACTTATTTATACATAACGAGTAGAAACGAATTCGTTAAAGTTATTTTACTAATCTCTTTTTCGGTCTATCTTTCTATGTTTGTCCTAAACACTGTCAATTACATTTAAGTGAAAAGGAGGTTCAATTAAATTACATTTCCCTTCTTCATTCCTATTATCGGACTCCTCCTATATCTTATCTTTTGGCTATAAAAAAATCCTTTTCCTCTAAATCCCTTTCCTTTTTGATTCCATTCATTACTTCTTTTCTACGTATACAATATTTTTAATTTAATTAATTAATTAATCACTATTTATTATTTTGTTTATTCTATGAAATACACGTATACACGTCAACGAGTCAACATAGGTTGAGGTACGTTGGGGTACCTGACGTCGGGTCGTCCGAGAAAACAGGTACCTTATAACGTTCGTTCTTATAAGTTTACCCAACAATAAAGGAAGAAGTTCCCTAGAAGGACTGGGTCACTAACTTGGACGTAGAGGACGTAGAGAACGTAACCGTCCGTCTAAGAAATGGTGACCCGGTGGACCCTTCGTGGTTCTATGTAATATCTATATGATATGTATGTTGTCTATTTTATCCTAAATTCTCCATTCTTATATCCCAGTCGTATAATTATTTTTCCGATTATTAATATTAGTATTTTTGTAAAAGACTTGTCGACAACGACAAACCAACGAGTCAGTACAGACTGAGAAGCACTGGGGTACCTGATGTCGTACGGTCCGAGGGGACAGGAAGTGATGGAAGGTCTCAAACGTGTTTGAGCACAGGTAACTCAGTTACTACGGTAGGTTGGTAGAGTCGGAGACAGCAGGGGAAGAAGA
The DNA here is from genome assembly GCA_006410555.1 of Capra ibex. NCBI lineage: Eukaryota > Metazoa > Chordata > Mammalia > Artiodactyla > Bovidae > Capra > Capra ibex. Next base: position 70,359,373 of record SJYO01006231.1, on the reverse strand, counting down.
CGGAAGTTAGAAAGGGTCGTAGTCCCAGAAAAGGTTACTCAGACAAGAAACGTAATCAACTGGTTTTATACCCTTGAAGTCTAAGTCGTAGTCAGAAAGGTTACTTATAAGTTCTAACTAAAGGAAATCCTAACTGACCAAACTCTGTTACACGATTTTTTTGAAGATACGTAATGAAACTAAGGGGTTTTATCGGGGCCATTTATTTAAAGAAATAGGAGTAAAATGACAACTCCGTTACTCAGACTAGAGTCTGAGGCTCTTTTGGTCAGAGTCATTTCCCCAAAATTTAACTCCCACCGAAACGGAGGTCCCGGGTACACTGTGACAGACTTTCGTACAGTATTGTTGACTCCCAATGACCGAGTACGACTGTAGAACACCCATCTCCAGTACCTTTGACGATTTGTAGGATGTTGTGTGTCTTATAGGGGAAGTTGACTTTTAATAGACCGGAGTTTACTGTCATTCATCGGGATTACATTTAATAAGTCTCTTTCTTACCTTCTTAATGTACCATTTTTACGTACTCTCGGAGTCACCGACTTAGATCAGTACTAGGTGACAAAAGGATACCCAAAAAATGTTTGACTACCGATATTTCCCCTTTGTCATTTCTTAAGTGGACGTCACACCCTCTGGACTCAAGACAAGGACCCAACCCTTCTAGGGGACCTCTTCCCTTGTCGATGGGTAAGGTGATAAGAACGGACCTCTTAGGGGTACCCCTCGGACCACCCGATGTCAGGTACCCCAGATCTTCTCAGTCTGTACTGAGTCACTGATTCGTGTCGTGTCGTGTCCATTGGTTATCGATCTTCTTTTAGACTCTCTCCTAGTAAGTAATTAAAGTTCACCGTTCTATTCTTGTACCGTTATCTACCTCTATTTACAACTATATCTCATTAACTGTCTTACCTTCTGATCTCGTTCCCCTCTTGTTCTGCCTCCTTCCCGTCCACAGACACCTCATGTTGAAAGAAGTGCCTATGCATTCCTTATGTGGAAGTCTGTGTCTTCACTCATGTCTTGTGGTCGACTCTCCCCTGTCCTTATGGACTGGTCACCTTTTCTTATATATCTTGGTGTATTTTAAGTCGTCCTACTTCCTTGATCCACCCCCTTTGTCTTAACAATCATCCTGACCTGGACGGGAGTCGTCCACCCCCTTGACTTCGTCCCCAGGTTAGGGGTGTAGTCCCGTTAACTTACTCAGTCTCCTCTTTGTAAATTCCGACTCTCACTTTGTCGACTAGACACCGTCGGATTTACCTTACTCTTAGTCTGTCAGGAACGGTGTCGACACGTATCGGACCTGTTCCTGCGTACAGGGAATCTTCCACGTCTCCGACGTTCGACCTCAAATCGCTAACACCTCGTTAAGGTCCCACTCCCGACGACAACTGACACCTCTCTACCCAGTTCCCCTACACTTCCTCCTCTGACACCACCCTTTACAGACACCTCCTTTCGGTCCGTCGGTACCTTCGTTCCACTATGACGACTCACTGCGTTTCCCCTACCTCGGTAGTGGTATAGGAGAGAGGGGTGTCCGGTCGTAGCCGTTGGTTTGCTATCTCTTCGACCGGGTAACTTACGGACTACGTGACTAGATGTCTCAACCTGGGGTGGATCCCACGATAAAATTCACTAACTACGTGGTTTGACGTCTCATCCTGGGTTTGATCCCACGGGAAAATTCACGGACTACGCGACTAGATGTCTCATCCTGGGGTCGGTTCCCCGAGGAGACATACGGACTGTGTACCTTGTTGTCTTTTCTTGGGGTCCGTTTCGTCGGGAGATTCACGGACTTACCTGTCTCGATACCTCTTTCTTACCGGTTCCTCCGGAAGACCAGTGGTCGATTTTCTCCGAGTTTTTTTCTGTCCATCCCAGTATCGAGGACGTCGTCTCCGTCAGGTACAGGGAAGTGTGAACCGTGGTGGTCCCAGAGACGTTCGGTTCGTCGACACGGTAGAAGTGTGAGTTGAAAGTGACCCCGTCTCGACGGTGTCCGTTTTTTTTCAGAACGTAGATACGTGTGTCCCAGTTAAACCAGCACAGTTTGAGACACTGGGACACCTGACACCGGACGGTCCGAAGAGACAGTCACCCCAAGAGGTCCGTTCTTATGACGTCACATAACCGATTATGACCAACGGTATGAGAAGATCTCATGATATAAAGGACGACGGGATCGATGGTTGAGGGGACTCATGGACCACGACGGTCTTTGGGACTTTGGGTTCGTTGACACGGTGGAGGTGTGGTCCGGGTGTGACCCTGTCTGGGTTTAGGAGGTCCCGTCGGAGTCCTCGTTTGGGGTCGTCTGTTGAGTGTACGTGTCCACCTTTATTTTGGTGTTAACTTTGGGTTCCCGTCACACCGATTCCTTCTTCTGGGTTTTGGAAGGACGGTCGACATGTTCGACGTCTAATTTAGGTGTTCTAGTTGATCCGTCTGAGACAGAGATAGTTTATATATTTTCCTGTGACTCTCGAGGGTGTTTTCAAGACTATCGATACCTGTAACCTCCGTTCTTGTGTGTCCTCATCCTGGTTTAATCTTGGACTCGACAGGGGTATCGTCTAGGTCTCTGGTCGTCTGATGACCTCCTGTAGGATCCCTTGACTATACCTGACACTGAGGATCACTTTCTTTCCTGAGACTGTCCTTATTGAGTTCTTTTTTAAATAATAAGAACAAAACTGAACAAGACATCTAAGAAAGCCTGAAAAAAAATGAAAAAGAACGGGTGGAGGACGGGGTGAAAAGAAAAAAAAAGAAAAAAACGGGTGGAGACAATATCAACAGTTAAAATAACCGTGATACTTTAGATTAATTCGAAAACTCGAAAAGTGAAAGGAGTCAGTGTTAAAAAATAACAATATTTGGAGACGGAAGATGTGTCCGAAGACGTCAAGACACCTCAAAAGGAAAAGGAAAAAAAAAAAAAAAATTTAAAGAAGAATGAATATAAAAAAAAGAAAAGAGAAAAAATTTAAAATTAAAACTAAAAAAATTGCATAATAATAAAAAAGATGTAAATAAGGAAGTAAACGAAAAGGATGACAAGAAAGGGGGAACGTCAATAGAAATTACATGTATTTAGAAGTAGTTGAAGATTGAAGTGTATATATAAGAAAGAAAAAAAAGAAAGGAAAGGAGAGTTATATAAACAATCAAAATATAAGTGACGAAATAAGGGTTGAACCGTGGAACGAAATCAAAACAAAAGGTCAAACACGATATCAAAAGAAGAATTGACCATCTATTTTAAAAATAAAGGAAACAAGTGGTCCAGTTAGATAACATGAAATAAAAACAACCTGACAAAACTAAAACGAATACCTACATATACATATACCCATATAACGTAATAAATTTAATAATAAACGGACTATAACATTAAAGGTAAACAGACCCCAAGTAGAAACCAAAGACTAAAAACCTATACAAAATTAAAGTGAATTATGGTATTGTTTGGTGGACACTTTAGGAGTAAGGACTGGTCTCTAGTTCGGTACTTAGAAACATCACCCTTGTGACTGAGGTTCTGTCTCTGATGGTCTCTTGATTGGGATCTCTCATAGTTTATCACTTTTGAGTGTGTTTCCTTTGGTGAACTTATGTTCTAGGTTGTAGTGGGTTGGTAGTCTGTCCTAGTGGCGTAGTGAGTCGGAACGGGTAGTCTCCTTTTTATTTGTTTGTCTTTTGAGTCGTGTTTAGAGTGAAGTATACTTCGAATGTGTTTGGTTACCTGGTTGAAATCCTCCCGTCTTTGGTTTTCCTTCTTTCTTAAGTTGGAACTTCGGACCCTTTTCCTCTGGAGTTTGTGTTATTCAAATTTTTTATTACTTTTCCGTCTCTTTATGACGTGTTTACTTCCTTGTTTGATCTTTGTGTCTTCTGGTTTATTTACTTCTCCTTTGTCCGTTTGATGAGTTTTTTCTTAAGTCTTATTACCATTATCTCTATTAGTTTTTGGAACTTTTGTTTGACCTCTTTTACGTTCTTAGTTTATTGTTTCGAGATCTTCTAAATTTTTATTTGTATGTCTCTACTTGTTGTGTTAATGACTTTAATTTTTGTGAGATCTTCCGTAGTTATCGTCTTATAGACTTAATCTTCTTGTTTAGTCACTCGACCTTCTATTTTACCACCTATATGGAAGTCTTCTAGTCTTATTTCATTTTTCTTACTTTTCTTGATTCCTATCAGAGTCTCTGGAGACCCTGGTTGGTATAGTTTACGTCGTTGTAAACTTAATATCCCCAGGATCCTTTTCTTCTCCTTTTCTTTCTCATACTCTTTTAAAAACTTCTCTAATAAGGACTTTAAAAGGGGTTGTACCCCTTCTTTTACCAGTTAGTTCAATTTCTCCTTGTTTCTCAGGGTATGTCATATTTGGGTTCCTCTTTGTACGGTTCTGTGTATGATTAGTTTGATTGTTTCTGATTTGTGTTTATTTCTTATAATTTTCGTCGTTCCTTCTTCGTTGTGTACTGTATGTTCCCTTTCGGGTATACAAATTGTCGACTATCAAGTCCCCTTTGAGACTACCGGTCTTACCTTACCTTCCTATATAAATTTCAGGATTTTCCCTTTTTAGATGTCGGTTCTACCAACATAGACCTTTACTAGAGTAAGTTTTAACTATCTCTATATTTTTCGAAGAGTCTGTTTGTTTTTAATTCTCTTAAGTCATGGTGGTTTGGTCGATAAGTCAAGTCAAGTCAAGTCAGCGAGTCAGCACAGGCTGAGAAACGTTGGGGTACTTAGCGTCGTACGGTCCGGAGGGACAGGTAGTAGTTGAGGGTCTCAAGTGAGTCTGAGTACAGATAGCTCAGTCACTACGGTAGGTCGGTAGAGTAGGAGACAGTAGGGGAAGAGGAGGACGGGGGTTAGGGAGGGTCATAGTGTCAGAAAAGGTTATTCAGTTGAGAAACGTACTTCACCGGTTTCATGACCTCAAAGTCGAAATCGTAGTAAGGAAGGTTTCTTTAGAGTCCCGACTAGAGGAAGTCTTACCTGACCAACCTAGAGGAACGTCAGGTTTCCTGAGAGTTCTCAGAAAAGGTTGTGGTGTCAAGTTTTTGTAGTTAAGAAACCACGAATCGGAAGAAGTGTCAGGTTGAGAGTGTAGGTATGTACTGGTGACCTTTTTGGTATCGGAACTGATCTGCCTGGAATCAGCCGTTTCATTACAGAGACGAAAACTTATACGATAGATCCAACCAGTGTTAAAAAGAAGGTTCCTCATTCGCAGAAAATTAAAGTACCGACGTCAGTGGTAGACGTCACTAAAACCTCGGGGTTTTTTAATTCAGACTGTGACAAAGGTGACAAAGGGGTAGATAAAGGGTACTTCACTACCCTGGTCTACGGTACTAGAAGCAAAAGACTTGCAACTCGAAATTCGGTTGGAAAAGTAAGAGGAGAAAGTGAAAGTAGTTCTCCGAAAAATCAAGGAGAAGTGAAAGACGGTATTCCCACCACAGTAAACGTATAGACTCCAATAACTATAAAGAGGGCCGTTAGAACCAAGGTCGAACACAAAGAAGGTCGGGTCGTAAAGAGTATTACATGAGACGTGTATTCAATTTATTCGTCCCACTGTTATATGTCGGAACTGTATGAGGAAAAGGATAAACCTTGGTCAGACGATATGTTGTTTACAATTTCCCTGAATATCTCGGTTCTTTATGTTCTCTTCTTTTTCTAGATGTTTTAGTTGGGGTTTGTTAATTCTTTTACCGTTGTCCCTGTATATATAGTCATTAATGAAATTTACATTTACCTAATTTATGAGATCGGTTTTCTGTGTCTGACTGACTTACCTATGTTTTTGTTCTGGGTATATATATGACAGATGTTCTTTGGGTGAAGTCTGAAGTTCTGTGTATACCTGACTTTCACCCTCCTACCTTTTTATATAAGGTACGTTTACCCTTCGTTTTCTTTCGACCTCATCCATAGGAGTATAGTCTGTTTCATCTGGAATTTTATTTCTTCCAAAATTCTCTATTCCTTCCTGTGATGTATTATTAGTTCCCTAGTTGGGTTCTCCTTCTGTATTGTTAACATTTATAGATACGTACGTTGTATCCTCGTGGAGTTATGTTTTCTTTTTGTGATTATCTGTATTTTCCTCTTTAGTTGTCATTGTTTTATTATCATCCTCTTAAATTGTGGTGTGAGTGTGGTATCCTGTCTATTAGTTTTGTCTTTTAATTATTCCTTTGTGTTCAGAATTTACTATACAATCTACTCTGTCTAGAGTGACTATAGAAGTCCTGTAAGGTAGGTTTACGTCTTCTTATGTGGAAGAAGAGTGCACGTGTACCTAGTAAGAGGTCCTATCTGGTGTAGAACCCAGTGTTTAGTTTGGAGTTAAATTCTTTTAACTTTAGTAGTTCGTAGAAGAGGTAGGTGTTACTATACTCTGGTCTATAATTAATGTTCTTTTTTTTGACATTTTTTGTGTTTATGTACCTCTAAATTGTTATGTATAGAATTATTGGTTGTCCAGTGACTTCTTTAGTTTCCCTTTATTTTTGTAAAGATCTTTGTTTTCTGTTTTGTACTGTTGAGTTTTGGATACCCTACGTCGTTATCGTCAAGATTCTCTCTTCAATTATCGTTATGTGAGGGATGTAGTTCTTTGTTCTTTTCGTAACTTGTCTGTTGGATTGAAATGTAGATTTTGTTGACCCTTTTCTTATTGTTGTTTTTTTTTTGTTTTCTTCCTCTTTTTTTTTTTTGCTGTTAGTCTCGTCTTTATTTACTTTTTCTTTACTTTCTGTGTTATCATCTCTATTTATTTTGATTTTCGACCAAGAAACTCTTCTATTTGTTTTAACTGTTAAGAAATCGGTCTGAGTGGTTCTTTTTCTCTTCTTAGTTTAGTTGTATTAAAATTTGACTTTTCCTCTCCATTGTTTACTGTTACGTCTTTATGTTTCCTAATATTCTCCGATGATACTTGTTGATATACCGTTTTTTCTTTATCTATTGGACCTTTTTTACGTGTCTAAGAATCTTTTCACGTAGTAGGTTCTGACTTAGTCCTTCTTCATCTTTAATACTTATTGGGTTAATGTTTGTGACTTTAACTTTGACACTGATTTTTAGAGGGGTTTTGGTTTTCGGGTCCTGTTCTACCGAAGTGTCCTCTTAAGATAGTTTGTAAATCTCTTCTCGATTATGGATAGGAAGATTGTGAGAAGTTTTTAAATGTCTCTTTCCTTGTGGGTTTGAGTAAGACACTCCGGTGGTAGTGGGACTATGGTTTTGGTCTGTTTCTGTTGTTTTTATTTCTTTTGATGTCCGGTTATAGTGACTACTTGTACCTACGTATTTAGAAGTTGTTTTGAAATCATTTGTTTTAAGTCGTTGTGTAGTTTTTCGAGTATGTGGTACTAGTTCAACCCAAATAAGGTCCCTACGTTCCTAAGAAGTTATATACGTTTAGTTGGTTACACTATGTGGTATAATTGTTTAACTTTCTATTTTTGGTATACTAGTAGAGTTGTGTACGTCTTTTTTGGAAAATGTTTTAAGTCGTGGGTAAATACCCACGGGTGAGAAGTTTTTACCCGTATCTTACTTGGATGGAGTTACATCCTGTCCGGTATATACTATTCGGATGTCGTTTGTAATAAGAGGTACCACTCTTTGACTTTCGTAAGGGGGATACTAGTCTTAGCTCTGTTCCCACAGGTGAAAGTTGTGATAATAAGTTGTATCAAGACCTTCAGGATCGATATCGTAGTCTCTTCTTTTTTTTATTTTATTTTCCTTAGGTCTAACCTTTTTTTCATTTCGAGAGTGACAAACTTCTACTGTTCTATGACATGCATCTTTTGGGATTTCTATCATAGTGTTTTAATAATCTCGATTAGTCGCTTAAACCGTTTCAGTACCCTATGTTTTAGTTATATGTCTTTAGTGAATGTAAAGATATATGATTGTTACTTTTTAGTCTTTCTCGTTAATTCCTTAGTTAGGGTAAGTGGTGACGTTATTTTTCTTAATTTATAGATCCTTATTTGAATGGATTCCTCTGTTTTTTACATACGTCTTTTAATATTCTCTTCTGGATGTTCTTGAAAATCTTGATTGTGGGTTTTTTCTACAGGCAAAGTAATATCCCCTGACCTTATGTTTTTTCATCCTTCAGTTCTTTGTGGACCCCATTATCCATTTAAACCGGAACCTTATGTTTTACTTCGTCCCGTTTCCGATTATCTCAAAACGGTTCTCTTACGTGACCAGTATCGTTTGTGGGAGAAGGTTGTTGTGTTCTCTTCCGAAATGTGTACCTGTAGTGGTCTACCAGTTGTGGCTTTAGTCTAACTAATATAAGAAACGTCGGTTTTTACCTCTTGGAGATATCTCAGTCGTTTTTTTTCTGACCCTCGACTGACACCGAGTCTAGTACTTGAGGAATAACGGTTTAAATCTGACTTTAACTTCTTTCATCCCTTTTGGTGATCTGGTAAGTCCATACTGGATTTAGTTTAGGAAATACTAATATGTCACCTTCACTCTATGTCTAAATTCCCGGATCTAGACTATCTCACGAACTACTTGATACCTACCTCCAAGCACTGTGACATGTCCTCTGTCCCTAGTTCTGATAGGGGTACCTTTTCTTTACGTTTTTTCGTTTTACCGACAGACCCCTCCGGAACGTTTATCGACACTTTTCTTCTCTTCACTTTTCGTTTCCTTTTTTCCTTTCTATATTCGTAGACTTACGTCTCAAGGTTTCTTATCGTTCTTCTCTATTCTTTCGGAAGGAGCCACTAGTTACGTTTCTTTATCTCCTTTTGTTGTCTTACCCTTTCTGATCTCTAGAGAAGTTCTTTTAATCTCTATATTTCCCTTATAAAGTACGTTTCTACCCGAGTTCTTTCCTGTCTTTACCATATATGGATTGTCTTCATCTTCTATAATTCTTCTCCACCGTTCTTATGTGTCTTCTTGACATATTTTTAATAGAAGTACTGGGTCTATTAGTGCTACCACACTAGTGAGTGAATCTCGGTCTGTAGAACCTTACACTTCAGCTCACCCGGAATCTTTCGTAGTGATACTTGTTTCGATCACCTCCACTACCTTAAGGTCAACTCGATAAAGTTTAGGACTTTCTACTACGAAACTTTGACGACGTGAGTTATACGGTCGTTTAAACCTTTTGAGTCGTCACCGGCGTCCTGACCTTTCAGTGAAAAGTAAGGTTAGGGTTTCTTTCCGTTACAGTTTCTTACGAGTTTGATGACGTGTTCACGTAAGTAGAGTGTGTGATCATTTCATTACGAGTTTTAAGAGGTTCGGTCCGAAGTCGTCATACACTTGGTACTTGAAGGTCTACAAGTTCGACCAAAATCTTTTCCGTCTTCTTCGTCTCTAGTTTAACGGTTGTAGACGACCTAGTACCTTTTTCGTTCTCTCAAGGTCTTTTTGTAGATAAAGACGAAATGACTGATAGGGTTTCGGAAACTGACGTACCTAGTGTTATTTTACACCTTTTAAGACTTTCTCTACCCTTATGATCTAGTGCACTGGACGGAGAACTCTTTGGACATACGTTGAGTCCTTCGTTGTCAATCTTGACCTGTACCTTGTTGTCTGACCAAGGTTTATCCTTCTCCACATGGAGTTCCGACATATAACAGTGGGACGAATAAATTGAATATACATATCATGTAGTACTCTATACGACCCGACCTTCTTCGTGTTCGACCTTAGTTCTAACGACCCTCTTTATAGTTATTGGAGTCTATACATCTACTGTGATAGGAATACCGTCTTTCCCTTCTTGATCTTTCGGAGAACTACTTTCACTTTCTCCTCTCACTTTTTCAACCGAATTTCGAGTTGTAAGTCTTTTGCTTCTAGTACCATAGACCAGGGTAGTGAAGTTCCGTTTATCTTCCCCTTTGTCACCTTTGTCACAGTCTGAAAGAAAAAACCCCGAGGTTTTAGTAACGTCTACCACTGACGTCGGTACTTTAATTTTCTGTGAATGAGGAACCTTCCTTTCAATACTGGTTGGATCTATCGTATAAGTTTTCGTCTCTATAATGAAACGACTGATTCCAGACAGATCAGTTCCGATACCAAAGAGGTCACCAGTCCATACCTACACTCTCAACCCGACACTTCTTCCGACTCGTGGTTTCTTAACTACGAAAACTTGACACCACAACCTCTTCTGAGAACTCTCAGGGAACCTGACGTTCCTCTAGGTTGGTCAGGTAAGATTTCCTTTAGCCAGGACCCACAAGTGACCTTCCTGACTACGACTTCGACTTTGAGGTTAGGAAACCGGTGGAGTACACTTCTCAACTGAGTAACCATTTCTGACACTACGACCCTCCCTAACCCCCGTCCTCCTCTTCCCCTGCTGGCTCCTACTCTACCGACCTACCGTAGTGGCTGAGCAACCTCTACTCAAACTAACTTGAGGTCCTCAACCACCACATGTCCCTCCGGACCACACGACGTTAAGAACCCCAGTGTTTCTCAGCCTGTACTGACTCACTGACTTGACTTGACTTGACTTGACTACTTTCTTTAGTTTCTATTGTATTTGGCTACCTTTCTATAAGGTACAAGGACCGATCCTTCTTAACTATAACACTTTTACTGATATGATAGTTTACGTTAGATGTATAAGTTACCATAGGGATAGTTTAATGGTTACCGTAAAAAGTGTAATGACCTTCTTTATTAAAATTTGAAGTATACCTTTGTGTTTTCTGGGGTTTGTTGGTTTCTTCAGAACTCTGTCTTCTTACCTCGACCTCCTTAGTCGGAAGGACTGAAGTCCAATATGATGTTTCGATGTCAGTAGTCCTGTCATACCATGACCGTGTTTATATCTGGTTACCTTGTTCCGTCTTTCCCATATACGGATCGTCACCCTAACGACCCAGTATACCACCAAAATAAGGATCAGAAAAGTTCTTAGAGGGATGGTAGAGGTTATCACCGACTTTATATCTTTATAAGTCTTTATATATCTGGTTACCTTGTTCCGTCTTTCGGGTCTTATGGATACCCATGGATAAAAAACTGTTTCCTCCGTTCTTATGTGTTACCCCGTTTCTGTCGTAGAAGTTATTTACCACGACCCTTTGGACCTGTCGATGTACATTTTCTTACTTTAATCTTGTAAAGGTTTGTGGTATGTATTTCTATTTGAGTTTTACCTAATTTCTGGATTTACTTTCTGGTCTTTGATATTTTGAGAATCCATCTTGTATTTTGAGAATCCATCTTTGTATCCATCTTGTGGGTTACTGTATTTAGTTTCTTTCTAGGAGATACTGGGTGGAGGATCTCATTACCTTTATTTTTATTTTCATTTGTTCACCCTGGACTAATTTGAATTTACGAAAAGGTGTCGTTTCCTTTGATATGCGTTCCACTTTTCTGTTGGGAGTCTTACCCTTCTTCATTTTCGTTTACTTTGTTGACTGTTTCCTAATTAAAGGTTTTATATGTTCGTCGAGTATGTTGAGTTATGTTCTTTTTGTTTGTTGGGTTACTTTTTCACCCTTTTTCTGTATTTGTCAGTAAAGAGGTTTCTTCTGTATGTCTACCGATTGTTTGTGTACTTTTCTACGAGCTATAGTGAGTAATAATCTCTTTACGTTTAGTTTTGATGTTACTCTATAGTGGAGTGTGGTCAGTCTTACCGGTAGTAGATTTTCAGATGTTTGTTATTTACGACCTCTCTCACACCTCTTTTTACTTGTGAGAATATGACAACTCTTAAGGGTGAATATGACCACACTTACATTTAACTATATCGGTGATAACCTCTACCATACCTCTAAGAACTTTTCTGATCCTTATTTTGGTGGTATACTGGGTCGTTAGGGTGACGATCCGTATATGGGACTCCTTTGGTTTTGACTTTTTCTGTGTACATAGGGTGACAAGAAACGTCGTAATAAATGTTATCGATCCTGTACCTTCGTTGGATCTACAGGTAGTTGTCTACTTACCTATTTCTAAACACCGTGTATATGTGTTTCCTTATAATGAGTCGGTATTTTTCCTTACGTAAACTCAGTCAAGATTACTCCGCCTACTTAGTTCTCGGATAATATGTCTCATTTCATTCAGTATTTATCTTTCTATTTATAACATAAGATTACATATATATGTCTCAGATCTTTTTACTATGACTTCTTCAATAAATGTCTTCGTCGTTACCTCTCTGTCTGTATCTTAATAACTGTACCCCTATCCCCTCCTCTCCCACTCTACATACCTTTTTCATTGTACCTTTGAATATAATGGTATACATTTTATCTATCGGTTGTCCTTAAACGATATACCAAGAACTTTGAGTTTGTCCCCGAGACAAGTTTGATTTCCCACCTTTCCCCTCCTTCTACCCTCCCTCCAAGTTTTCCCTCTCCTATATACATATGGATACCGACTAAGTACAACTCCAAACTGTCTTTTGTTGTTTTAAGACATTTCGTTAATACGAAGCTAGTTTTTTATTTATTTAAATTTCCTTTTCTTATCTTGTTCCTTTTACGTTAAGACTCTTATGTTTGTCAAAATTTTTTAATACTTGTCACCAATTTCCTCTAATAGTGTGAAATTTTATCCCCTTTTCTACAGTGTAACTCCCTCAGGTATAAACTCGGAAAGATGAAGAAGTCCCTTCTTTCTAAGATCTTAAGAAGTTTTTGTATTTACTTCTTTTCTAATGGATTTCAGATTTCCTCTTTTTACTTTTAATCCTCGTAGATGACTTCCACCCCCCGAAGGGACCACCGAGTCTGTTATTTCGTAGACGGACGTTACGTCCTCTGGACCCAAACTAGGGACCCGTCCCTTCTAGGGGACCTCTTCCTTTACCGTTGGGTGAGGTCATGAGAACGGACCTCTTAAGGTACCTACTTCCTCGGACCACACAATGTCAGGTACCCTAACGTTTTTCAGTCTGTACTGACTCGTTGAAGTGACCAAGTGACTTCCATTTTTCCTTGATAAAATCTTACTGATCTAAGACTATTTGGTTTGAACTTCCCAAACTAACCCAAAAAAAAAAAAATTCTTTTTCTCAACATCCTAAAAAAGGATAACCTCATTGTATAACGGTAAACCTCATTGTTTCTTGTATGAATCGGAGTATGGTATTTGTTAATTCTCCACCTCTTTTACACTTTATTAACAAAAGTCGGTGACGTATTATTTGTCACGATGTACACTAGATCTCTCGTCCTTTTGTTTCTCACTCGGAGTTTAAGTGAAACCGAAAGACACGTCACCTTGTGAGACCTAAGGTTTCGACCCCTTTCCTAGGATTCGTCTCTTGTCTCCCGAACACAACAACTCCTTTGTTTCTAGTCTTAAACCCCTCTTGTCTCTCCCACCTTCAACACTCCGTATCTACCTTCGACCTCTTCCTCTTCTTTCTCCTCCTTTATCCCTTTCTCTTCATCCCCTTCAGTCCCTTCTCCCTCTTCTTTTTCGACTTTCATTTCTTCCTCCTCTACTTTTATGATAGGTGTCTAGACGTATTCAAGGAAACTGACAATCGACTTATGATCAAACGTGCGTAAATATACAAATCCTTAAAGAACTTTTCCTCTGTTCCCTAAACCCCTATTGTGTTGACAAGATATGGAGTTAATACCTTACATATGTAACGGTTTTGCGTTTGACAAGTTAATTTTACGTAAAAAAAAATGAATACTTTTAATATGAGGTTCTTTCAACTAAAAATTTTCTTTCTCTCTTCAGTCAACACAATTTTAATCTCTCACCGAGACGGTTATTTTAACCCTAGGATGATTGTCGAAGTAGTACGAAGGAGTACACCTCATTAGTTTCTTCAAATTGTGTAAAATTTACTCTCGGTACTGATTCTTCTCCTACCATTTCGTTCGTGTGTAGTACACAGATGTCCACTTTCATGTGTCGTAGTGGATACTCCACAAGAACGGTCGTTTAGTTAGTTATTTATTTTGATTGAATTAGACTGTTTCAGAGATCTGGATTAATCGGTAACCGTGTTTTATTTAGCTGTCTCTTCGGGGAACTTGTCTAGGGTACCACTGTGTCCCGTTGTAGGATTCACACCCTTCGAGAGGTTCTGTTTCTTATGTTGAAAATCTTGATCTCCTTCTTTAAATGATTGTCTCCTAAGTTTCTACATAGTCCCTTAGTGATAATATTTGAAACCTAGGGTTAAACCTGTTTATTTAACATTTTTCTTTTTTTTTTAGGGGAGATTCACCACTTTTCCTTTCGGATTCTATAATTCCTTAATGACAAGTAATAGATCGACACTTTTATCATAAAGTCAATTCAAGTTTTATAATATATAGAAATCTTCTATATATAAATGTATAAATATATAATTTAATACACTACGGATCTTAAACTAATTTACATTAGACCCACTCCTCTTCTCCCATTTTCATCTTTACTTGTCCTGACCAGTACATACTACCCATGTCAATAATGTAGTAAGAGAGACCAAAATATGTGAATTTTAAACAGGTATTATGTTTTATTTATTTCAATCTTCCTTTCGACTACTGGTGGTGTCGAGACTGTTTGTCCGAGTCACCTTCTCACATCGTCTAAGTCGATAGACGGACCCGTTATAGATAATTGGGAAACGAGATAATGAAATTAGTGCTGTCCGATCTACTACAACGTCATTGTGTGAACTTTAGAGTCGAATTGTTGTCGAGTAAAGAACCACTATGGTACACGGGATGTACCCAACCGTTTCGCCTGGTCCGACTACTTCTAAGAGGGGAGAGCATTCGATGACAGGTTTTGTGTTTCGGAGATCTACTGGGGTCGTACACTCCGTTCTGACTTCTTTGAATTTACCTGAAAAACTGAAGGAGTAAGAAGAAGCAAATCTTCACTGTGTCGAGTGGAAACGAGAATAAATTAATCGGTCCTGACGAGTGTAACGGAGCATATTATCTTTCCTCCGACTCTTCACGTTCGAAGTAACATGATTATGATTCTTCCCGTCTTCTTAGTCGTCACCATTCGTGACCATTATAAATAGTGTAAATGGTTGTCTTAGTGTAAAAGAAAATACTGATCCTTACACGGTCGAAATTGATAATTCGAAAGGTCTGAAGCTCCGAAGATCCTAACCGGTACACTGTACTGAGACCGTTTACTCTGTATTCGTCAAAAAAGGTTCTTTCGAACTATTTTCTTCAGCTGAGGTGTACAAAGGAAACGAAAGATGTGTAAGTATAAGAAGGTTAATCTTGTACCCGTGTTACGGACGTATATGACGTTGGTACTCCTGTTCTTGGTACGTGATTTGTGCGATCTTGTTCTCGATCCTCCTCGAAATTGAGGAACTACTGAAAAACTTATCTGTTTTATAAGGACTTGACTAGTGGAAGTCCGATAAATGTCTGAAGAACGATATCTGTCCATTAATCCTTGTATCTATTTATTATCTCTGTCTATACATATAACTATCTAGTATATATGTATATTTGTATGGATCTATATAGGTGAGAAATAATTCGGTAATTAGGGTCCAAAAACGATATAAACCAGTTTGAGTTAGAATTTATTACGTGTTTCAAATAAGATCTAAGTTCTCTCCCGTATTTTGTTACTTTCTAAGAGTGACTAAGAGGATAATTATTTTATCATTGAGATCGTCCTTTTTTTACTCAGTAGTGTTAAATTATTCTTTTCTTACTGTGTTTATATACCTCTTTCCATTGACATACCTATAAACGTTTGTCCCGGGAGTCCCAAATATCGGACAACTAATTATTAACCATACGGTAAATTATTGGAGAGACCAAAGTAGTGAGACTAGTTCCGACCCTCTACGTATAGATCACTTTGTCTACCTGGCGACTGTGAGTGGTATACTCGTATTAAAAGTATACGTTATAAATATATAAGACTTGTGTCCATTGAGTCTAAGAGTAGTTATAAGTCATTATAATCCCTTTACTATAGGGAATGCTCCGTTGACTTACCTTTCTCCTTCGGGTCTTGTGTTAGAGTCCGAAGAAGGAAGTAGAAGGGAACTGTCGATTTTTGTTGGTCCTTGTGTATTTAATCAAAGTTTTCTCTGGTTTGACATAAAGATGTATGATCGTTGTTTGTTCCCGTAGTCTCCTGCTACCGACCTACCGTGGTGACTACGTTACCTGTGCTTGAACCCATTTGAAGCCCTCTACCACTCCCTGTCCCTTCGGACCACACGACGTCAGGCACCCCAGTGTTTCTCAACCTGTACCCACCTGCTGACTTGTTGTTTTCGTTACTTGTATGGCTTTGAATAACAGGATATGTGAATGTGACCTACTTAAAATATCATACATTGACGTGGAGTTATTTCGGTAAAGTCTTCCTCTTTTTACTCCTCGTCCTTCTTTTTCCTCTTCTTTTGTGGTTCCCTTCTGTATAACATTCAAACACACCTCTCTCTTGATTTAAATAAAACACAACAGGGTAAAACTTCTTGATATTGATCACTTGTCTTCACCCTTTTCTATCTAAAATAAAATATACTACTTTTGAAACAAGTAGTGGGAGAATTTTTTTTTCGTCGGACATAATATAAGAAACAGGGACCTTCCAATCATGAGAGACATTTTTTATAATATTTTAGTTCAATCCTTCTTTTGAATTCATAGGGTAGTGTTACTACGGAGGGTTTCAATATTGAAATACATAGGTTCGGAATTATTCAATACATGTGTGTAAACTAAAGAGTACCCTTTATCTACCCCTTTGTCACCTTTGTCACAGTCTGAAATAAAACCCCCGGAGGTTTCAGTGACGTCTACCACTGACGTCGGTACTTTAATTTTCTGTGAATGAGAAACCTTCTTTTCAATACTGGTTGGATCTATCATATAAGTTTTCATCTCTGTAATGAAACGGTTGTTTCCAGGTAAATCAGTTCCGATACCAAAAAGGACACCAGTACATACCTACACTCTCAACCTGACACTTCTTCCGACTCACGGCTTCTTAACTACGAAAGCTTGACACCACAACCTCTTCTGAGAACTCTCACGGAACCTGACGTTCCTCTAGGTTGGTCAGGTAGACTTCCTCTAGTTGGGACCCTAAAGAAACCTTCCTTACTACGAGCTCGACTTCGAGGTTATGAAACCGGTGGAGTACGTTTCTCAACTGAGTAACCTTTTCTGAGACTACGACCCTCTCTAACCCCCGTCCTCTTCCCCTGTTGGCTCCTACTCTACCGACCTACCGTAGTGGCTGAGTTACCTGGTCTCAGACTCACTTGAGGCACTCTACCACCACCTGTCCCTCCGGACCGCACGACGCTAAGTACCACAGCGTTTCTCAACCTGTGCTGACCCGCTGACTTTACTCGACTTGACTTTTGACGATACGTTCATACGTACGATTCAGTGAGGTCAATACAAACTGAGAAACACTGTGACACCTGACATCAGGTGGTCCGAGGAGACAGGTACCTAAGAGGTCCGTTCTTATGATCTCACCCAAAAGTACGGGAGGAGGTCCCGTAAAAGGAATGAGCCCCTACCTTGGGTACAGAGACTATAGAGGACGTACCGTCCGTCGAAGAAATGGAGACCACGTTGGACTCTTCGGGATTTTGAAGATATATAAATTTATTTTTTATCTAAAATTTACCTTGAAGGACACGGATCTACCTAACAGTATTTAGACAGACGAAGGGACGGAATTAGGTTGGACTGAAGTTTGATTTGAGTGGGGAAAAATCTTGTTCGAACCGTTAAATCCGAAATATCCATTCCCTTCTTTACGGAAGTAACGATTTATTACCCATACCACTATCGGGTACATAGAATTTTTCCCTTTAATCAATTTATTAATTAGATATCTACTGGAAGGAGACTTAAAGTTCCTTCTCACTTGATTGTGAGTAATTCATTTAAAGAACTCGTGGATCATGTCATTTCAGGACAAGATTTGTAGCGTTTCCGGAGAGTTCTTGAAGTGTCGGATCACTTTTTGTTTTATATGTTAATATTGTGTCTTGTTTACACTAAAAAAATCACTCTAAATTTCAAGGTAAATTTTACAATCCTCAAATCGTCTTACTTTTCTTTACTTTCTGGGTTCGTCAAGGTTTGACTTCCTTTATAAAAGTTTACAAACAAGTTACTTACACCTATTTTGAGTCTGAATGACTCTATTTTTATTTTCAGGAGATTAGAGTGTCTTGTAAATATTAATCTTCAATGTGGTACTTTATAAATCAGCAAAGTTCAAGTTCAATCTTCTTTACAAAAAGTTAACTCAAAGACCTTGTATTTGGTGAGACGAAAGACCACCCTTTGTATTTACTGATATATTCAACTTATATTTTAAGTACTTGTAGACCTTCGGACGATTAACGTCTGTCTTACAGTGTATTTTGTTCTTTAGTTTCTTGAAGAAAGACCGAGTTTACAGAAATCCTCCCTCTTTAGTGAAAGGAACCGTGTTCATACGGTCGTATTAACTGTTTTGCAACTCTACCGTGTAAAATGGTATACACGAAGAAGTCTAGATCAGTTCGGGGTACTTGTGGCCTCAGTATTTGGGACGAAAACCAGATCCCGTCATATACTATCTAAGAATTTAGTCACCGTTATTTTCTCCATCACGTCTTCAAATTTATGTCGTTTGTCTTTCCTTTGACAGAATCGGTTAGCTCTACTTCATTTAAGGGCTATTTCTTTGAGATTAGATGCACGTGACCCCCCGTCCAGGGGTTACACGACTCTCTTTATAGTTAAGGTAATATTGTCACGGATTTGGTGTAAGGTAGATATCGGAACAAAATTGACAGGTTCTCAAAAGAGTGGATTTAAATTCGGTTGTAAATTTTTGACCCTTTAAAAGACCTCTTTATGTATAAAGACAAAAGAGACTCTTTATCCTTCTAGGTTATTAAGGAGGTCTGATATCGGACGACCACATGTATTTCTGACGGTGGGAAAAAACCACCATCCCCACTACGACAGAGGTCAAGTGTGGGAGGGACTGAATAGTGGTAGAGAGGTGTTACGTGTGTGTATTGGTCGTGGCACAATGAGAAAGAAAAGTGACTGGACCAGGAACACCCGTAAACTCGATATCAGGGATACAGTCTTTTATCCAGTGTTTAGTGTTCGGTAGTAAAAATCAGACGAGAACTACTAGGTTTAGAAAGAACAGTGACGTACGGACCTCGAGTCACTTTCCGAAAGGGTCGAGTGACGTGTGACAGCGTGGGTGATGGGGAGGACGTAACTAGCAGTGAAGAGATTCGGACGACCTCAAACTCTTACTCTTAGTGTGAGAACACAGGTGTCGGAGGAACTCAAATTTGTATCTGATCCTTCAATCCCTGTGTTTATATTTTTAAGTTGAATTAATAACTATTGTAGATCTGTCACATAATTTTTTTGTCTCTGTAGTGAAGTGACTGTTTCCAGGTATGTCAGTTTCGATACCAAAAAGGTCATCAGTACGTACCTACACTCTCAACCTGGTATTTTTTCCAACTCGTGCTTTCTTGACTATGAAAGTTTGACACCACGATCTCTTCTGATAACTCTCAGGGAACCTGACGTTCCTCTAGTTTGACCAGTTAGGATTTCTTTTAGTTGGGCTTGTGAGTAACCTTCCTGACCTTGACTTCGAGGTTATGAAACGGCAGACTACTCTTCTCGGTCGAATAATCTTTTCTGAGACTACGACCCTTTCTAACTTCCGTCCTCCTCTTCCCCTACTGTCTCCTACTTACCAACCTACCATAGAATCTGAGTTACCTGTACTCAAACACGTTTGAGGTCCTTCTGTACTCAGACGTGTTTGAACTCCTCTATCACTTCTTGTCATTCGGACCATACGACGTCAGGTACCCTAGAGTTTCTCAGTCTGAGCTGACTCGGTGACTCGTTGTTGTTGTCTAACTGTTGTGACTTCTTACATCAAACCTAGTCTCTGGTTTACATGAATATTATGTAAATGGAAGTTGACACTTGAATTGGGGTAGGTTCTATCGTCTGGAGAGACGACGTTCCTGTCTTGGACAGGACCTTTTAAGATTACACACGAGGTCCGACGGAGATCTTTTGGGTCTTCGTCGTTTTGTCTCGAACGAGTCATGTAAAAGGGTTTGAGTAGTGAAGGTTTCGAGTGATGAACTTGGAGTCAATCCTCTTTCCCACACCCCTTTTTCTAATAGGGTATAACAGGGAGGATCACTAATCTTATGTATAATATTATAAAGGGAACATACCTTTATATTCTTCATCTTTTATTCGTAGAGTATGTACATATGTGTAAGGGTAAAGGACAAGAAAAGTTACTAAACCAAATTGTTAGTTCCTTTACTACCCACTCCTCGAACGGAGTAGGGAACCTCCTCTACTTAAAGTCCTATCAGGAGAAGAAACAGGTATTATGGTTTACAAATAGACGAAACGGGTTAAACCAAAAAAGGTACTTCTTATACTTAACCCATTCTAATGTAAGTCATTCGTAAGGGTTCAGGATAACATGAAATTCGAATTTTTACATGAAGGATAAAAAAAAAGGGTAAGATTAAACCCAGGTCAAAGTGACAGGTAGTATCCTGTGATTTTCACAGTGTTACTCTAGTTTTCATCTTAATGACACGAGGTTATTATCACAGTTATTCTATTTTTACTGGGTTTAAAATTACATTTATGAGAGGATACTTCAAAAGTCGTCCTTAATTCCGGGGTTATATTTTAATTAGTTAGTAAATTTTTTTACAAGTCAGGGACTGTGAAACACTGGGGTACCTGACGTCGTGTGGTCCGAAGGAACATGTAGTTTGAGGTAGCTCAGACACTACGGTAGATTGGTAGAATAGAAGACAGTAGGGGGAAAGGCGGACGGAAGTCAGAGAGGCTCGTAGTCCCAGAAAAGGTTACTCGGTCGAAATGTGTAGTCCACCGTGTAATAACCTCGAAGTCTAAGTGAGGAAGGTCTCTTATAAGTCCCGACTAAAGGAAATCCTAGTTGACCAAACTAGAGGAACGTCAAGTTCCCTGAGAGTTCTTAAAAAAGGTGTTAATTTTATATATTCTGATATAAAGGGAGCTCTCACAAGACATAAGAGATCTTTTCCAAGTCAAGTCAAGTCAGTGAGTCAACACAGGTCGATAAACACTGGGGTACTTAGCGTCGTACGGTCCGGAGGGACAGGTAGTGGTTGAGGGTCTTAAATGGGTTTGAGTACACGTAGCTCACCCACTACGGTAGGTCGGTAGAGTAGGAGACACCAGGGGGACAAGAGGACGGGGGTTAGGGAGGGTCGTAGTCTCAGAAAAGGTTACTCAGTTGAGAAGCGTACTCCACCGGTTTCATAACCTCAAAGTCGTAGTCAGGAAGGTTACTTGTGGGTCCTGACTAGAGGAAATCCTACCTGACCAACCTAGAGGAACGTCATGTTCCCTGAGAGTTCTCAGAAGAGGTTGTGGTGTCAAGTTTTCGTAGTTAAGAAACCACGAGTCGAAAGAAGTGTCAGATTGAGAGTGTAGGTATGTACTGGTGTCCTTTTTGGTATCAACTGATCTACCTGGAAACAACCATTTCATTACAGAGACGAAAAGTTATACGATAGATCCAACCAGTATTTAAAACAAAGTTCCTCATTTGCAGAAAAATAAAGTACCGACGTTAGTGGTAGACGTTACTAAAACGTCGGGGGGTTTTTATTTCAGACTATGACAAAGGTGACAAAGGGGTAGATAAAGGGTACTTCACTACCCTGGTCTACGGTACTAGAAACAAAAGACTTACAACTCGAAATTCGGTTGAAAAAGTGAGAGGAGAAAGTGAAAGTAGTACTCCGAAAAATTAAGGAGAAGTGAAAGAGGGTATTCTCACCACAGTAGACGTATAGACTCCAATAACTATAAAGAGGGCTTTTCCAATCTCTGATAAATCCAACATCAGACTCGACATAAGACGTCATTACTTATACCAGGGAATTACTGTAGTCTTCACTTTGAGAAAACGGATACTCGGACTGATGGTTCTTTCATCTTTCTGAATTATTTTGTATATTTAAATAATCTTAGGTTCAAAATTTCGTTAGATTAGGATCAAGGTTTCATTAATAGGGTCCTTATATTAAGTTTTTATCACAAGGGTCTTTGGTCATTCATTACAGAAGTTTCTACGTATCACGACAGACTCCTTTCGTCTCATCTACGTCTTTTTAAATTAAAGACAATACGGTCTAAGGGTCGAGTAGACAGTGAACAGATACCAGGTTTTGGTCAGTTAACACTTCAAACGGTATTCCTCTAATTAATAAAAATTGTTCATATCTTCCCTCCCAATAGGTGAAAACGTAAAAGACAGGAATTAGTCTCTCACTCCTTTTGAAGACCGTTTCGAAACTTTAAACCCACAGTGGTCCAGAATGACTTCAAGAAAGTCAAGGCAAGTCATACAGTTTTCGAAACATTAAAGTAAACGGAAACTCAGAGTTGAAAAGTGAGGGTGGAGGTGGGGTCCGGATGTAAATTCCTACTCTAAAAAGGTCGTCCGGCTGAACAAGATGTTCCTGATAACGGTGAACGAGACCTTACAAGAGCAAGATACTCTGAAGGGTCCCTCTCTTTGAAAAGTATAATGAGGTTGTGTCAAAGACAACCTTATAGGTGTCCGGGGTAGAAAAGAGTCGAAAACTTACAAGATCTGAAGTTCGTCGTAGAGAAAGACGATACATGAAAAGTTGCCGTCCCTCCTTTCGAGACAAAATAAAGATAGACGGAAAGAGGATGAGAGTCCTCCGAGTTGATCGAATTGGAAGTAGATCTTAACTAGGAAAAGAAAGAGATGGTGTACATACCGATAAGTATTCTTTACTCATAGACGAGACGAAGAGTAAACGGAGATAATAATTAATAGACGAAGAGACTATATTAAAAAAGGTCGAAAGTAGAATATTAGTACTATCCTAATAGTACTTTCTTTATCTCAGTCACTATAGACCACGACGGTATTTGTAGGGGACAAGGTTGGTCAGAACAGGTGGGAGTGGAGGAGTCATTTTAGTAAGGTTAGTGATAGAGTAGTGTGTGCACAGACTTGATCCGACCTAATCTAGATCGTGACAGAAAAGTTACTTACAATAGAAAGTCCATGAAAGGAAAATTGGAAATAACTTTTTTAAATAGGAGGAACCTTCTCTTCGTCCTAGAAATAAGGGTGTATGTTATTATTAGTAGAATTTTCAGTCATGAAAAGAGAGAGAAAAAAAAAAAAAATGACTAAAAAAGTCAGTAACGGAAAGTTTAGACAGGTTCAAAGAAAAGGGTATACCAATCAAGAATAATTCCTGAGAGATAAATGGTGAAATTCTCCCCTCGAAAGTTCTCAAACAACCTAGACCTACGGGAAGCACATTATTAAAATTATGTGAGAGTCGTTAGGACGGTGATACGATGTAGAGATAAAGAAATCCGGGGTCAGCGGGAGAGATTGGGATCTTATTGACTTTTGTTAAGAGAGAAAATATCAAGGTGAAAGTCCTTGTTCATTTAATGTCGAATGAAAAATTTTACACAGTAAAGATCGATCAGTCTAGAGACTCTAGAGTTAGTATGAGGGTTCTTATGTAGTGAGAGGGAGGTTACATTAAGCGGACAAGACGAAAGAAAAAGATAAAGAAAAAAAGTAAGAAGGGTTTTAAGGACAAGATTATTATTTTGGTTTCGTATAAAAATTTAGGTTTGTAAGAAGAAGTTAAGGTTTACTTCTGTAAGGTCTTTCTGTTACATATTCCATGTGCGATAAAGTTAAAAGAGAAATCTAAATTCTAACCGTTATTAAAACAATGAAAAAACGTGATAAGGGATATGTTACTCTCATAGTAAAAAAACACGTACAAGAAATCATTTAAGGAAGTTAGAAGATTCCCATTTTAGTCCTAGATTCAGAGACTTTATTTTGATAACAGTCACAACAATATTAGTCTTAAAAGTCTCGGGTATACTCAGGTACTTGACCCTACCCTCATCTGTAAAGAGTCACGTGTTAAGAGTAATAAGATTCGTGAATCGAAGAGGTATCGAGGAAGGGAACCACGACTTACGTCAAATATATTTATCCTTACTTTAAATCTCGTCGAATAGTTCGTGATGTAAACATAAGGTCCGTATTTTAAGCATGATCAATAAACATCGGGTGTACCAGACTCGACTGAAACGTTTGATAGATGTCTGGATTGACTTTTTGTGTTGTTTTCGTCGTATTTATGAGGTGGGTGATTACGGATAATTCGTACATCCGACATTTACTCAAAGTATTTGTACCATAAAAATGAAATTTTTTATACGACAACTTTTAGTTTCCCTTATTACGTTCACTTTCACAAAACTACTTCAATTCACGAAATATACACCTTCCACAATAATGACAATAGAAATAGAATACTAAGGTCACGACCAAAAGTCAGGAATATGGGAACGAGTATAGATTAGTTAGTCTTAAGTAAGTTACCGATTCTACAGTAATAGAACTCAGATTCCTTGATGATTTCAGATTTATATAAAGTGGAATTACACACGGAAGACAGTTGAGTAAACGTTACGATAGTTCTTTTAGGTAGTTAAAAAGACTGTATTGAATGAAAACTAATTTTCTTTTGATTAAAAAGGTATATGAGAAAGAATTCTTATACGAATAAAAATTTTATAAGTATAAGGATAAAGTTGTTCTTTTTCTTCAATATGTACTTTCCGTGACAAAATCAACGAAATTTTTGTGTTTAGTTATAAAACGTAAAATTTAAAAATAACATTTATAAGGAATGGTTTTGTATTGAGATAGAGGATTGATCATAGTTTTCACTTTTTCAGGTATTCACTATTACACTTTGTTACTGATACTATGTTATTATTAATGGAGTTCTTTGAATTCTTTTTTTTTCGTACATCCGACTTCAAGAAGGACAAAACTCAGTTCGGAACTGTTTCTCATTTTCAAGAGGAAAAGAACCTACCCTTATTCGTTACTTGGACTCTACGGACCTTACAATCTGAATATAAGTTAGTAAAATCGTTATTTATGAAGTCTAAATACCTAAGAAAGTATGGGTAAAAACCTCTGTAGTCCTACGTTCACTTATAACGTCTCTTTCTATATGAGCAGGAAGTGTTGGAAGATTATAGGTTCACTATTTACTGAAAATGGATTACTCAGTCTTTTTAATAGGGAAACATTTTTATTTAAGACATAGAGTGTTCCTAATATAATTTTTACTCTTAAAAAATAGTTTACTGTAGAATTCTTTCACTTTTATAATAAATATTAATCCTTTTTTTGTGAAAGTTTTCATTTTGACTTTATGATCATACTTTCTATGTATAATTTTGAGTTTGTTTTGTTATTCCTTTCACGTTTATCGGGTCACTCTTTTTTGTCCGTTTCCTGTACTTATTCCTAAGGTATCTTCTCCTTTATATGTGCCAGTTACTTAGCCTCTCAACGGGTTTGAGTAATTATTAGTACTTTACGTTTAGATTCGGTGTCATTCCATAATATAGATAAGTCATTCGTTTTTCGTTCTATGGGTTGTTTTATTAATAATCTCTTCTACCCTTAGTCATTCCAAAGAATCCCTCATTACAGTCGTTACCCGAAGGGACCACCGAACAACATTATTGTACGGATGGTTACATCCTCTGCGTTCAAACTGGGGATCCAGTCCCTCTAAGGGGACTTCTTCCTTTACCGGTGGATGAAGTCATAAGAACGGACCGTTTAGAGTACCTGTCTCCTCCACCCGATGTCAGGTACCTCAGTGTTTCTCAACCTTGGTTGAATCGATGATTTGTTGTCGTTGTAGTCGTTATACCGTCTTATCCTCCAGGGTCGTGTGTAGAACGGTGTCCTTGTTTATAAACTGTCTATAGAGTATCTGTTTTCACGAAAATATTCTCGAAACCTTGAGGTTATTCTCCAACACTTTGGGACAACCACGGGTGTTGACTTCTCTCAGTGCACTTCTTCGGTCCAGGCGTGTGTCTACGGTCTGGGTCACTGAGACCGGGAGTGACGTCTCGTCTTCGTCCGGGTTGAGGGAGTTTGAGTCGAGATCGAGGTGAACGAGTATCAGAACGTTGGTCAGAGAGGAGAGTTCTCTGGATCCTCCTTGGTCCGGGGTGATATCGTGGTCAATGTCCGGATGATCGGAACCTAGGTTGACGACAGAGACTTCGTCGAGACACTGGGCCGAGGTCGAGACGAGACGACATCAGACCTCCGACCGAACAGGTGGGTGTCTGGTCGGGTCACTGACTTATTCTCATGTAAATCTTTGGTCATCTTCGGTGTGAGTAGACCGGACGGTTTATGTCTCGGTATAAAAAATTATACTTGTAAATATCTGATATTTAGATCTTTAAAATGAAGAAACTTATATTGGTTGTTTCTAGAACGTTCATATATAGTTCTTAAAAGTGTCGTCTTAACAAGTAATATAAATTTTGGTGTAATTTACGAGGGTTGTCCACTTATATATTTAATACCATCTAAGTGTCACTTTTATCATCACTTTTGTCGACTTGAGGTTGAGGATTCCACTTTATCCACTCGAAATGAGTATTCTTACAAGTTAAGTCAAGTCAGTGAGTCAGTACAGGTTGAGACGTTGGGGTACCTGACGTCGTACGGTCCAGAGGGACAGGTAGTGGTTGAGGACCTCGTCTTATTATAACTCACTTTACTCGGGGTCTCCTGATATCTACCGAATTAAAGTTCTTCAGCTCCGAGATTTTTTTTAAATTACACTGATTTTATTCGTTATAAAATAAATTCGTATATACCGTTCGTATTCAGGTCCTTTCGTTAATATAGTTCTCTTCTTTTTCTTTCTGTCCTACCCCTTTATTATTTGTCTATCTTCAACACCAATATAAGATTAAAAGTCTAGTCTACCTTCAAAATACCTACGATTAAATAATATTTCTTTATTAATATTTCATTTATTTTCACTTGGTAAATTCAATTATTATTTACAAAAGGTACCGGATTCTTAAGACTTATTAAGTCAAAACACATACATTTCATGTGTTTCCTTTATGTATGGATATATACATATACATACATTACGAATATAGTTATTATAAATATTATCGTCTGGTAAAAACGAAAGTAAACTTTAAAAAACTTTTGACCTTTACTCTACAAGATTAATATATTTTAACCTAAGGATTATCCGAAATACAATTGTGACACGTTATAAGTTACTATACAATTGTTGTCTCTTTGAGATATTGAATCAGTACAGACTGAGAAAAGGTAGGGTACCTGATATTGGGTGATCCGAGGAGGGTGGTACCGTTAGAGGTCCGTTCTTATGGCCACACCCAACGGTAAAGGAAGAGGTCCCAAGAAGGGTTGGGTCCTTAGTTTGGGTCCAGAGGACGTCACGTCCGTCTAAGAAATGGTAGACTCGGCGTTCCCTTCGGTCAAATATATGTCATGACACACATACAATTAGAGTTCGAGGATTAAAAAGGGACGGGACGGAAAGGGGAAACCATTGGTATTCAAACAGAGGATACAGAGAACCAGATACTAACATAATTTCAATGGACAGTAACGATCAATCACAGGGATTGATGGAGTGTTTTTGTTTATACTAAGAGAGAACGTCCTTTATTATAATAGTATTATAAGTTTAGTATAGATATTAAAAACTATTCATTATAGATCGTGAACTACTTTTAATAGTCCATTTTATCCTCTATGATACATAGATTTATTGAAATCTTTTGTATCACACAGATTTTTGGTTGTCTTTGTTACATAATATCTTTATCAGTGTTTCCCCTAGGACTCCGTTCTTGTAATTCTATTTGACCCAGATAAAGAACAACAACAAGTCAGGTACGATACACTTCAGTTGTAAAGTCAACTTATAGTCATCACGATTACGGAACCTTTCTTAGTATCCTCTCCTCACCATCGGGTACAAGAAATTAGGTTGTTATAATGTCTTTATTGTGACTTCATCCTTAGTTCTTTAGTCCAAGATAGACCGAAACTGGGATTCATTTAAATCTGTTCAAAGATTCGGAAAGAACCGTGTAAAAGGACTAATAACTTCCTAGAGAATTAAGGAGGTTTTAGATTTATCAAATACTGTATTACGTTTAGTTATGTTTGAAAAGTGGTTTTTATACACTATATGTAAGGTCCTAGAAAGAGGTTTGAAATGTAAGTTCCAAAGATGTTTATATGTAATTTATATAGGAAGTTAAGATTTTCTATACAAATTTTATCCATCGTCAATTCACAGTTTCTATCCTCAGTTACTGATCGGATTAGTGGTTGATTAGAAAAGATTGTAAAAACAGACTCGTGTATTTATTATTTGTAAACGACAAATGACCATGAAGATAATTCAAAGATTTCAGAAACTTTAAATATGAAAGTTACCATTAGTAGTAGAAAAAAGAGAGGGAGTCTATGAGACGGTTGTACCTTTATTTCCTTTGAAAGTAGATAATTAAAAAGATTCTTCTATACAGTAAACGTAGAATGTCTAAAGTAATTTTAAATTACAGAAATTGTACTCTGAGTCTGTACATTCAAAAATTAGAGGGGGACTACTCCGGTAACGGGACATAATCACTGTAGATTAATAAATTTTTATTTTAATAAAGTAATAAATAACTTCCTATTAACGAAATGTCTTAAAACGACAAAAGACAGTTTGGAGTTGTACTTAGTCGGTATCCATATGTATATAGGGGAGGGAAAACTTTGAAGGAGGGTAAAGGGAGGGGTAGGGTGGGGAGATCCAACTATGTCTAGGGGACAAACTCAAAGGACTCGGTATGTCGTTTAAGGCCAACCGATAGATCAAATGTCTACCATCACATTCAAAGGTACGATGAGAAAGGTATGTAGAGTGGGAGAAGAGGGGAGAGAGGTACAGGTATTCAGATAAGAGATACAGATAAAGAGGTCACAACGGGACATTTATTTAAACAATCATGGTAAAAAGATCTAAGACATATACACGTAATCTTATGTCATAAAGAGGAGGACTGAGTGCAGTGAGACATGTTATCCAAGATCCAAGTAGGTAGAGTAATCTTCACTGAGTTTACGTGAGGAAAAATACCGACTCATTATAAGGTAACACATATATGTAGTGTAAGAAATAGGTAAGTAGACAGCTACCTGTAGATCCAACGAAGGTACAAGATCGATAACAGTTATCACGACGTTACTTGTTATCTTATGTACACAGAGAAAGTTAAAACCAAAGGAGTCCCATATTCGGATCCTCACTATAACGACCCAGTACACCATCAAAATTAGGGTTAAAAAATTCCTTAGAGAGGTATGGTAGAACGTATCACCACCATAGTTAAATGTAAGGGTGGTTGTCACGTTCTCACAAGGGAAAAAAAGAGGTGGGGAGAGGTCGTAAATAACAAACATCCGAAAAAGTACTACCAACAAGATCGACCACATTCCACTATAGAGTAACGTCAAAACTAAACGTAAAGAGATTATCACTCACTACAACTCGTAGAAAAGTACACAAACAATCGGTAGACATACAGAAGAAACCTCTTTACAGACAAATCCAGAAAAGGTGTGAAAAACTAACCCAACAAACAAAAAGACCATAGCTCAACATACTCGACGAACATATAAAACCTTTAATTAGGAAACAGTTAACAAAGTAAACGAAAATAAAGGAGGGTAAGACTCCCAACAGAAAAGTGGAACGAATATCAAAGGAAACGACACGTTTTCGAAAATTCAAATTAGTCCAGGGTGAACAAATGAAAACAAAAATAAAGGTAATGAGATCCTCCATCCAGTATCTCCTAGAACGAAACTAAATACAGTAGCTCAAAACGGATACAAAAGGGGATTCTCAAAATATCAAAGACCAGAACGTAAATCCAGACATTAGGTGAAACTTAAATAGAAACACACACCACAATCCTTTACAAGATTAAAGTAAGAAAATGTACATCGACAGGTCCAAAGGGTCGTGGTAAATAACTTCCCCGACAGAAACGGGGTAACACATAAGAACGGGGGAAACAGTTTTTATTCCATGAGTATCCATGTACCCAAATAGAGACCCGAAAGAGATAGAACAAGGTAACCAGATATAAAGACAAAAATACGGTCATAGTATGACAGAACTACTGACATCGAAACATCATATTGGGTTTCAGTCCTTCCGACTAAGGAGTTCAAGGTAAGAAGAAAGAACTGACGAAACCGACAAGTCCCAGAAGACACAAAGGTATATTTAACACTTTACAAAACAAGATAAAGACACTTTTTACAGTGACCATTAAACTATCCCTAGTGTAACTTAGACATCCAACGTAAACCATCATATCAGTAAAAGTGTTATAACTAAGAAGGATGGGTCCTCGTACCTTGTAGAGAAGTAAACAAATACGGTAAAAAATAAAGAAAGTAGTCACAGAATATTAAAAGACACATGTCAAGTAAGTAGAGGAATCCATTCAAATAAGGATCTATAAATTAAAAAACGTTTCCACTTACCCTAACTAAGAAATTAACAAGAAAGACTGAAAAGTGACAATCATATATCTTTACTTTCACTAAAGACATATAACTAAAACATTGGACACTGAAACGATTTAAGTGACTAATCGAGATCATTAAAAGACTATGATAGAAATCCCAAAAGATACATGTCATAGAACAGTAGAAGTTTGTCACTCTCGAAATCAGAAAAGGTTAGACCTAAGGAAAATAAAGAAAAAGAAGAGACTAACGATATCGATCCTGAAGGTCTTGATATAACTTATTATCACCACAAGGACTAGAATCCCTCTTACGAAAGTCAAAAAGTGGTACCTCTTATTACAAACGATATCCCAATAGTATATACCGGACATGATACAACTCCATCCAAGGAAGATGCGGGTAAAAACTTCTCAAAAATAGTATTTATCCACAACTTGACACAGTTTCCGAAAAAGACGTTGATAACTCTACTAGTATACCAAAAACAGAAAGTCAAACAATTATACCATATAGTGTAACTAAATAAACGTATATAACTTCTTAGGAACGTAGAGACCTTATTTGGGTTGAACTAGCAACACATACTCGAAAAACTACACAACGACTTAAGACAAACGATTTTAAAAAACTCTTAAACACGTAGGTACAAGTAGTCACTATAACCGGACACCAAAAGAAATAAACACAACAGAAACAGACCAAAACCAATAGTCCCACTACCACCGGAGTATCTTACTCAAACCTTCACAAGGAAAGAGACATTAAAAAACTTTCTCAAAATCTTCCTATCCGTAATCGAGAAGAGATTTACACACTATCTTAAGAGGACACTTCGGTAGAACAGGACCTGAAAACAAAAACCCCTCTAAAAACTAGTGTCGAAGTTAGAACCACGAACATTTACCCAACAAGTATTA
The DNA here is from genome assembly GCA_006410555.1 of Capra ibex. Lineage (NCBI taxonomy): Eukaryota > Metazoa > Chordata > Mammalia > Artiodactyla > Bovidae > Capra > Capra ibex. The sequence goes on along the minus strand of SJYO01006231.1, from coordinate 70,327,886 downwards.
AAGACAAAGAAGGACTAAGTCAGAACCTTCTAACTTGAAAAGATTCTTAGACATGTAAAGAAGGTCCAATAGATAAAATAACGGTATATCAACAAGTATTATCAGAGAATATTAGGAAACATAAAGAGTAACAGACAACGTTAAAGAAGAAAAGTAAAGATTAAAAAAATAAACTAAGAAGAGAAAAAAAAAGGACTACTCAGATCGATTCTCAAACAGTCAAAACAAATAGAAGAGTTTCTTGGTCAAAAATCAAATAAATAGAAATGATAACAAAGAAAGTAAAGAAAAAGTAAATAAAGACGAACCTATAAATGTTAAAGAAAGGAAGATGATTAAAAACCTAAAAAAATAGGAAGAAAAAGGTCAACAAAATCCACAATTCAATCCAACAGATAAGTTACAAAAAGAACAAAGAACTCCATCCTAACATAACGATATTTGAAGGAAGAATCTTGACGAAAAGGACGTACGATATCCAAAACTCGACAGTACAAAACAGTAAACAAAGATCTTTACAAAACTAAAGGTAAAACTAAAGAAGTCATTGGACAACCGATAAATCTTTTCACAACGAATTAGAGGTACACAAACACAAAGAATGTCAAAAAAAGAACATTAACTATAGATCAAAGTATCGTAACACCTACCTCTTCTACGAACTATACTAAAGTTAAAAGAATTTAAATGACTCCAAACTAAACACTGGGTTCTACTCCAGACAGGATCTCTTACAAGGTACACGTGAACTTTTCTTCCAGATAAGAAGACGTAAACCTACCTTACAGGACTTCTATAGTTACTCTAGGTAGAGTAGATTGTATAGAAATTCTGAAAACAAAGGAATAATCAAAAGACAAAACTACTAGAAAGGTATCCACACTCACCCCAAATTTCAGAGAATCACAATAACCCAATGACAACTAAAGAGGAAAATACAGACAATTACAAACAGAAAACATAACTCTACGAGGATACAACGTACGTATTTATAAATGTTAACAATACAGAAGTAGAACCTAACTAGGAAACTAGTAATACATCACAGGAGGGAATAGAGAATATTAGAATAAATTCTAGATAAAACAGACTATACTCCTAACGATGTGGTCGAAAGAAACGAAGGGTAAACGTACCTTATATAAAAAGGTAGGAGAGTGAAAGTCAAATATACACAGAACTCCAGACGTCACCCAAAGAACATCTGTCGTATATATACCCAGAACAAAAACATAGGTAAGTCAGTCAGACACAGAAAACCAACCCTGTACATTAGGTAAATACAAATTTCATTAATAACTATATATATACAGGGATAACGGTAAAAGATTAACAAACCCCAACTAAAACATCTAGAAAAAAGAAGATAACATAAAGACAACATAAAGAACTAATAGTTCAGGTAAATTGTAAACAACATTTCGACCAATCCACCGTAACTTAAGAGAATTGAAAACGAACAGACTTTTCGAAAAATAAAGAGGTAGTTAAAACTTACTCTAGGAACGATCCATGTCATTAGAACCAATATCTACAAAGGGAAAGTCATGAAATTTATATAGGACGGGATAGAAGACCGGACGTCTCAAAGACGACTTCCTATTTGACAATTCGCATACCCCAATGGGAATATACAATGAACAACGAAGAGGGAACGACGAAAATTATAAGAAAGAAACACAAATCAGAAATAATCAAACTAATCATACACAGAACCGTACAAAGAGGAACCCAAATAGGACATACTCTGAGAAACACGGAGAACCTGAACTAACCGATAAAGGAAAAGGTACAACCCCTTTAAAAGTTGATATTAGAGAAGCTCTTAAAATAGTATGGGAAAGAAAAGAGAAGGAGAAGACCCCGGGGATATTAAGTTCACAATTATACAAACTATAACAGAGTCTCCGGAGACTCTGATAGGAATCAAGAAATGTAAGAAAAATGAAATAAGACGAGAAGTCTTCAATAAAGGTGTTAAAATAGAAGGTCGAGTGACTAAACAAGAAGACGAAGTCTATAAGACGATAACTAAGGAAGACCTCATAAAAATTAAAGTCATTAACACAACAAACAGAGATATACGAATAAGAAATTAAGAAGATCCAGAAACAATTAACTAAGAACGTAAAAGAGGTAAAACAAAAGTTCTAAAAAATAATAGAAATAATAGTAATAAGACTTAAGAAAAAGTCCACTAAAAGGATAGAGGAGAAGTAAATAAACCTGAAGACACGAAGATCAAACAAGGAAGTAAACACGTCGTAAAGAGTCGGAAAAGAAAGAAAGAAAGAAAAAAAAAAAAAAAATTCAAAAATACAAACTCCAGAGGAAAAGGGTCCGAAGTTCCTTTCAACTTAAGAAAGGAACTTCTTCTAAATTAAGAAAGAAGGAAAACGAAAGACGGGAGGATTCTAACCAGGTCACCAAACACACTCGAAGTATGTCCCACTCTAAACAGATTCAGAAACAAACAGACAAACAAAAAGGAGATTACCCATTCCAATTCACTTCACCATGAGGACAGACGACTACTAAACCAAACATAAAAACAAAACAAACAACAAATCTACTCCGTAGGACGTGCCCCACGATGATCACCATCCCACTACGACCCAGAACATCAGTTCACCAAAGGAAACACACTCAAGAGTGATAAACTATGAAGGATCCCAATCAAGTACTAGACTCGGTGTCAGTCGAGGACCAGAACAAAAACAACTGATATATCTCGAAGAGGTAGAAACCGACGTTTCTTATATTAGTTAGTCTAAAGCCACAACTGGTAGACCATTACAGGTACACATCTCGGAAGAGAACACAACAACCTTCTCCCACAAACGATACTGGTTACGTAAAAGAACCGGTTTGAGACAATCAGAAACGGGAAGAATTAACGCATAGGGTTCCGGTTTAAACGGACAATGAGGTCCACAAAGAAGTGAAGGATGAAAACGTAAGGTCAAGGGATATTACTTTTCCTGTAGTAAAAACCCACAATCAAGATTTTCCAGAAAATCCAGAAGTATCTTGTCAAGTTAAAGTCGAAGAAGTCACAATGACCAACCCCGTATCTGAACCTAATGACACTATAACTTACCAAACGGAACCTTTGCTTGTCTCTAGTAAGACAGCAAAAACTCTAACGTAGGTTCATGACGTAAAGTCTGAGAAAACAACTGGTACTACCGATGAGGTAAAGAAGACTCCCTAAGGACGGACGTCATCATCTATATTACCAGTAGACTCAATTTAAGTGGGTAAGGTTAGGTAAAATAAAGTGACTAAGGATCTTACAGTTACAAGTGAGAACGGTAGACAAACTGGTGAAGGTTAAACGGAACTAAGTACCTGGACTGTAAGGTCCAAGGATACGTTATAACGAGAAATGTCGTAACCTGGAACGAAGATAGTGGTCAGTGTAGGTGTTGACCCATAACGAAAACGAAACCGAGGTAGGGAAGTAATAAAGACCTCAATAAAGAGGTGACTAGAGGTCATCGTATAACCCGTGGATGACTGGATCCCTCAAGGAGAAAGTTATAGGATAGTAAAACGGAAAAGTATGATAAGTACCCCAAGAGTTCCGTTCTTATGACTTCACCAAACGGTAAGGGAAGAGGTCACTGGTGTAAGACAGTCTGGTGAGGTAGTACTTGACGGGCACTTTCACTCTTTATCTAAATTCCCTGGTCTAGACTATCTATCTCACGGACTACTTGATACCTACCTCCAAGCACTGTGACATGTCCTCTGTCCCTAGGTCTGGTAGGGGTATCTTTTCTTTACTTTTTTTCGTTTCACCGACAGATCCCTCCGGAATGTTTATCGACACTTTTCTTCTCTTCGTTTTTCATTTCCTCTTTTCCTTTCTATATTCGTAGACTTACGTCTCAAGGTTTCTTATCGTTCTTCTCTATTCTTTCGGAAGAAGTCGTTAGTTACGTTTCTTTATCTTCTTTTGTTGTCTTACCCTTTCTGATCTCTAGAGAAGTTCTTTTACTCTCTATGGTTCCCTTGTAAAGTACGGTTCTTCCCGAGTTATTTCCTGTCTTTACCATACCTGGATTGTCTTCGTCTTCTATAATTCTGCTCCACTGTTCTTATGTGTCTTCTTTACATGTTTTTACTAGAAGTGCTGGATCTATTAGTGTTACCACACTAGTGAGTGGATCTGGGTCTGTAGGACCTTACACTTCAGTTTACCCGGAAATCTTTCGTAGTGATACTTGTTTCCATCACCTCCACTATCTTAAGGTTAACTCGATAAAGTTTAGGACTTTCTACTACGACACTTTCACGACGTGAGTGACACGGTCGTTTAAACCTTTTGAATCGTCACCGGTGTCCTGATCTTTTTCAGTCAAAAGTAAGGTTAGGGTTTCTTTCCGTTACGGTTTCTTACGAGTTTGATGGCGTGTTAACGTGAGTAGAGTGTACGATCCTTTCATTACGAATTTTAAGAGGTTCGGTCCGAAATCGTTGTGTACTTGGTACTTGAAGGTCTAAAAGTTCGACCAAAATCTTTTCCGTCTCCTTGGTCTCTAGTTTAACGGTTGTAGGAGACGTATTAGCTTTTTCGTTCTCTCAAGGTCTTTTTTTATGATAAAGACGAAATAACTGATACGGTTTCGGAAACTGACACACCTAGTGTTATTTGACACCTTTTAAGACTTTCTCTACCCTTAATGGTCTGGTGGACTGGACAGAGAACTCTTTAGACATATGTTCAGTCCTTCGTTGTCAATCTTGACAAATACCTTGTTGTCTGACAAAAGTTTATCTTTTTCCTCATGCAGTTCCGACATATAACAGTGGGACGAATAAATTGAATATACTGTTTATGTAGTACTCTTTGTGACCCGACCTTCTTCGTGTTCGACCTTAGTTCCAACGGCCCTCTTTATAGTTATTGGAGTCTATACGTCTACTGTGGTGGGAATACCGTCTTTCACTTCTCCTTGATTTTTCGGAGAACTACTTTCCCTTTCACCTCTGACTTTTTCAATCGAATTTCGAGTTGTAAGTCTTTTACTTCTAGTACCGTAGACCAGGGTAGTGAAGTACCCTTTTTCTCCCCCTTTGTCACCTTTGTCACAGTCTGAAATAAAAAGACCCGAGGTTTTAATGACGTCTACCACTGACGTCGGTACTTTAATTTTCTGTGAATGAGGAACCTTCCTTTCAATACTGGTTGGATCTATCGTATAAGTTTTCGTCTCTGTAATGAAACGGTTGTTTCCAGGTAGATCAGTTCCGATACCAAAAAGGACACCAGTACATACCTACACTCTCAACCTGACACTTCTTTCGACTCGTGGCTTCTTAACTACGAAAACTTGACACCACAACCTCTTCTGAGAACTTTCAGGGAACCTGACGTTCCTCTAGGTTTGTCAGGTAAGACTTCCTCTATTCGGGACCATAAAGAAGCCTTCCTTACTACGATTTTGACTTTGAGGTCATGAAACCGGTGGAGTACACTTCTCAACTGAGTAACCTTTTCTGAGACTACGACCCTCCCTAACCCCCGTCCTCCTCTTCCGTTGCTGTCTACTCTACCGACCTACCGTAGTGACTGAACTACCTGCACTTAGACTCACTTGAGTCCCTCAACCACTACCTGTCCCTCCAGACCGCACGACGCTAAGTACCCCAGCGTTTCTCAGCCTGTACTGACTCACTGACTTGACTTGACTTGACTTGACTTGACTTAACTCCCAATCAAGAGACTATTAGATTCCAGACCCTCAGTCACGAAGATGGGGTTTCCGAGTCCCGAACTAGAGACCAGTCCTTGTTTCTAAGGTGTTCACCAAACAATACCGTAATTCCCTGTCATTTTGTTTATGGGTTTTTGAACTTCGGTTTCTACTGGGGGACTGGTTACCGTCAATGTTTCAGTCCGTTTATTATTAATTTTATTACCTTATATGTGTATATGCATATATGGGTACTCGTTTCACTTTTGTCAGGTTGTTTTTTTTCATGTCATCTGACTAGGCCACTTGTTTCCTTTAGTTTTTGACCTAAATGGTCAATTCTTGTTTTATTCAATTCGTGTTTGACCCTTTGTTTTGATTTCGTTCCACGGTTCACCCCCTCTATCGTTACTTTTGTTTTGATTGTTTATACAACTTTACTTTCCGTTCTTTCTTTTCTTTCTTTGACTATACGTTTCAATTTATCTCCGTCTACTTCTTCTAAATATAATTTCTAATTGACTTAATTTCTAATTCACGTCACTCTTTTCTTGTCATCCTTTCCTTTATTTCCTTATTCACATCTTTTATATTATCCAAAATTTTTTAATTTTTAATTTCTTATTTCGTTCTTCGTTTTTTGTCTTCTTCTTACTTTTTTCCCCTCTCCCCTCTTCCTTTTGAGGTATCTTGACGTTTTCGGGTTGTATCTCCGTCTCCAAAATTTGAATTTTAAAAATTTATGGACATAAACTGTCTATAAAGGTCTCAATATGGTAATGTGTCTGACGAATTTAACTTAACGAACATTTAATATTAAAGTGTGTTAGACCCCTTTTTTTATCTTTATAGTAAAACTTTCTAAAAGGAGTTTCTTTGTAAGAAAATACATTGTCAAAGTAACACAAAGGAACTGTTGTAACAACGATTCTTACAGAGAAACTCCGTTATTTCTTAAACACTATTTACTAACTACAGACAAAATTTTTATCTTTTACAATAAATACGGTATACATCAATTTGTGTAGTAATATTGGTATGTTGGTTCATATCCAACGGTTGTATGGTCGATTTCGACATAGGTTATAACAAATAATGTTTTTCAATTTAAGTTATCTATATTTTGAAGTTTTTGATCTGTTTTACTATTTGAGGTCTTATTCGTCTACATGGTTACAGTATCCACGAAATTCTTATTGACTACATCTGTAGTTGGAAAAGGTTTACCACTGTTTTAACAGAGTTTGACTTGAATAGTAAGAGACTCCGTAAATAAGTGACAACTCGGTACTTGATATGATTTCACGACTTAAAATGAACCATTTTTGGGGAAACCTTTTATTATTGACTTCTCTCTTTCGTCGTAGATGAGACACACCATTTATCTCACTTTGTTGTTAGACGGAAACGGAGTGTGAATTGTATAATTCTGTCTCTATGAAGTTTTCTAATGAATCAGGGAAGACGGTGTCTCAGTCCGTTAGCTAGAAGACCTACTACAGGGTTCTTCTTGACAAGATTTCGATATTAGATTATAAATTAAATTGTACACACCAACTACAAGGTAGAACCTTAGTACTTTTTATTTTGTGTCGACTTGAAGGGTTAACACCCTCCTTTACATCCTTCTTATGTAAAAAAGAAATCATAAAAAATTCGTACACGTGCGAATTAAGTGACGTCGACCTACCATTGTGGTTTTACTGATGGGAAATCGTGTGAAAGGGTGGTGATTCTGACTAGTCGACCAGATCGTTAATGCTACACGTTACTGACAGTGGGGTTTAATCTTTATCTTGAAGTCTACACGTGTATTTTTACCCTATTAGTGTCGACACTTTAGTGGAGTCTCACATTTGACCAGTTCTACTACCTCGTTACCGTGTGAAGTAATTGGGAAAGAGGAGATTTCTCTATTTCCCATTTTATATTTTGTCTCCTTCCTACACATAAATTTATGTAATATCTGTGGAAACGTTTGAATTTTCTATTGTTTTCAGCTATTCGTCCTCAGTTTCGTCTTAAACACACAAGGTTCAGAACTTCGTTTGTTAACTACGATCCCCATTCTCCTTAAAAAAATTAACAGGTGTGTTTTTATCTCCCGACTTAAAGATCGGATTTGAAAGTGGGTTACCACTCTGTATCGAAAATTTTTAACGATACTTTACAATGACTTCGATGTCGAGTACGACACGAGATCCGATTCTCATTGACTTAGGTTAAAGAGTTGTCGAAAATTCAACTGTTGATTTCTTGGACCAAACCTTACCTCAGTTTTCTTGACAAGTTTCATTGACATTCAGGAGATTTGTACTTCTAACTCAGGTCTTCCGGTAAGTAGTCGTGATCCTTTGACACCGATTGCACGGTCGAACTTCCACCCGATTTTGGGGTCAGAGAGGTACCAAGAAGTTTCAGTGGAGAAATAAATCGAACATAAGATGACAGAACTAAATAGGAATGATTATACAATGAACGATCACAGGAAGTTGACTTTGTAGTTGCTAAAAAAGATAAAGGGGGACTTAATGACAATATAGTGTTCCTGAGAGAGAACAAATTTGTTATAGTAACAAATAATAAAATAAATTTAGTGAATATTCTACGAATGGTACATGGACTATGAGAAAAATGTTGAAATATTTAAAGTGAATAAAATCATTATTCCTGGGATTTCATTCTGGTCGTAGTGTCTCTTGTAGAACACGTATTCGGTCTCATCCTGTGTGTTTTCTTGGGCTCCATAAGTCTACCAAAGATGTTCGTAACTTGTAGACGATGTATGGTTTGTGTGATAGTCCTTACCAGTCTGAAATAGATAGACGTACCTATTTCACAATGGTGATCGTGGTCTCTTCATTGAAGTTGGACTATAATCTTGAGAGATGTATGAAGATATGAAAGTGGGTATTTTTTAATTCGTAACAAGAGTAATACCCGGTGAGTAACTCAAGTCCATAGAAAGATCTCTATCTATGTATCTATCTCGATTTATGTGTATCCATATGTCTACATCTTTCATCTGTTTATATCTGTATCTCTATATATTTTATGTCTAAAATGTCTCTCTAAAAATATGTTCCCATCCATCTAAGTTAGACTGAAATGTAGTTCTACGAACGAGTACCCTTTTTGTTTAGTTCTTTGATTCTGTACTTTAATTCGAATAAGAACAGACCAAACGGAGTACAGTATTTTAAACGTAAAGTGAACATTTTGTTCTACACTAAGACTATTGAGATATTCTTAAGGTACTATTTTCCGTAACATACAGTTGTACTTTTCTACCAAATCAAAATAGTATTCATTGTGACACGACAAATTGTAAAATACTAAAAACTTTCTACATTAGAGTTCAATGTGTCTCTTATTTAGTAACAGTAATCAAAATGTTCCTGTAGTAGTGATTCTTAACAAAATGTATCATTAAAGGGGAGCTAGGAATTTTATATAACAGTTGATTGTGTTGAGAAGTTTTTATGTAGGTAAAGTGTTTCGTGAACATGTGTTTGGTAGAGTTCTTAGAAAAGTTGTTAGCCATTAATTGTGTCTATCCTTATTTTAAAAGAAGTCAAGTTGTGTGACACCCATTGTATAAGATAACGACACGAAACAAATAGGGAAGGAGACAGATGATACTAATCGTCCTGGGATATAAAATATTGACGTACCGTATAATGTACTACGACTCGAAAGTTATTAACGGAAGTAATGTACATGGTAAATGGTTTGATAAGTCGTCAGAGAGTAAAAAAGAATAAGTAAGTTAGTAGTCTATTATTCATAACTCGTATATCATACAGGGTCCAATACCTCTCGGTGTGTACTTGTTTTGTCATTTATTAACTGTTTTAGAGGACTCTCAATTGCTCAATAGTACTGTTCAATTATTTTGTACGGTGAACAACCGTTCAAACTGTTATTCGGGTTCTGACGGTAAGTCAAGTCAAGTCAATGAGTCAGTACAGACAGACAAACGTTGGGGTGCTTAGCGTCGTGCGGTCCGGAGGGACAGGTAGTGGTTGAGGGACTCAAGTGAGTCTGAGTGCAGGTAGTTCAGTCACTACGGTAGGTCGGTAGAGTAGGAGCCAGTAGAGGAAGAGGAGGACGGAGGTTAGGGAAGGTCGTAGTTTCAGAAAAGGTCACTCAGTTGAGAAGCGTATTCCACCGGTTTCATGACCTCGAAGTCGAAATCGTAGTAAGGAAGGTTTCTTTAGGGTCCCGACTAGAGGAAGTCTTACCTGACCAACCTAGAGGAACGTCAGGTTCCCTGAGAGTTCTCAGAAGAGGTTGTGGTGTCAAGTTTTCGTAGTTAAGAAGTCGTGAGTCGGAAGAAGTGTCAGGTTAAGAGTGTTGGTATGTACTGATGACCTTTTTGGTATCGGAACTGATCTACCTGGAATCAGCCGTTTCATTACAGAGACGAAAACTTATACGATAGATCCAACCAGTATTGAAAAGAAAGTTCCTCATTCGTAGAAAATTAAAGTACCGACGTCAGTGGTAGATGTCATTAAAACCTCGGGTTTTTTTATTTCAAACTGTGACAAAGGTGACAAAGGGGTAGATAAAGGGTACTTCACTACCCTGACCTACGGTACCAGAAGTAAAAGACTTACAACTCGAAATTCGGTTGAAAAAGTAAGAGGAGAAAGTGAAAGTAGTTCTCCGAAAAATCAAGGAGAAGTGAAAGACGGTATTCCCACCACAGTAGACGTATAGACTCCAATAACTATAAAGAGGGCCGTTGGAACTAATGTCGAACACAAAGAAGGTCAGGTCGTAAAGAGTACTACATGAGACGTATATTCAATTTATTCGTCCCACTGTTATATGTCGGAACTGCATGAGGAAAAGGATAAACCTTGGTCAGACAACAAGGTACAGGTCAAGATTGACAACGAAGGACCGGACGTATGTCTAAAGAGTTCTCCGTCCAAACCACCAGACCATAAGGGTAGAGAAAGTCTTAAAAGGTGTCAAATAACACTAGGTGTGTCAGTTACCAATATGGAAAATGGACTTTTATTTCGAAAGAAGGGTCTGTCTTTTCAAAAACGACCTTCAATGGTCGTTTTAGACTTCCGTTCTACTGTAACGTATTTAATGTACCACACCAAGGGTGTTGTGATGTCTTTCTATTCTAGTTGAACGTCAAAGTTAATCACTGAAAAAAGGACCATCTTGGTTACTGGAGAAATTTGAGAAACGATCACGTATCCAACTCCCATGTTCGGGGGTCTCCGCGAACGAGGATGTCTTCTCGAAACTCCCCTTGATATGTATAAGATTAAGTTTATAGTACCAGTTTCTTGTGTGGTTACAACGATTTTACTAGTGAGAGTCAACGCCTTCTCCTGTTTTTATTTCCTTCTGGGTCTCCAAATTTTAGAATGTCTGACGAGGACGGATTTTTGATGTTTAACCAGAAATCTTTATTTAAGTCAAAACTTATTAACTACAAACGTAAAGGGAAGATTGAAAATTTAGACTCACAAGAATTAGTATACAACCACTTGTCATAGTTTAAAGAGGTTTCAACGAAACACAACAACAACGATTGTTGGAGACGTCATAGAGGGAAATTAATGACAAGTACGTTGGAAGTCACACTCAGTATGGTTTTCGTCTACCACAGAGGAGGATACTTCGTTCGTAAACCGATGTGTCGTACTTTCACGGTTAAAGAATTCAAACTATCCATGGAAAGCCAGACTAACGGAGAGATATAGTATTAAACAATTCGTGTACTGTAGAAAATCTGGTGAAACAGTTTAAATTCAGAGGAGGAGTGGACGTTGTTCGTGGTAAGGTACTTATGTCTTTTTATGAAGTTCTTAGTTCTTTAAGATCGTGAAAATCTATGGTTTTTTTTAGTGTAAGTACACAAAATATATTCAAATAGTAGTTTGAAATATTTTAGGTTACGTTTGGTTTCTTTGGTAAAGATTCTAAGTTTATGTTTCTTTCCAGTAAATTTCAAATAAGAGATAAAAGATAAAATCTCCCGAAATTGGACTCTTTCATGTGACATTTAGTAAAAGGATAATAAGAAATGATATAATGGTACTTGATTAAAAAGAACTCAGTTACGTTTGATCGTGACAAGGAGTCAAGTCAAGTCAACGAGTCAGCACAGGCTGAGACACGCTGGGGTACTTAGTGTCGTGCGGTCCGGAGGGACAGGTAGTGGTTGAGGGTCTCAAGTGAGTCTGAGTGCAGGTAGCTCAGTCACTACGATAGGTCGGTAGAGTAGGAGACGACAGGGGAAGAGGAGGATGGGGGTTAGGGAGGTTCGTAGTCTCAAAAAAGGTTACTTAGTTGAGAAACGTTCTCCACAGGTTTCATGACCTCAAAGTCGAAATCGTAGTGAGGGAGGTTTCTTTAGGGTCCCGACTAGAGGAAGTCTTACCTGACCAACCTAGAGGAACGTCAGGTTCCCTGAGAGTTCTCAGAAGAGGTTGTGGTGTCAAGTTTCCGTAGTCCAGAAGCCGTGAGTCGAGTTCTAACGGCCCTCTTTACAGTTATTGGAGTCTATACGTCTACTGTGGTAGGAATACCGTCTTTCACTTCTCCTTGATTTTTCGGAGAACTACTTTCACTTTCTCCTCTCACTTTTTCAACCGAATTTCGAGTTGTAAGTCTTTTGCTTCTAGTACCGTAGACCAGGGTAGTGAAGTACCGTTTATCTACCCCTTTACACCTTTGTCACAGTCTGAAATAAAAACCCCCGAGGTTTTAGTGACGTCTACCACTGACGTCGGTACTTTAATTTTCTGCGAATGAGGAACCTTCTTTTCAATACTGCTTGGATCAATTGTACAACTTTTCGTCTCTGTAATAAAACGGTTGTTTCCAGGTAGATCAGTTCCGATACAAAAAAGGTCACCAGTACATACCCACACTCTCAACCTGATACTTCTTTCGACTCACGACTTCTTAACTACGAAAACTCGGTGACAAGGATCACTAATAGTAAACTCCACTAGTAGTTATCATAATCAGTGTCAGTGGTCCTGAAGTATCATCTTTCAATTTTTGATAAACTACATGAAACGGTAAAAGATTATATCGTTGACCTCGTTAACTTACATTAGTAGAATATTGTTCCACATATACAACCTGTTATGTTGTAAGATTACCTTAATTTAAAGATAAAACATTTCCGTCAATATACTCGACTCAACCCTCTCTACTCACAAATCTTTGGTATTTATTAGGAAAGTTTGGTACTGTCCGTTAAAATGAACGTGTGTTTAATTACTAAAAATTTACTTGTCTCTAAGTGAAAACCGTTCATGAAATGTTTTCTAGATCAAATATGGTAGTTTTTGATCAGTTGACTTATATCTTTACGAGAAATGTAAAAGGGTAGGATCCTTTTAGAAGGGTTAGTTATTCTTATGAAAAATAGTTTGTTTCGAAGATATTTAGAGTATTAATTAGTAAAGAATATTCATGTGAGAGTGTCATTTTTGGATCGGGTACTTCCTTTGTGTTTTGTCCTTTATCTTTCCGAGTTTCTTCGTTATGATGGTCAATGAGAATTAGAGTAAGAGAGATTACAGAAGTCGAGGTTAAGTCGTCTATCTCTTCTGTGAGTAGGGGTGGTCCTTCTTGGTTTCGATTTATTGTATCTTCTGTCTCTAGTAAACGGGAAACGAACAAGTATAGAGTAGTAGAAGGGTGGCAAGGTTGTGGGTTGGAGTGACGGAAGGAAACAAGTAAATAAGGTCTAGATGAATAAATCGTAGATGGTACACAGTTCCTAAAAGAATTTTTCACTTCTGGGTTTGTTTTGGTTTGTACCAGACCCATGGGGAGTACCTTGTACTAGATCTTCTCTTCTATCTGGATTTGATTATTTGAGTGCTTATCTCCACTTTAATAATGGTACTAATTTACTGTCCTTCTCTTCTATACACCACAGTATAGTCTAGTAGGGTCCTACCAAACGACACGAGACCTTCTTCTCCATTCAAAAGAGACTCCGTAGTTGGCGATCCACCTATACTTCAACAACCTTCACCCATTTGCTCTTTCCTAGTCTCTCTACTTCGTTGAGTCCGTCTTCCTTCTCATATAGGACTTCCTCTTGTTAGTCCTGTGTCCAATCACTTGTTCGTCCTTCTCGACCCCTTACCCTACTTCAGAATAATCCTTCTCCGCCCCAGACAAGTACCTCCCAGAATTGTAAATACAATTCCCAAACCTCGAAATAGGATTCTCGATACTCTTCAGTAGTTTTCTAAAAACTCGTTCCCCGACCTCACAATTTAAACTTTACTTGTGAAAGTGATGTCATATTCGGTGTCTTTCCCCTTTCACCTCAACTCTCTCTTTTTTCATCCCTCATCCAGTGTATCTACAGTAACGTCACCAAATCCTTTCTTCTACCATCGAAGTTATTCTGTTACTTTAATTATTACTAGGTCTCCCTCCCTATAGACACCCTTTATGACTTCTCCATTTTGAATGTTTTATACCTAACTTCTATCGTAGATATCCGATATCCTCCATAATTCCATTGATTTAAAGACCAAACTCATTACACGCCTTGTACCGTAATAAATGACTCTTTCTATTATTTTCCATTTCTGATCCGAACTACTCCCTTCATCCTTCCCCCTGTTAAACAACTAAACCTATGTGTCAGGTCCGCGATACCTCCACTTTAACAGTTCGTCTGTTAACTTTTCTACCAAGATTACTCCACCTACTTTGACCTCGGCTGATATGTCTCACTTCATTCGGTCTTTCTTTTTGTGGTTATATGATACAATTACGTATATATACCTTAAATCTTTCTACCATTACTATTGGGACATACGCTCTGTCGTTTTCTCTGTGTCTATATGCCTTGTCAGAAAACCTGAGACACCCTCTCCCTCTCCCACCCTACTAAACCCTCTTACCGTAACTTTGTACATATTATAGTATACACTTTACTTAGTGGTCAGGTCCAAGTTACGTACTATGTTCTGTGAGTCCCGACCACGTGACCGTACTGGGTCTCCCTACCATACCCCTCCCTCCACTCCCCTCCAAGTCCTACCCCTTGTGCACGCGTGGGTACCGTCTAAGTACAACTACATACCGTTTTGGTTATGTTATAACATTTCATTAATCGGAGGTTAATTTATTTAAATATAAAATTTTTTTGTTTTTGTTTTTTACTTTTCTACCCTGACCTCAGATCCCTTCCCAGACCGACCTGGGATTAAACGTTCAGAAGACGTGTGTACACTCTTAACTCGGAACTTACTCAAAATCTTATGGGTCCTATTCTCGGGTCGCCCTTTTTGTCTCAGATCCTCGGTGGAGACTCTTTTGAGTTCTAAATCGTCGAACTGTCTATTCTTAGGTGAACGTTTTCACTACAGAGAGAGAAACTGGTGGAAGATCTTTTGAATACTGAATTTTCCGGTTGGTTGGTCTCTCGTCCCAATAGGATCTTCGGATCCTTTTCTGACAAGTTCCTTACCACCTCTCTATTATGCGTTACTTTCGATCACTTTCCAGTTCCTTTTACTCACAACTATTTACGGAGGTCCCTTCCAGTAAAGATTTAAACATTATCGATGTAACCACCTCATTGTACCCTACCTACCTTCAGTTTGGTCTCATGTATTTACTCACTTACCCTTTGTCTCTGAGAACTTTTCAGACGACAATGACCGGAAGACCTGAGTTTAGACTCGGTCGGGGGGTGTCGGGACCAGAAGGACTTCGACGTGTCCCGAGACTACTCCGAGGTGGAAGTGGAACTTGGTCGTCAAGAGACGGTGTCTTGAGTCCTCGGTGTCGTTTGGAGACAAAGTCTGAGAGGTCGACGTATGTGAACCGACACCGACTACACGTCGATGTTAGTCTTCGGTCGAAATTGGATACGACATTGGGTCACACGGAGTTTAAAATCCGTAAGTATATGTTGATGGTGTTAATGATAGTACATGCACATGGAGATTTCGATAATAAATGAAAAATGTAAAGAAATTTAGTCCGGTGAAATTTTTTATTTAATAGTAATTTCCTTTTGTATACGATTCTGGTGTCCTTTTTGATAATAAACAGATTTTAAAATTTTGTCTCTTTGGTTTTACAATTCAAGATCGATCTATGAAGTCGTGTAACTTCTGAGACTTGAACTATATACGAAATTTTATTTACTGGATTTACATGTGTGACGATATAAATTTTACCTATTGGTTGTTTCTGGATAACACATCGTGTACCTTGAGACGAGTTACAATACACGGTCGGACCTACCGTCCCTCCAAACCCCCTCTTACCTGTGTACATATACATACCGACTCAGAGATTCGACAAGTGTCGAATCCCTTCGACTTTGATGGTGTTGTAACAATTAGCCGATGTGGGGTTATGTTTTACAAAGATCACAATTTTTGATTGTTATGCTATTAATTTTTACTTATTTTATTTACTGGATTTCCACTCTCCACGACCAATCGTTCTCTTTACAAATTTTTTATATAAGTGGGGTTTTGTGTCGACTTATAAAAGTAATTCACTATCCAAATTAAGAACGTGTACAAGATTTTGACAATAAATATGTAAGTCTCTACATCTTTTTATTTTTACAAGACAGGGTCGAACTAAATATGACAGGATAGAGTATTAACCTCTTCCGTTACCGTGGGGTGAGGTCATAATAATACTCTTGATGAATCAAGAGTATTGTAGAGTAGAGGAAGAACATTCCAATAAGTATCTTAATTATAAACGGTATCGAACGGTAATCAATAGGAATCCCAGTTTAGATTTCATAAATTGTTGTATTATCTTTCACAGTTAAGACGGGGTCCCCGAAGGGAACATCGAATCCGTCATTTCTCAGACGGACGTTACGTCCTCTGGACCCAAACTAGGGACCCAGTCCTTCTAGGGGACCTCTTCTTTTACCGTTGGGTGAGGTCACGAGAAAGGACCTCTTCGGGTGCTTGTCTCCTCGGACCGTCCGATGTATGTAGATACTCCAGCGTTCATATCCTGTGCTGACTCGTTGATTCACGTGTGTGTGTGACCATGACGGGGTCTCCAAGTCTGTACTTATTTTGTTTCACAGATAGTAGGTCTTCAAAGTATCCCTCCGTCCTCTACGTATACATTTGTTTAGTGTCTCAGTTTTCGTGTTGTTATTTCAAATCTTTTCCTTTACCAATTGATAAATTGATAGACCCGACCCACCCTCCTTTCTCTACCCGTCCAACAGTCCCTTCAGAAAGACCTTCTCTATATGTGTGTGTGGGGTCTGATAGAAACGAATAATACATGACTCTTAGAAATGGACACAGACACGGCTCTTGATGATGTAAGCACAGAGTAGTTAAGGAATAAATAATGAATATGCTCCAAATGAAATAAGTTTAAATTTCCTATAAAATGTGATTAATTATCAAATTAAAAAGAGGACCTCCTTCACCCGAAAAGTCAATTGATCCTTCTTACTGGACCGATTTTCTCGGACGTACGATTCAGTGAAGTCAGGACAGACTGGGAAGCGCTGGAATACTTGACATCGGGAGGTCCGAGGAGACAGGTACCCTAAGAGGTCCGTTCTTATGACCTCACCCAACGGTAAGGGAGGAGGTCCTCTAGAAGGTTTGGGTTCCTAACTTGGATGTAGAGAATACAGAGGACGCAACAAGAAATGGTGATTACGGTGGACCCTTCGGACCGATACTCTCGTGGTGTAGTGTTTAGTCCTTTGGGGACTCGAGTCCAGTAGGACGAACAATAGGGATATTGGAACCTTTTAGTGTTAAAGACTCGAAGTCAAAGAGGAAAATATTTTCTTCCTGTTATTTTCGACTTCAAGAAACTAAATGTCATCGGATCTTATAGATAAAAGTACGTTTAGTGACATTTTCTATTTTTTTAAAATCTCCCTATTAAATTAATTTTCAACTAAAATTTAATGTCTTACTATAGTCTGTATACTATAGGTTATGTCGATAGAACTCCCTTTCTTTGGTCAGGTTTACATAAAGTCAATTAAGAACCCTTCTTTAAAGAAATTAATACTGTTCTCTAATTTTTGTATAATAAATTACTCAGAAAGGTTTTTGGTTATATGTATTTATTATGTACCTTAAATTGAGGTGAATAACATTTTACTTTATTTTGAAATATTGATGTAAACAAAGTTTTACTTAAAATTTTTCAAGTGATTTGATATATGGTTTGATGACTGAGACCAAGATATATTCCTCCAGTCACCCACCATTCCCGACCTAATGTGTCTCGTCTCCAATCGACTACTTTTCCTTCACTTTTCTTTCACCCATTCTTTATGTCCGTCATAATTGAAAAACAAGATATATTACGGGGTAACAAACTTAAAAATATCATTCTTAATTAGTACAGGGTAAATCAATTTCTTCTGTGTAAAATTTTTTATTCCGAATACCTAAGTTCCTCTGTCTAGTTCATAAGTGTAATGTAGAAACCTTTATTGTAGTATTTGTGTGATTCGTACGATCTCACCGATTCTACCGTCTCATCCTCTTGTGGCTCGAGTGGGACAGGGTGTCCTTTTGGATTTGGTGTCGATAAATGTCTTTGTGATCTGTCGATGATCGTCTTTTCCAGATGTTGGTACTAAATTTCTTCCCTGGTGCGAGTTCTGTCCATCTTCCCTGTCTCGTGTCAGTTCTGAGTGTGAGGGTCACCCACTGGGTGCTACGACGACAAGTCGGTGGTTCAGTACAGACTGAGAAACACTGGGGTACTTGACGTCGTGTGGTCCGAAAGGACAGGAAGTATTAGAGGACCTCGAACGAATTTGAGTACAGGTAACTCAGTCCCTACGGTAGGTTGGTAGAGTAGGAGACAAAGGGGGAGGAGTAGGACGTGAGTTAGAAAGGGTCGTAGTCGTGGAAAAGGTCACTCAGTCAGGAAGTGTAGTCCACCGGTTTCATAACCACAAAGTCGAAGTCGTATCCAGGTAAGTTACTTATAAATCCCAACTAAAGAAAATCCTAACTGACTAAACTGGAGGAACGACAGGTTCCCTGAGAGTTCTCAGAAGTTGTGATGTCACAGAATACTGGGTCGTTAGGGTGACGACCCGTATGTGTGGTTCCTTTGGTCTTAACTTTCTCTGTACACATGGGGTTACAAGTAGTGTCGTGACAAATATTATCGGTCCTGCACCTTCGTTGGATCTACAGGTAGTCGTCTACTTACCTATTCTTTCGACACCATGTATATGTGTTACCTCATAATGAGTCAGTAATTTTTCTTATGTAAACTTAGTCAAGATTACTCCACCTACTTTGACCTCGGATAATATGTCTCACTTCATTCGGTCTTTCTTTTTGTGTTATGTCATATGATTGTGTATATACACCTTAAATCTTTCTACCATTACTATTGGAACATACGCTCTGTCGTTTTCTCTGTGTCTACATATCTTGTCAGAAAACCTGAGACTCCCTCTCCCTCTCCCACCCTACTAAACCCTCTTACCGTGACTTTGTACATATTATAGTATATACTTTGTTTAACGGTCAGGTCCAAGCTACGTACTATGACCTACGAACCCCGACCACGTGACCCTACTGGGTCTCCCTACCATGTCCTTCCCTCCTCCCTCCCCCACAGTCCTACCCCTTGTGCAATATAGACACCGCCTAAGTACAACTACATACCGTTTTGGTTACGTTATAACATTTCATTAATCGGAAGTTAATTTTATTTATTTAAATATAAATTTTTTTTCTTTCACAGTTAAGAAGTCACGAGTCGGAAGAAATACCAGGTTGAGAGTGTAGATACCCGAAGTGAACACCGAGTCGACCATTTCTTAGGTGGACGTTACACCCTCTGGACCCAAGCTAGGGAAACAACCCTTCTAGCGGACCTCTTCCCTTTCCGATGGGTGAGGTCATAAGACCGGACCTCTTAAGGTACCTGACAGGTCCCCCAGTGTTTCTCAGCCTGTGCTGACTCACTGAAAGTGAGAGTGAAAGTATGTACTGATGATCTTTTTGGTATCGAAACTGATATACCTGGAAACACCCTACTATTAATATTAACATCTTTAAGAAGGGTTTTTCGTACCTCAGACTCGGAGTGTGACCTAAGGGGTCGAGTCCCTAGGACGTAGTTCTTCTGTTCGGGGGTCTTACTAGTCGAAACTTCCGATTCCCTCGAATGAAAACTCTCATCGTCTCCTGACATCCTTTATCTCTAAGGTGAGGATTTCCCTAGATTGTGAGGGTTTTGGTCCCGGTTTCTTTATTAAACTTTTCTACGGATCCAGATGGGGAGGACGACTAGAATCTCGGAGGGTCTCTCCGTCTTCTGGTTACCTCAAGTGTGACCTTTATATTTGTGTCCGTCGATCATAAAGACTTTCGAACAAGATGCTGTTCTTGTGACACCTACCGTTCTTTTGTAGAACCCTAAGAAAGGAGATCGAAAAATGACTTCCCTGGGTTGGGACGTGTGGTCGGACACCCGTGATCATGACTCCACGGAGTTCGGTTTGTCGGTCGACGTGTACCTGTGACGGGGTGGGTGGTCGTCCGATTGAAGGAATTCTGGAGGACTCGGGTGTCGACTGGGTTCCGAACAAGGACAGGTGGTCTCCCCATTCCGTAACAGGGTGTGTAGTCACACGGTTACGATACGGGTCCCGGGGTATCACGGGATCTCGGTCGACGACGTTAGACCGGGGTAGATGAGTATCCGGTATTCGTTGTGGACCTAGGAGTTCTTGGGTGTCGGTCTCTGGAGTCTTGGGTCGGGGGAGGTCACCCGATCGTTCTCGGGGTCCTGGTCGGAATGGGTGGTCATCCTTTCGTAGTCGGGTTCATAGTAGACCCTGGACTGGGATGGGTAGTCGCTCAGTTGGGGTCGAGGTCCTAACGGTCCAGGTTGTCGGTCTCAGAGACCCTGTATTGAGACGGACGGTCACCCGTCCGTGGTCAGGATCCTAGTGGTATTAGGGTGTCAGACGGTACAGTCATGGGTCGGGTAGTGGTCGTCCAACCGTGGTCGGGACCTGAAGGACCCAGGGTCGGGACGGGTGGTTGTCCGGTTGTAGTCGAGATCTTGTGAGACCCAAGGAGTCGGTCGGTGGTACCTTAGTTCTCGGTAGGTGGTTCCCCAACTATAGTCGGAGTCCTAATAGGGTTTGGAGTGTCGGTCGGTACAGTCCTTGGTCGGGGTGGATGGTCGTCTCGTTGAGATCTAGGTCCTATAGGTTGGGATGTTTGTAGGTGGGATTTTAGTCGAAGGTGTTACCCTGGTGTTGATCGGAGTCTTAGGGGGTCTCTAGACGTCGGTCGACGGAACACTGAGTCGGGGTGGGGTGTCACTACCCGTAAGAGGTGTGTTCCGTCCCGGACGGTTGGTTGATTTGGTCCCCGGTCTGTGTGTAAGTTCTAAAGAGTGTCATCAATCGGGTGGTGTTGTCTTCTTACGTGCGTCGGGTGTAGTCCTAGTGGGGATTTCGCATACATCGAGACACCTGGTTTTCCCTCACACGACAAGTCTGTGTGTCCTCCAAAGGATGTTTTCCGGTGAAGAGGTTCCAGCCCTTTGTATTTGTTGGGTATTTTATGTATCTTTATTTTTGTCATTTAATCCGTTTTATTCCACTGTTTCCTTATACAAGGTTTCCTTCTTTGTTCCGTTTTCGGGTCTTCTTCTACGTATGTACGTTCGAGTGTATATATGTTATCTTATAATTCGGTGTTTTTCGACTTTAGACGAGTATACGTTGTTGTACCGAATAGGATCTTCCTTAGTACGATGTACTTTACAGTCTCTTTTTGTTTATGACGGACTAAAGTGAATATACACTATAGATTTTTCGTTTTATTTACTTGTTTGTCTTGTTTTGTTTTGTCTTAATGTCTACGTCTCTTATTTGTTCACCAACGGTCTACCGACCCCTAATCCCCCTAGTCCCTCTTTTCTTTATCCACTCCTTTAAATTCTTCATTTTTGAAGATCGACGTTTTATTTACTCAGTGTCCCTACTTTACATGTTACACTCCTTATTTCAGTTATTAATGTATTATAGAAACATTCCACAAACATTTATCTGAATCTCGCCACTAGTAAAACTTTATATATCTTTATACTTTAGTGAGACAACACATTGTCTTTGATTTTACCACAAAATCCAGTTAATATGAAGTTTGTGTGTGTGTGTGTGTGTGTGTGTGTGTGTCTTTTTCTATAGTTTAAACACCACTGGTCTCCGTCTCCCACCTTAACCTACTTCCACCAGTTTTCCATTTTGTACCATTTATGTCAATTGTGACGATGTCCAATATTACCTTCAACGATTTCTCTGGGACTACGACCTTTTCTAACTTCCGTCCTCCTTTTCGCCTACTATCTCCTACTCTACCAACCTACCGTAGTTGTTGAGTTACCTGTACTCAAATTCGTTCGAGGTCCTCTACCACTTTCGGTCCCTTCGGACCGTACGATGTCAGGTACCCCAGCGTTTCTTAGCCTGTACTGACTCGCTGACTTGTTCTTGTTTTCTCTCATTCGGGACAAGAGTTGTATTTCTTTTCCCAAATAAAAGGGGTAGACAAATTAAAACATAGATATACTCTATTCCCTACAAGTGATTAGAATTACGAAATACTATTAGTGAAGTACTGTATACATTCAGTTCAGTAATTCACCATGTAAAATTTGAATATGTCCCGACATACGGTTGATATATTGTTATTTTTTTATTTCGGCATTTGTCTATCTGCGATTTATTTATCTTGTTGTTGTTAGGGTTCTTACCCCATACAAACAGTGAGTAGTTCTTAAAGTCATCTAAAGATCTTCTGTTTTGCTTATGTTCATTCAACTACTACATTCAGGTTCAGACTTCCGTCTTCTTCTGGTTTCAGGGTCAAACTTCTGTCCGTTCGTCTCTCTCTATTAATAAAAGATGAGTTGAAAAATAAGACAAGTCCGGAAATCACCTAACCTACACCGGGCCGGTGCGACCCCTTCTGTTCCCCGAAGTGACAGACGTCTAAGTTTACGATTAGAGTGATCCTTTGTGGGAGTATTTATGCAGATCTCTATTTCAAAATGGTTTGTAAACCCTTAAAGTACAGGGTCAGTTCAACTATGTAATTTTAATTGGTAGTGTGATAAATTCGTTAGAGGTCCTTTTGGGTTTCTTTTATCTCCTCTATTTTTGTTCCTGTAATCTCCTTCGAAATCGGAGACTGGCGTATCGGTGTCGTTTGTGCCGGATTGACGATCGGTCTATTTATATTTTGTCAGGGAATTTCCGGACGTATGGACAAGAAAGTGGGTCATGTAGTACAGACCGAAAGGTTTTTTTAATACTTCATATGATTTTCCGTTTTTGTTTATTTGTTTGTGTTCTTGTGGTGTCGAACTTCTCTACCTCGTTCGTAATCTTGGTCTTAGTCTATACTGTCTCTAAAACCTTACGAGTCTGACCCTTACGTTTTGGGGATACCAAATATATCCTCCAAGGGACTATCGAGTCAACCATTTCTTAGGGCGACGTTACGTCCTCTGTGGCCAAGTTAAGGACCCAACCCTTCTAGGTGACCTCTTGCCTATCCGATGGTAGGTCATAAGAACCCGAAGGGACCACCGATACGATCATTTCTTAGGTGGACGTTACGTCCTCTAGACCCAAGCTAAGGACCAAACCCTTCTAGGGGACCTCTTCCCTTTCCGATGGGTAAGGTCATAAGACCTGACCTCTTAAGGTGCTTGACGTATCAGGTACCCCAGTGTTTCTCAGCCTGTACTGACTCGTTGAAGTGAAAGTGAAAAGTGAAAGTGAAAAGTGAAAGTAACCTCTTCCTTTACCGTTGGGTGAGGTCGCAAGAACGGACCTCTTATGGTTCCTACCTCCTCGGACCATCTGACGGTAGATACCCCAGAGTGTCTCAGCCTGTACTGACTTCACTAAATCGTCGTCGTCACCCTTTTTTTTATCTTTTGTAAGTTCTTGTCTACCCATTACATTCGTCTCTCTACCTTTGTGATTCTTTCTTTTCTTTTACTATCCTTATTTGTTGTGAAATTGTCTTTACTTCTTTCAGAAACCTACCGAGTAGTCATCTAACTTGTGTCGGTTCTTTTTTTTGTAGTCACTTGAACTTTTATACCATCATCTTTGAAAGTTTGTACTTATATTTATCTTTTTTCTTAAACTTTATACCTTTTCTTATAGGTCTTGACACAGTGTTAATGGTCTCAACAGTGTATGTATATTAGTCTTAAAGTGTTCCTTTTCTTTTTCTTTTTCTTCTCTTCTTTATAAACTCCACTATTACCGATTCTTAAAAGGTTTTGATTACTAATTGATGTTTGGGTTGAGTTTCTTATGGTTCGTCCTGTTTATGGTTTTTTTACTTTGCGATATGGACTCCTATAATATAAGTTTGACGTAATTTTCTTTCTGTTTTTCTTTTAGAACCTCTTTCCTTTTGGTTGTTGTTTTTTTTTTTTGGATCCTTTTATTTTTGATATGTCTTCTTAGTATTGAAGTTTTACAACGTTTGATTTTACACGTATTAAAACTCTTTCACGACTACATATTCTTTTTTTATAAGGTGAACCGGAACTGTGATATAAGAGAGAGTTCACCGTATCTATTCCCATTACCATGAACTGGGTGTCTCTTCCTTTACCTTTGTATAATTGTATCAGTATTACTACTTTTCGGAAAATCAAATAAAACTCTAAATTCTTAATTGACTATTTTTATTGTTCTAATTAATACAAATGTATTATATAACACTTACAAAAGTTATAAATTTTTTACGATTTCCATCTCTATATCGACGGTCTTTAACTCGTTACCTTTCTCGTTATACATTTTTTTTTAAGTGTGTTTTTATACATAGAATGTCTCGTCCCTAAGTCTTCTCTGATAACTTTCACCTATATTTTTTATATATCTACATATTTTTTAAACTATCTACCTGTCTATCCATCTATACTAACCTTCGACCTTTTTTTTGGTTATCTTACAATAGTACGGACTAATTGATCTTATTTATCTTTCTTCTTTTTCCCCGTCTCTGTGTCCACAACATGTTTTCTCTCTTTCAGAATCGGAATCCTTTCGTATATTACAGTCATTGATGAGAGTTAGCATTTAGTTTTTCATTTTTTTCGTGTAATAAATCTTAATACCTGTATTACAGGTCCTCTTGATTTTTGTCTTTGTTAATTTAACCAACGGAGACAACTCATTCTGACTTCGATCTCATCTTATTCCCGTTTTTCTAATAAATAATGTTTGATAAAACAGAAGAAATAAAAATTGTATCTGTATCTAAAGAGACTATTTTTATTTTGAAATTACTGAAATTTTTCTTTGAAAATTTTATATAAAATTTGGAAATTATCATATTTTTAGGAAAGTACTCTTTGGGTCGTTTCCACGAAAAATTACCTGGAGTAAGTAGATTCGATCGTCGTGTCTTGAGATGGTCTCTCCCCCTACGGAGATCCATCAACCAGAAAAACGACCTTGAAGTTTGTGGGTTTCTTCTATTTTATGTGAACTGTATAGGGAATCGTATCACACCAGTGATGACTCCCTTTTTTTTCGATGGACATTTCATACTCTCTTCTACAGGGTGTCACTTTTGTGAAGAGTTTTTTCCTATGATTCTTTCCTTTCTAATTGTGACCTAAAACGGTTAGTCCTACTTATTTTGGATTCCTCCCCTTTTTTTTTTGTTGGATCTCGACACGTGATATCCTAACATAGTACCTCGCGCAAGGTTGACTTCGTCCATAAACACGTAGTTCTTACCCTTACATTAGTCGTACGAAAGTGTAGAACTTTAGACTTCTAACAATATTTAAATATTGATAGTCACTTGACAGTATTCCTCTGTTCAAGATCACGGTTCGGACATCACCCGTAAGTCCAAACGGTTGTCTTTTCTGTTCTTTTTTCCTAAATCCCAAGTTCCTGGGTCTAAGTTCTGGTACGAAACGTTGAATAATTCATACCCTGTATCCATTTTAGTGTATGTAAAGACTTTGAAGACAAAGAAAAGAGAGACATAGAGATAAAGATAGAACTCATCTCTATTATTTATCATTGTTATCATTCTCGTCATCATTGTTATTGTTGTTGTTGTTTTTTTTTGGATTGGTTGGTTTAAATAGAAGATCCAGATAAGAGTGTTATTATGCCACAGTGTCAATTAAAATATATAGCTAAACTGACCGGTGTTTCACGTAGGTCTAATTTGTAATAAACATCTCAGACATCCTGACGAAGGTCTGATCAAATCGTAAACTTAACTTGTCTGAGACATTTCATCTGACGGGTGAGAGTGCACCACCCGTAGTAGGTTAGTAAGGTCCCGGATTTATCTTGCTTTTCTGTCTCATTTCTGTTCAAACGGGTAAAAAGGACGAAGTACCTAACTTGATCCTGTAGTGTAAAGTAGAAGAGACCGGAAGTCTGACCCTAAATGTACGAGGTGAGGGGACCAAGAGTCCCGAAACCTGACTTAATGTGGTGATCCAGAGAACTTCTGGGTTCTCTATTCGTCTACCGTCTCGGATCCTGAAGATTTTTTTTTTTTTTTTTTGAACTTGTTTAAGGTATATTATTATTTAGAGGAAAAAAAGGGTAACCCATACAAAGAGAGGTCTTGGGGTTGATTGTATTTTCTTTATACACGAATTTTGAAAGTTTCCAATACGTTCTTAGTCAATACTATTAACAGTAGGTCCTCGTTCAGGGAAGAAGGGTACGACACCAACTACGACACGTAGATAGGGATGACCCTCGACCTATTGACTCCGTTCGTATTTATTATTTACTATAATAATAAAAAAATTTCAGGTCAAGGCGTGTTCGTTACATTGACGTACCAAAGTAAGGTTGTAAGAGGACTGAAACTGTCAATGTCCCTCTGACTGTCTCGGTGGCACAGGTGTGTCTCGTCCTGTTGCTTTCCTTCCTCCAGTACTGTTGTCGTCGACCGAACTCTGTGGTGGCATAATTGACTAGTGGTAGATAATCATTTAAGACTGGAGGACTTACGTTGAGAACGGATATTAAAAGACGAATGTGGACGTCTCATGATACTCTTACTGTTTCTTTGTATTTACAATATTGATTAGACAGTGTTATCGGATCTTTGTCTGAACTGTTTGTAAAAGAGTACACGGGAACACTTTGACTATTAAAGCTCCCTACCCATCTTCTAAAACTGGTTTTCTCTTCACATAGTATATATTCCTTCTTTATTTATCCTACCACTTTATTCAAAAATTGTACCTCTACCATTGTCCAAAATGTCTTCTTTTCAATATTAACGTTGAAACCCCGAATATAAATAAATCGTCTTTATTTTACACAACACATACTAAAGATCCTTTGTACATGGCAAATCATTCCGTGACCCTCCTGTTGGTTTTATGTCTTTTTTCAATTTCCGTCTCCTAAATATAAGGATACAGGAATTTATGACC
Source organism: Capra ibex (assembly GCA_006410555.1). Classification (NCBI taxonomy): domain Eukaryota; kingdom Metazoa; phylum Chordata; class Mammalia; order Artiodactyla; family Bovidae; genus Capra; species Capra ibex. The sequence goes on along the minus strand of SJYO01006231.1, from coordinate 70,300,692 downwards.
CACTCAGTTCTTGTGTTCACATTAAAATTGATTAATTCCGTCTTCAAAGTCACATTACCAATTCCTATACGACGTCCTTACTTATGCAGGGTGTTGAAGTCACCTTGTTACACTATTTCGGAATAAAGAGCGCATTTTAGACGACACCAGGGTGCATTTAAAGGTTCTGAGATACAAAGGACACCATCGAGTCGCTATTCCAATGAAAGTAGAATACAGAGCTGGTAGTTGTACGGTCTCATTTTCTCTCGACTTCTGTCAACAAATTTGTTAGGTTACGAAACTGGGTTTTCGTTGAGCTTAGTGTAGGTGGGTATTGGGAAACGGTATTAATTGGTATGCTGGGACGGGTTGGATATTCTTCACAACTCCCGGTGAAAGGTTCCACAGACCTTATTTGTTTTCTTGTTTATAAGTACTTGTGATGATTTCGAAGTTACTTATCCGTGGTAAGTAAGGGATGATAAGACAAATGACTAATGAGAGAGGGTAATCACTATCATTATACGTTTACTTCATTTGTCTTTAATCTCCGTTTTGTGTTCCAGATTGATCAAGTTAAACCTCCCTTCCAGACCTCCCTTCAGGTCTAACCTCTTGGGTTGTCTACTGCCCTTAGAACTTATTACTTCTATACGACCTTAAAAGGGACTCTATTGATACTAACCACATCTATTTAGATCTCATGAACTTGGGTACTAAGTAGAGGAGAAATGGTGATGGAACTGTCTCGAGTAAGTACTCAACAACTGTTCGTTCCTGAGAATACGAACCTCATGAGTGAGTCGTGGAACGAAGGTGGTTCCCATTGAATCTGGTGGGTCTTCCTTACTCTTTGGTAGTGGCTACTCAGTATTTCCTTTTTCATTTGTTCTGTTCTACCCTTCGACTTTATCTCCTACTTCAATGAAACGTGTCCTTTAGAAACTCCCGTTCTACTACTTTCATATGGGGGTTTTACTTTTATTTGTCCTCAAATGTCGTAAAAGAGTTGACATCATGGACGACAGACACTAGTCAACGGAGGTCCGAGATCGTGTTTAGAGGAACCTACTGGAAAGTTCCTTTTTTTAACCTTATTAAATCCATTGACCTGAACCAAAGATAAACAAACCCCTGCATACCAGTCCTCAAACGGAGTCAAACACACCGACTATTTTTTCCTCCTAAACCCCAAACAAACCTATAAAAGACACAATACGAACTTTTACGACATAAATACACGGTCATCGAAAATACCATCAAAAACTAAGTTCCAGTAACTAGATATGACTGTCATCGTAAAAACTCGATATTCCCATTTGTTTTTTCCCAATGTCCAATGTGGTGATTTAAAGGAAGATTGAGGATTCCGTATTCACATAGAGAAAATCGGAACCAAAAATTATAGAAAACGTTTCCATCCTTCAGGAAAATATTTTTGAGAAAAAAATTTTTTCTTTTTTTTTATCACTAAAAGTATCTTCATCCGAAAAAACGAGTATAAGTCTAAAGTGTCTTCTCCCGATAAAGTGAGTATAAGTCTTGTAGTAAGTGACCGGAGGTCCCTGTAAAGACAATACCTGCCTGTCTGTTTTGAACTGTGCTCCCTGTCGTCGGATCACTTTGTACTTTTTAGTAGTGTCAGTGTCAGGGTGACTTTGTCGAGGGACAAAATTTTATAGGTCATCCCTTCATCTTCTATGTTTAACTGAGGATAGTTTAAGACGGAGGGTGGACAAAATATTAATTCTTTCGATGAACTGAAAATTATCAGAAGTTAAAGAAATGGTCACAGAATTCTAAAAAAAAATTAAGTAAGAAATGGTCACTTATTCTACCAGAGACACTGACGAATGATGTCGTTTTCAGATACGTTGTTTTAAGTACTATACCCTGGTGGTTTTTTTCGTACACCTAATTAGTCATTGTAGGAGGGAAAGAACATTTAGTTATATTTGATGACGAAGTTTTACTCTGGGGACCGAAGAATGGTACTGGCACCACCAGAATCCCCTAGACCCCTCGGTACTACGAGAGCCCTCCGGACCACAGAACGGACTCGGATCATTTACTGTAAATCTAGTCGGGTCCTTCTTTGTCTTTATCTCATAACCCTTCCGTGGACCTGGTTCCGACAACTTTGTGGACTATGAAGATTTCAAGAGAGGTAGAAAACTTTGGTTGTGAGTATGGAGTTTGTCTCCGTTGTTGACTCCAAGCTTACTGTAGGGGACACGAACCATAAATAAGGGAGTAAGATAAAAAAGGAAGATGAATGATAGTAGTTTGTACTAAAAGGTCCCTGAAGAGACCGTCAGGTCACCAATTCTGAAGTGGAAGTTTACGTTGATCACTCCCCGGCTAGGGACCAACCCCTCGATTCCTGGATATACGGAGCACCGTTTTTTTTTTTTTTTTTTTTAATTTTTTGTCTTTGTTATAACATTGTTTAAGGTATTTTTGAAATTTTTTAACAGGTGTAGTTTCTTTTTAGAATTTTTTATTTTTCGTACTAAACAGTTTCCGAAGGGGGAAGTAAATAGGGGGTTTATAATAACTATAAATAACCAGGACGGTATGATCCTAAGTCTTTTAATATTCCGTGTAAAATCAAGATTCAGTAAGAGAAAATAGGAATTTGGGTAAAACCTTGAAGTTCTTCCAACACTGAGAGTTAAATTTTTAACGACACTGATTGTTTGAGGTTTAGAGAGTGATACAAGTCGTTCTCAAGTAATTGTTCATTTGAGTTTCGGACTGTCCAATAACGGAAATATGTTTACTGGAATAATTGGTCGTATCAATTGTTACATAAACCATCCGTGACTCGGAAATAAATTCCTTCGAGGATGTATTGGTCTGATAGATTTAATTATCTAAAGACGACTTGACAAATGTACAATAATGACCATTTAGAGTAATCGGTCAGTTGTTTACGTGATATAATAATTTTGTTTATTGGACTTGGTTTGTATTATTCATATACAACGTATCTACGAGAGGAGTAATATTGAGCCATGAAAGTCAATTATATTTATAAAAACTAGGATACAGAGTGATTAGACATGGTCGAGGAAAAGATGATATAACATAAACGAGTAGTTTATAAGTGTTTTACGGGAGGTCTGTGGGAAAAACGAAAGAATAACGAATTTTCTTCGTAGTCATTATTGAAACTGTAAAACAATGAAGTAAGGCGGTCGGTCGTAAGTAGGTCGTGAAGAGACCCGATTCGCGGCCCATTGAGAAGGGACTTGTTAACGTCAGTGGAGGAGTGAACAAGTAGACGTTATTGGAACTTAGAACGTTTGATAAAAGGTGTACCTTCGGATTCTGACTCCGAAGGGTTCGGAGAATCCTGTTTCTGGTTTTACGAACAAAACCCGGTATTCCGAGAAGTGCCAGACCGGAGATGGACAGAAAGGTCGTAGCAAATCGTGGTGTGAAAGAGAGTGAAAGATATATAGTCAGTGTTGGTACAAGAAAGTTTAGGAGTATGAACGGTCTATAAGACGAGGGTCCAGACACTTTTAAATGGACAAGACGGAGTTTGTGGGAAGGTAGTGGAAAGTTCTTAACCGAAGATTAACAGAAAGTTTTAAGTCTGGTGAAGTAATCGTTTGAGAGTAGACTGGAAAGCTCACCTGGTTAATAGGGATCATATACGAGAGTTATGTTGGAGACAGATTTACTAGTGTAAACATTACGGTCTAAATAAAGACACTATTAAATTACAGACAGACGGGACGATCTAAGTTTTAAGGTGTTCAGTCCTAACAGTAAGATAGAGGTAAATTTTCGCATTACTACCCATGTATTGGTTCAGAGTTATTGATACATAACTTATTTACTTATTTGTTATTTATAGTCCTATATACTTTACAAACTTTGTGGACATAATAATTTCTTTTACTTTTGTTTCGAGAAGTTTTTTATCTCTGATCAATGTTACTTTTAACCAGTGAACACCCCCAGGTTTCTGGAAACCTATGGGAGGTAAAATTATCGCGAGGTATAACAACTAGGAGTGGAAAGAGTTCAACTGAGGTTTTAAATATAAGGGGTCTTAGGGTAAGAAAATCATGTATCTGAATATCGATCAATGCTAGTTTATCTACGTGGTTGTTCTCTGAACCTTCCGTCTAAACTTCTAATACTCGTGGTCCGAGAAGAGTGTATTTGTTGACGTCTCCGTAAGCTATAAGGTGTCGTCTCACCCACAAGACTATGACCTAGAAACGGAACAACCACGACTCTTTGTCCCTCTCCGTAGTCACCCTAAAGATGTTCCGACTCAAGTCTCCTCGACCCCGTAACGAGAATCGAAAAATGAAGACTGACATGTCGGAAGTGATTTCTGTCAAAGGACTGTAAGGAATCCTTGACGTATTCGATTGATTAAGGGAAAGTCGAAGTCGATCGACTTTGTCTAAGAAACTAGATAGGTCTTTGAGATTTGACTATGGGCACTTCTTTTGGAAACGTTGTACACGTAACGTTTGTTTTCGAAAGGTGTGTTTTTCGAGTGTGTTTAGATTAAATATTTGTTGGGTTTTCTTATGTCTATCTGTCAAGAGTCTTCGTGTGACCAGTATACTAGTCCCTTTATTTTTAATTTTGATAGTACCTTGTGACATAAAAGTAGATACTCTGAATCTATTTACTTATTTCTGTTTATAGGTAGTATCTTTTCCTATGTCTCTTCACCCATGAAAGTAATTGATAAACCTTCTTCCCTCCCACATATCAGTATATAAATTCGTAAGAGTAATTCCAAGTTTGTTATGTCAAGGTGTTATAATAATTATAATAAATTATAAGAAGGACCTTAAAGATCAGTTACACTATTCTGATCGTTTTCCTCATTCTTCATAGTCACAACCTTTAGTTATCAAAACTATATAAAGTGAACGTATACTATATTAAAAAATGGATCTTCTCAGTCCTGCTAGTTAACAAGATTAATAATTCTCAAATTACTCCGTCAGTATATATTCCATTTTTTTTAAAAAATTAGTCGGAAAAGATATTAATTTACTATAACTTTTGTTTTGAGGTATAGGTTTTCGTTACCTTCAGTGATATTGTGTATCTTTTCTGATTCTTTTTTCATATTTTTCGGAGTATTTTTTGTTTGATATGTTTAATGACTATGTGCAATTCCTCTTTTAAATCTACATATTGTATTTCCGTTTCTATACAAACACCTACTAATAACATAGTTGCAAGTACATTGTTTTTTAGACCTTCGTTTACAAGTATATATCCTTTATGTTAAACGAAACGTTATGCAGTTGTCCTACTTAGGAGAGGTTTTCTTTTGTTTGTTTTTAGACAATTTTTCTTACTCTATCTTTGAGTATCTTTGTCTTTCATTTCACCATCAATAGTTTCGGATCCCTCACTCCTCACCTTATTTTACCCTCTACAACCAGTCTTCCATGTTTGAAGGTTAATTCAAAATCCCTAGATAGCATGTTGTGCCTCTAGTATTGATCATTATTCCATTACATGGGAAATTTTGACGTTTCACTCACATAGAAAATTTTCAAGAATGGTGTTTTTTCTTTACCGTTAATATGCTGTACTACCTCTACAATCGATTATGATGTCACCGTTAGTAAGACGTTATACACTCACATAGTTTAGTTGAGTCACATATGAAAGGTGAATGTATTACAATATACAGTTGATATGGATTTCCCCCCTTTTCTTATTCCATCAAGATATTCATGGTTGTACTTTATAACGGTCGGTTTAAAAACAATATTGTTTTACACTAGACAAAATAACAAATTTTCTTTACGGACTGGCATGTATGATTATATATCTTATGTCTGTATTAAGGGTTCTGTAACGTAGTCTGTGGAGCACGTGTAGAATTTAGTGGGGTCGTGAAGGTCGGAAAAGGGTGTCGGTAACGACGAAAACGTACCAGAGACTGGTCGGAACGTGTCCGTGTTCCACTGGAGTAAGGTCAGGTGTAATCCATGTGGATTCGAAGGACAGGGTCTCATTTCGAGACTCGTCGTAAAAGATACCGAGGAATCTGAGAGTCCCTTGTTTCCCTGTTCTGTCTTTGAGAGTGAAAAACGAAATGTGTGACATATACTAAATTTGAATAATAGAAAATTTTTTCGTAAGTGAAAATGTTAAATATTTTCACATCTCTTAGTTATCCTGTTAGTGTTTAAGTTATTTTCCCACACTTTCCCCCTTCTTAGATCGGTCTACCTACCGGACCTACTTATCTATAAAACACCGTGATAAATATTTCTGACTTTTGTGTTCTCATTGTCCTAATAGTCCCTACTACTTCAAGTTAAAATTTGTGTCACGTACACTCCGTTGTTGTAGGTCCTTTATTCCGTTATCATACTTTTAATAAAAAGGTACTAGATCGAGTCCCATAAATTAGTATATATTTCTCAGAGCTATAATTAAGGTAAATTTATTCTGTCCGTTCTATACTCAAAAGTTCGTTGGACAATTTTGTTTCGAATCATTTTAGGATCAAAAATTCGTTGTTCGTTTTAACTAATGTAGTATTCTCAACCTTCCATATTAAATATTTTGATTTTTTAAATTAAACAAGATGAAAACGTTAAGACTAGATTACCCTTTTGAAAATAGTAAATTAAGAATCGGAACTGACAGTGAACTACAGTATAGACTTTAGTGACGTGATATAACACACCAAATTTATATCGTTACAATAAGATGAGTCAACAACTTCGTTCCAAAGGTTTCGACCTGAAATACCTAAAATCTTCGACTTATAAATAGGTGAGTCAAACTGGAGTTTGTGGATAAGGGAAATGAGATTAATGGGTCTACAATAGTAAAAGATACATACGGTACTTCACTTTTCAAATTTGAGTGACCTAACTTATGAGAGTTACTTATTTTAATATATGACAAAATACTTGAGTGATTTCTATAAAAGGTAAGTAAACAGACTTATCGTATCGTTTTTAAGATAAATCCATGGTTTGTTTTATACTCTGTATATAGGATAACGTATGGATGTAAAAATAGATAAAAAATATCTTCATTTATATTTGCATATAAAAAAGGTTGTATCATGAGGTGTCTTAGTACTCTACCCCTGTTACTATAAGTTTTCTAGGAAGAACGACCAAAAAGGAAACAGTGGGAAATAACGTCCGATTTGATTTTAATTGAAAAGTAAAGTGTAGATGTATTGTGATGGTGGAACGAAACCACACAGTTTCTTTGTCTTAATTTTGAGTACAACTGTACTGATTTACGAACCGTACACAGCTTCAGTAAACCGTGTTCTGTCAAAAAAACGTATACCACTTTTCTCAGTTCTTATCAAAATCAGGAAGGACAGGATGTTTGATTCCGTAGTGGTAGTAGCGGAAAGATCTATTGATCACTTAGAGTATCGAGTCATCCATTTCTTAGGTGGACGTTACGTCCTCTGGGGTCAAGCTAAGGATCCAACCTTTCTAGGTCACCTCTTCCTTATTCGATGGGTGAGGTCATAAGAATCCGAAGAGAACACCGAGTCGACCATTTCTTAGACGGACGTTACGTCCTCTAGACCCAAGTTAGGGACCCAACCCTTCTAGGGGACCTCTTCCCTTTCCGATGGGTGAGGTCATAAGACCGGACCCCTTAAGGTACCTGAAATAGTAAGAACCCCAGTGTTTCTCAGCCTGTGTTGACTCGCTGAAAGTGAAAGTCACTTAGAGTTTGAGAAAGGTGAAGTAGGGTAGTTTTATTTAAGAATCCTGTAATGGATTATTTGAGTAAATTCTGTTCTATATTTAAACACTATTTCGGTTATTGATAGAGGGGGTTCATGTAGAAATAAAAATACTCTCTTTTTGAAATTGTCAAGAAAGTCTATAATCATAGTCCAACTAGTTCATAAGATGTGTTTTTTTTATAAAAGTTTAGGGGTTCAGACCTGATCAATCCATCGATTTACCGGTTAGGTAATAAGGATGTTTACATATCAAATTCTAAATTCTCATTTTTGTGATCTACCTTCTTCCTAGATAATAAAAGAAGTTTCCCTTTTACTTAAACACGGGTTGATCGATAAGTAGAACTTAATCGATCGAAGGACGGTAAGCACCAGACTGATGAAAAGGGTATAGGTTTGGACTTCAATAGTTATAGTGGGTCTTAACGAGTTACCCACAAAGACAACAACAACAATTGTATCCTCATTATGTCATTTATCCTGGTGATCAGTGACACAGACGTTCTCTTGACTTTTAGATTATGTATGTACGAATGAGGTGTCGAACTGGTGGTGACGAAGGGTTCCCTAACATTTATAAGATAAAAAAGTAAAGTGTTGGTACTTGTAATTCTTTGGTATGTATAAAACATGATAAAGAGAAACTTTATGTGGTGAGATGGATCCAAGACATGTATTTCGTCACTCTGTATTTTTCAAAGACAGGGAACGTGTGTTCAATCGTCTTTTGTATTTACGCCAAAACTGAGTATCTGTAACTTCCCGTTAACAATGTCCACTGACTCTTCATTCTTTTTTCTTCACTGATTTGAATAATTGAGTTTATGATTGAATTCAGAATAAGTTGGAAGTATTTTATAAAAAGTTCTTTTTTCCATTGTATGTTTCACAAGTTTATGGTTGAAATCCTAACACTCAAGATAAAGGCGATGTTGACACTTAACGGAAGTCCTCAGAAAAGTGACTCCCTCGATCCCTTTATAAACTGAAAGGTGCTGGACCCGAAGGTGACCCACTCACTCAGAAGGTGAGATGGACGAGGTGGGTCTTCTTTGTAAGTCTCATTTGTTAAAAATGAGATCGGGGAGTAACCGAGGAGGTGTATTCCTCGAAAGGTATGTTCTTCCAGTGTTCTAGTCTTTACTCCCCTTTTCTTGTTCGATGTAAACGGAAACCTAGGTTCAACGTACAAGGTAAGGTGGAACTTATGATTATTTCGTGACAAGAAAGTGAGAGTGACCCTGTTCTCTACTTATTGTTATAAGAGGTTGTGTGAAGATTTGACCTCATTTATTTTCTATTAAGTTCGAAAATCAAAATGTTAAGTCTCAACTTTGTCCTCCCTTCCCCCGTCCCACGTTGGTAATTTTCTTACTGTATCGGTGTCCTGTAGTACTTTTGACCAATCTTGGTTGATCCAGATTCTACCACCTACTAAGGAACTCGGAGTAATAGGCGGGTAACATTATGTAACGACGATGAAGATTCAGCGAAGTCAACACAGGCTGAGACGTGCTGGGGTATCTACCATCGGGTGGTCCGAGGGGGTAGGGACTCTAAGAGGTCCGTTCTTGTGACCTCACCCAACGGTAAAGGAAGAGGTTACGTACTTTCACTTTTCACTTTCACTTCAGCGAGTAAGTATAGGTTGAGAAGTACTGGGGTACCTGACGTCAGATTGTCCGAGGAGGTAGGTACCCTAAGAGGTCCGTTCTCATGACCTCACCCAACGATCACGGATGAGGATGTAATCGTATACGATTTACCCTGTGGGTAGTCGAGGTACTATCAAGACTCCGGTTGGTATTTTCCGGTTTTTCACCCACCACCGGGTTAAGGATCTTCAGAGGTGGGGATTTTATTGACCTTATTAAGAGGACGAGTAATCGGATACTTTAATGGGTCGGGTATTTTTTGAGTGACACGGTATAAACCTCAGAGAGAGAGTGGAAGACTCTACCGGGTGTGGTAGACACCTCACAAAAGAGAGTTTTATTTGGGTGAAGAATGGATAGTGAAATAGAGGTTTAAGAAGGTGTTGTTTCGTTCTTGGAATTTAAGTGGTCGTCGTACTGACGTTTCGGCCTCTCCTCTTAGACGATTTGGGGTCGGAGAGGAGAACGGACAGAACGTTAACTCTCAGTGAGGGAATGAAAGGTGTTAATGAGAGGGTGAGAGAGGGATGGAGTGACAATTAAAGGTGGGAAAAGAACACGGAATGAGACGACCTTTATCTCTTTTTCCTTAGACGGTCCGTAAAAGGGGGTAGGTTCATGATTGGTCCGGACTGGGACGAATCGAAGGTTCGAGCCTCCTCTAGTCCGTGTAAGTGCCACCATACCGGTATCTGACGGTCCGTAAAAGATGGGAACGGGTGATCTGCAAGGTGAAAATAATTTATACACGTCCCGTACAGTTCCTTGTAAAGGTCCGTAGGAATGTCCGTCGATCCCTGGACTTGGTGTCCCAGAAACCGGGGACCCAAACGGAACACGAGTCAGTGAAATCGCTCACCCTAAAAGGGTTCGTTCTTATGACCTCACCCAACGGTACGAGAGGAGGTCCCCTAAAAGGTCTGGGTCCCTAATTTGGGTGTAGAGGACGTAACATCCACCTAAGAAATGGTGACTCGATGGCGGTGGTCACCTCGGAAACCAAACGGAATAGGTGGTAAATTGACAATTTTCTAAGTTATGTCCTCGGGGATCACCAAGTTTACCGTTTCTCAGACGGACGTCACACCCTCTGGACCCAAGTTAGGGACACAGTCCTTCTAGGGGACCTCTTTCTTTATTGTTGGGTGAGGTCGTAAGAACGGACCTCTTTGGGCACCTGTCTCCTCGGACCGTCCGATGTCAGGTGCCCCAGTGTCTCTCAGACTGTACTGACTCACTGAAGTGAAATTGTTTAAGTTACCACATTTTTATGTTTTATGTCGGATTGAGTCTCAAACACGGTGTCAATACCGTCGACGTTAGGGAAGTCCTTGAGGGAGCGCTCCACCCATAATCTTCACCACCTACCAGAGCGCTATACATCAACCCTGAGTGACACCCGGTTCCAATTGACGGGTTGAAACCACAAACCAGTCTGGGGAGGTCCCAGGTGAGACTGAAGAGACGGTGGGAAGGACCAATCCCGCCCTGTCCGTTGAGTACGACCCACCCAGTCCGCGTGCCGGGGTGGGGACCCCATGTGCGGACTCGTTACTGGGTGTAAATGACGCAAACTGACCCCCACGACGTCCCACGACGGAGAGATTGATCTCCGTGTCCAGGGAGGTGTAGTCGACGGGGTAGACGTGGCCGTGGGTCGGGATGACAGTCGACCCGTCTCATGGACACCCTTCCAGACCCCTCTTCTACCGGGGTTCCGGGGTCCCCATGATGGGTGTTTTCACACACACAGTAAACGAGGTAGTACAGGTTGAAGACCTTTGGGGTACCTGACATTGGGTGGTCCGAGGAGACAGGTACCCTAAAAGGTCCGTTCTTATGACTACACCCAACGGTGACGGGAGAAGGTCCCGTAGAAGACTGGGTCCCTATGTTGTGTTCAGAGATTGAAGAGGACGTGACCGTCCACTCAAGAAATCGTAATCGCGGTGGACTCTTCGTCCTTTCCCTTATCTTTTCTCTTCAAAAAAAGAAAAAAAGAAAAAGTGTTTGGTAGAGACAATTACCGACCACGAACAAAGGATTTTGAATGGTCCAAAAATCTCCTTTTCCGACCCTGAATTTCGGGGAAATTCACCGAGGGGAATACCAAATTTATCTAGAAACTCCCGAAGGAAACACCGAGTCTACCATTTCTTATACGGACGTTACGTCCTCTGGGTCCAAGTTAGGGACCCAACCCTTCTAGGAGACCTCTTCCCTTATCGTTGGGTGAGGTCATAAGAACGGACCTCTTAAGGTACCTGTCTCCCCGGACCATTGATGTCAGATATCCCAACGTGTTCTCAGTCCGTACTGACTGATTGTGTGAAAAGTATAAAAGTCTTTGACTAAAGTACTAGGGTTAGAAATGTAAAGGAGTATAGGTTTTTTCCTGATTTAGGGAAGTACTACTGTAGTTGAGGAACACTGATCGTCTTTTGGTAAACATTTTATTCACGAACTAACGTGACTTGAGGGGAAAGTGGTTTTAGTATATATAACTGTAAGGGGATGATGGAAAAACCTTGTCACAGAGTCTCGATACACTCCATGAGACAGGACCCCACGTCAGGAGTAAAAAGGGGGTTTATTTTGAATTGAACGTTGGGAGTGTAACACGTAAAAAAAATCATCTGTCACCATAACGGTTTTAATTAAACATTTTCTGATGGTAAATTAAACGAATTTCTTTTCATTCACGAATATCGAATATATTTATAAGTATTTATATTTTGACCAGTTTTACTTAAAGTCCAAATACAGTAGTCCTTTATAAGTTATGATTTGATATTATAAACCATAACTTCCACCGAATTCGAACAACCAGACTAATTATATCTGTAAAAAATCTCAGTAGTCACAATTCAAACGGTCAACATAGATTCAAATGATCTCTAGTTTATTTTGGAATAAGAGAGACAATGTGTAAACAGTTATTATTTTCATTGACATTTTTTTGAATATTCCTTTTGTCCTATACACAAAAGTCATTTCTTTCATATTCCTCACCTTAACGTACAATAATTCTCTTTTCTTACCTCGTCCGCTACCGTGGGGTGAGGTTATGAGAACGGACCTTTTAAGGTACCTACCTCCTCGGACCATCCGACGTCAGGTACCCCAGCGATCTTCAGCCTGTGCTGACTCGTTGAAGTGAAAGTGAAAAGTGAAAGTACGTAACTTCCTCCTTTACCGTCGGGTGAGGTCTTAAAAACGGACCTCTTAGGGTCCCTACCCCCTCGGACCACCCGACGACAGATACCCCAGTGTGTCTTAGCCTGTGCTGACTTCGCTGAATCGTCGTCATCGTCGTTCTCTTTTCCTTCAGACAAAAGACTAACACAGACCTACCTTTTTTTGTTTCACTATCCATCTCTTTCACTACCTTCCAAACACCTTTAACCTAGGACCCCTTTCCCAAAACGCGTACCAGTTCTAACTCATTCAAATCTTATTTAAATTGACTCATTTACTTAAAATTTCCATTCGACTATGTTTTGGACTTAAACCCAAAAGAGGAACAATTTTCATTCAAAAGAATTTTACGACTTGGTGGAAATATTGTTTAAAATTCAAAGAGATAGAAAATTCACTATATCAGACATAAAAGGAAACTTTATAAAGTAACAGTAAAACCAATTCTTTAATCATAACAGGGTGCCACTGGACACCAGAATAAACTGGTGTATAAAATTTTGAAAAACTGTTCGAAGGGTTTATAGTTTAAAATTACTTTCAAGAAAACTAAAGGTCGATTGAGACGCCACGAAATCCCCCAGGGGCTCCATAAAATTTCTTTTAATAAATTGATCCTAATAAACCTTACAATTTAATTTACATTAGTAAGTATTAAGATCAATGACATTGGTTCAAAGAAATAACTAATGTCACATTAGTCTACAAATTGGTACTGAAAATTCAGAAAACAGTAAATATCTATAAAAACATGAGACTACACCAACGTTTTTCGCGAAGTAGTAGTTTCTGATACGTTCGACAACATTGTCAAGGTGTAGTTTTACTACCGTTACTCTCCTAAGGTCGGGTATGGGTGAATGTTGTTCAAGAGGACGGAGACCGTGGGGGTCTAATCCGTAGATCTCCAAAGATAAGGAACTGTCCGTCCCAGTTACGGGTATGAATCGGAACTTCGTCAATGTCTTCTTCCTGCCAGTAGGGAGACGAAGTATTCTCATACCTCCGTTTCAGAGACTTCCTCGTTACTTTGTTCTCCCTTCGCCCGTCCCGTGTTAGAAATATTCTTACTGTATCGGTATCCTATTCTGTTTTTGACCAATTTTGGTTGATCCAGGTTCTACCGTGTTCTAAACTGAAGGTAATCTGGAACTCTGAGTAATAGGTGAATAAATAATCGTATACGATTTACTACGTGGGTGGTCGTGGTACTGTCAAGATACGGTTGGTATCCTCGGGTTTTTCACCCACCACCGGGTTAAGGACCTTTAGGGGTGAGGAAGTGGTTTTATTAACCTTATTAGGAGGGTAAATAATCGGATACTTTAATGGGTTGGGTATTTTTGATTGGTGAGGTAGAAAAGTCCGAGAGTGGAAGACCCTACCGGGGTGAGACCTTACAAAGGAGAGATTTATTTAGGTAAAGAATTGACAGTGAAGTAGAGGCTTAAGAAAGTGCTGTGTCGTTCTTGGAATTTGAGTGGTTAGTAATGTTAAAAAAAACTTGTCCGTGAGAAGATTTCTAGTAGTTTATAAAATTCGATATTTTTATTCAGGGTTCAACTGTTAAGAGACTGGTTTGAAAAAGTTGTACGTTCTTTGAGACGAGTCAATCCTTCAACGGGAGAAGATTTGAGTCGTCACTACGTTTTGTATAGACGTCAGTGATTTTGGTGAAAGTTTAACTTGACGGACTACAGACATTTCTCGTTACGAAAATTTTACGTTTTTTTTTTCTCAATATAATTTTTTTTTTTGGACCTCTTTTGACAAATAAGGTTTGTTTACAAAAGTAAAACAGATGTCGATTCCAAAGACACTCTATTCTGGGACTTAATTTTGTCGTGTGTCCGGTTCCAATGACGGGTACATTAATTTACAGTCTGAATTTTTTTCTCCCATCAGTCTCTCGAAGTACACTTTGGTGGAGTGACGCAGAATCACCTTGATTTCCGTCTATTAGAGGATTTTGGTTTTTATTCTTTTTTCCCCTTTTCATACAGTAGAGTTCCGGGGGTTGTAGGAGAGCGTGACTCTGGGAGAGAAGGAGTAGAAATCGAAGTGTAAGGTTAGTCCGTGAGTTTCCGTTAAGAAAGGTCCTAAATGGGGAGACGAAAGAGAAAGAAAGTCTAGTAAATCAACTGGATTTTAAGTGTCAACTACCATTATCGACTTTTTGAGGAACTGTCCATTTTATGATGGTTGTACGAAGACCAATTGTTTGTAAAAAGTATAGTCTGACTAAATTGTGTCATTTACCAGACGTATAACTTTTTTAATTACTCGTTAAGAGAGACTTAATTTTATCCGTTCCCAAAGAGGGGTTCCAAGAATACTACTTTCGTCACAATTGACTATACTTTCCAACAGACGTCAACAGAGTGAAGAAGAGTTCGCAAAAGACGTGGAGATTCCTTGACTCTTAAAACTAAGATTTGGTTACAAGGAATCTCTACTTCTTTTGGGAACTCTATTTTTAAATTACATTTGGGTCGAAATCGGGACTCCACAAACAGTCTTCGTTTATATTCTGGTAAAACCTCACTTCGAGGGTTTTAGGTTCAATACTCCTAAAAAATGTGTGTGTGTGTTTTGGGTGTGGATTTTATTAGAGTGTAAGATTTTAATATTTCGAGTATTCCTCAGTTAAAGGGTTTTGTAAACTTATGAGTCTGATTTGAAAATTTTTGAAACCTCTACTAAAATGTAGATATCTTTTTTCCGTAAAATTTTAGACTAAAGAAACTACTTTCAAATGTTTTTACTGACTACCTTTTTTTAACCTCATAGGGAGGGACACAATGGGAATCCGTAGGGACCTTGATTAAGTTTGACTTGAACTTCGAATAAGTAATAATGAATCTTAAAAGACTGAAATTAGTTTCATCCTACAAGTTAAAGTCAACCGTGAATCCAGTTGTGTTATACTTTACCTTTTAATATTTACAATCCTGTCTCCCCACCTAGGACTCGACGGTTTCGGTGACAGGACTTGAGGGCGCGCCCAAGGAGATTAGGGTAACAGAGAAAATCTAAGCGAACCCGGACAGGTGAGAGACTCGGGGTTTAAGCCCGACCCACCATGGTGTCGGACCCGGATCACCGAATTGTCATCGTTGTCGTCGCCGTCGGTGTCTGGGGGAGAAAGACTTATGCTCGTGGCGTCCCTGGGCCTTTCGGGCGTGTCAGTAAATCTCTTTTACCGTCTGCCATAACTATAACTTCGTTACGAACTCCGAGGAATGTTCTTCCTACTCTTGTTCAACTCGTCACGATTGCCGGTACTTCTTGCATGGTTTTTCTCCCCTTTTTCGTTCTCGTCTTCAGCATCAGTACTTGCTTTTTCTTCGTTGTCATTCCTTGCCTTCGCTTCATCTCTATCTCTTTCCTTTTTCTCGTTTTCGGCACTTTCCTTCGCTTTATCTTCGTTTCTTTCCTCTGCCTCGGCTAGTTCTTCCGCTCTAGCGTCTAAGTCTCCGGCGACGTCTTCAGGAATGTCTGCTGCAAGAGCTTCGTTTTCAGGTAAGTCTTTTCTGTTCTCGGGACACTCCCTTGCATAACTATTAGAGTGAGGACTCCTTTCTCTACGTTCCTGACAAAAGACGTACGTCGACCGTCGCTCTTAAGCCGGTTCCCTAAACCTTCTCAAAAAGAGATGTCAACTCTTCCAAGCACTACACTCCTGCTACAGACTGTCTTTAAGTTCTGCAAGGTTTCCTTAACGAAATACACCTCAAACAACTACAATCGAGTCACGGAGATCGTTATCCTAATTGACCAGTCACCCAAAATCCTCACGGCTAGTATCATGTTCGTAGTGTCCGTCTTTTTTTGTCTCGGAGTCGTTACCGTTTGTTAGATGTTTTCCCTTCACGACCTGGATACTCCGAAATACACCCGAACAATGTGAAATTGTATTGACTTCTATACGAAGTTCCCTAAAAACTCGGTAAACCTTCCTGACTTTCATAGGTCGAGTACTACCTATCACTTTGTCCAGCTAGGTTCCCTATACCTAAATAATGCAAAAGACTAAGTCTTACACGGTTCTTTCGAAACCTTGTTGAACTACCTAAACTCGATCGTCCTTCCGGGTACTTTCAACCAGTACAATGACTTGCATGATTACGAAGGTCACGATCGAGTAAAAACCTGTCACTACTTGACCTTTCCTGACCTTAACTGAACCCTTGTTGACCAGCAGAGGTCAATTACCATTCTGAACGTCTCCCATGTCCAAACGTCTAGGGCGGTCGTCGTGTCGTTCGAAACGTTTACTCACCGAGAAACCGTAAACCACGACACCGTCTAAACGTTTGTTCTGAAAGGGTTGTCTGACTTCGAAGTCGCAATCGACGTCGACGGAGACCAGTTGGAGACCGTTGTGTCACAAAGATTGACAGATTGTACAAATTAGGAGTTTGTCTTCTTCTTCAACCTACCCTATGTCTCTAATTTATGCTACACTAACTTCTTACGTTATTTGTGCCTCCTCAATAAGTATAAATACAACTGTTTTTAAGTCGAGTCCCGTTACACATACACTTCACGGGTAGTTAACAACATCGGTAACGACGACAGTCACACAACGTACCGTCCACCAAACACCCATTTTACCATTGTCGTTGTATACATAGAGAAGGTTGAATAGTGTTGGAGAAGGGACTAAGAGACTGTCGTTGTGTTGATGACCAAGGTTCATCTGCTACTTGCTTTTATATCAAGAAATACATGTATCGCAAAAAAGAAAGAACTCTTAAGTAAAATTCAATAGAAAATAAATCTATTTTTTATTTCTCCGTTCCCAGATGACAGTAAACATATGTTAAGGACAGTGGAACCTTTTATTTTTACAATTGTCCCTTTTTATTTATTTATTTACAATCCTGTTTCTTTTAGGGGAAACAGAAAAAAAGACTCTTTCAACCGTCTTTTAGTAAAATAAAGATTATAGTAAGAAAACAACTTTCAAAAGAGTTGAATCCGTAATTTTTGACAGTAAGAATGTTTATATATATATATTCAAGTACGACCCAGATGGAAATACAAGTGAGTCATCTATGAGTCACTTACAAATAACACATAAATAAACAAGTTCGGTACTTTAATTTTATTCGAATGAGGAACCTTCCTTTCAATACTGGTTGGATCTGTCGTATAACTTTTCGTCTCTGTAATGGAACGGTTGTTTCCAGGAAGATCAGTTCCGATACCAAAACATACCTACACTCTCAACCTGACACTTCTTTCGACTCACAACTTCTTGACTACGAAAACTTGACACCACAACCTCTTCTGAGAACTCTCAGGGAACCTGATGTTCCTCTAAGTTGGTCAGGTAGGATTTCCTCTAGTCAGGACCCACAAGTAACCTTCTTGACTACGATTTCGACTTTGAGGTTATGAAACCGGTGGAGTACACTTCTCAACTGAGTAACCTTTTCTGAAACTACGACCCTCCCTAACCCCCGTCCTCCTCTTCCCCTGCTGTCTCCTACTCTACCGACCTACCGTAGTGACTGAGCTACCTGTACTTAAACTCACTTGAGGCCCTCAACCACTACCTGCCCCTCCGGACCACACGACGCTAAGTACCCCAGTGTTCCTCAGTCTATGCTGACTCGCGGACTTGACTTGACTTAACTAAACAAGATCTACAAGACGAGTCCAATGTCCCCTTTTGACCTTTATGGATAATCCTTAATTTAAGTCGTTTCCATATTGTAGATTTTAGTTCAGATAGTGATTTAAGAGGTTTCCCATTCATATATGTCCCTTTTCGTCTCAAGACTCCGTATTCCGTCACTAATTTCAAGTCCTTATTCATTTTCGTTTTAGATTCGACTTCTCTTTCTCAGTGTAAAGTTTCTCCTTTTACTTGTATTCAATAACTCTCTAAGTTGTTTCACGTTTCAAGTTACAGTCTTATTACCCTTTGGTCCCGGTGACTTGAATCACCCATCTTTTAGTGACCTCTATGAGTAATTTATCGTTTTTAATTCTGGAAATGTTTGTCCTTTTTACTAACCATTCTTTTACCACTATTAATCGTAAGTAAGGTCTATAAGTCGGCTTCATTTCTACTATTGTCGACATCCCTCTCACTGTCCAACATTTTTCGACGGAAACCCGAAAGGAATATCGAGTCAACCATTTCTTAGACGGACGTTACGTCCTCTGAGGCTAAGCTAAGGACCCAACCCTAAAGACGACCTCTCCCCTATTCGATGGGTGAGGTTATAAGAACCTGAAGGGACCACCGAGTAGACCATTTCTTAGACGGACGTTATGCCCTCTGGACCCAAACGAAGGACCCAACCCTTCTAGGGGACCTCTTCCCTTTCTGATGGGTGAGGTCACAAGACCGGACCTCTTAAGGTACCTCTCAACCTACACTGAAAGTGAAAGAAAATGAAAGTTTCCTTACTTCATTTTAAGTTAGTCATTTTTGACTATTATCATTAAGTTATCCTCCATACATTCCGTTGAAGGTAACCCATAATCTTAGTTTCTACGTTCGTCTCCCAATTGTGACTCCTCTTCACTGTCGAGGAGTGACCTTTTGTAGAGAAGAGTGTCTACAATTCGGGAGTATACTTCTTTGTGTCTCTCCAAGTCAGTCGTGTAGGGAGACAACTCCTCCCTTACTCCCTTCTCGACACCCCTCGAGGAATCCGGGATACCTTCTCTGTTGTTAGACACACCGTCTGGTACCGACCTTCTGGACTCGACAGGAGTTCTATAATTACTTACTTACTTATTTTGATTTTATTTTGTATTTCGTGGTGACTCTCCCTCACTTAGTCCAGGTAATTCAACCGGTCGTCCCTTTTCAGGGTTTTGATTGAACTTGTTGATTTTGACTCCGGAGAGTAATGAATGTTTCGTTTTTTCTGAATGTGTTGTTTCAATCGACCTCGAGGAGGGTGGGGTATTTGTTAGTTGGATTGTGTGTTTGTTTTATTTTGTTCTTTTTTTTTTATTCTTTTTTTGAGATTTTCCGTTAATATATTGTGTAGTTTTTGATAAAGAAAAACACACATTTAGTTGATATTACATCTAAAAATTTTAATTTCACATAGTGTAGAAATGGGAAAAACAGGAATTTTTAAGATTGAGACCGATTAAAAAGGATGTTTGATTCAGTAAAGACTCGGTAACCGACACTTACAGTCCAGAAAGTGATATCTATTATCTTAGAACAGTTACTAACTATAGGTCTGTTATAATGAAACACGGTCCCGTACATACAAATATAAAAAACAAAACATAACCAACAAAACTTTATGTTTTGTCCAAAGAATTCTTCGTTAGTGACCTCTAGTTTGTTTACGAAGGTTTTTTACTGTCCTTTTTGGACCGGACGAGAGCTACCCGTCACTGAATAAAACAGGTGCAAAATGGTCGAACGTCTGCTTATAAAATATACGTGTAAGTGTCCACTTTTTAGTCGTTATGAATAAGGTAACTCTGATGCTCTATTTTTCGTTAAACTATTCAAATGGTGTATGAGTTAGTGGTCGGAAGTCGAAACCATAATAGACTATACGAACAATCGTTTCGTGTTGTGTCTAAGTTGTTACGGGGTCTGACAGGACTACTAAAAAACAAGAGATAAATAAATAAATTACCTAAAAATATTGACACGAGAAAGGACTTCGAAACTCCGTTGCGTCTGTACGTGAGTGTGTGTTGTTTAAAGGTCGTTTATTGAAGTTACCGTAGTTTCTCTTTTTAATTGTTCTAAAAAAAATTCATAAGAACATAATAGAAAGGTAGATGTATCCGAGATATCTGTTTCATCATAAACTAAGGCGATCTTAGGGTACCGTATCGGAATCCTATGATAATTATAAAAAAGTATTTTACTCTCCAGCAGAGATTCTTCTACATTTGTATCTGAGTTCCTAAGGGAGAAGACGCATTTGAAGGGATTGGTGTAACGTTGTTGATTCGTAATCTTGAAAGTCTTAATGGTTCCTATAGGAAACCCCTCGTAACCAAAATCAAATTGTTAGGTACTGTAAAGTAAATTTACAGACATTCAGTAATTCTATGATTAAGAAAAGAACCAAAATGACAATAATGACCATCTATTTAACATCCTTTATCATTTGCTAGTAAAAAGGATACATCTCCTAGGGGTTCTGGCGTAGGATGAAGTCACTAAACGATCCTTCAGAATGTCCTGAGTCGTATATCAACAGAAGTACTGATTGAGAACAACTTCGTTTACCTATGTTTTGTTTTAGTCGTTTTCCACTTACGTGAACACTTTTTCAGTTTTCCTTGGGTCTATGTGCGAAGGTTCTCAGGGAAGGGTCACCTCAGCTTGTCCAGAATTAAGGGAGTCGTAGTTTGACACTGTTATGTACATGTCTTAGTAGATGGTCTGTTTGAGAACTCTCTGAGACACGGGTTCCAAAGTAGTTTCTGACCAGTGTACCTGTTGGAGACGGTTTTAAGGTCTGAGGGTCTTCACTTTGTCCACGAGACGTATTTGGTATGATGAACGTATTTTTATTTGTCCGTGTCTCTCGGGGAGAATCCGTCCTTTACCACCCTTGTCTTTAGGTTCGAAGGTTTGTGGTCGTTCCCTGGTGGGACGTTTGTCAGAAAAGATTCATCGGAGTCCGGACGACACGATTTAGAAAAGACGTGTATGGGAATCTTTACCTTACCGGTTTGAAAACACAGATTTCGACCTTAGGATTTCTTTTGGAGTTCGAAACTCCCCCCTTCCTATATCTAAGTACCTTTTCATAATTTGGTCTAAAAGAAATTCCTTCTTCCCTACTGTCATAACTTACTTTTTCCTTGTTGTCGGAGTAGGGGTGCACAGAAGAGACTCTACCTCTTTTTGTACTGTTACCGGAAAATCGTTCACCTTCACAGGTCACAAGTAGAGACTGTGTCTTCCTAACTCATCCCTCATAAAAACATGATGGTATCGTCATCACTATAAATACCTATGAAACGTTAAATTTATAACTCAACATTGAAACCTTTGGTTTAGTTTTCGTTGAACTCGTACAAGAACCGTTTTCTTCTCGTCTTTATGGAGTACGGGATCATCTGAACTTTCCGTTTCTGGGTTCACTATCCGAACTATATGAATTCTGAGTACAGGTCCAAAAGACTCAACATGACAAAAAGATCCTAACAATATACTGAAGTTTCTTTACATTAGGAAGGGAAATATGGTAGTTGGGGTGGTTTTGTAAAAAATTTTCCTTTAACTATAGCCGGTGGATCGATCTCAATTGAAAAATATATATAAATTCTTTATGTTAGTACACTTAGAGAAAACCATCTTGTTTTAGTAAGGTCAATTTGTGTTATATTGTAAAGTATTTTACGTGTTTGTTTGTCTCGTCATTCATCTTCTATGTCTTGTAGACAAATTCCTCATTACAGGACCTTTGTCTACGTTCGACAGGAGTCGGGGTTGTTTCCTCTTAACAGTCAATTGTTTCTTATAATGTACGAATGAGGGACTAAAAGTCTGTTTGGTGGTACCAGTACTCTCCCCGGACCCGCTAATCCATTTACTGTGGGGTGTGTGTTTGTGGGTCTTTGAGACCGCTGTAAAATAAGTACAAATTTTTCATCGAATAAATTTCTTATCGACGGATTGACCAAATTTGTGGCTCCTTGGAACGCAAAGAGTCTATTGTTTAGGTCCTAGGGATACACACATAAAAGACGTTGGTGAACCGACATTGTTCCTTTTACGAAATTCAATCTTCACGAGGGTAGTATAAGTAGACCTTCCTTTTACCTAAATGGGAATCTACGTGTGGTTCTTAAGAGTTAAAGCATAATAAGATAAGATGAGTTCTTACCTAAAGAATTTGTATGTTGATTTGCGATAGATTACAACTACTGAAACTTCCTAAAAAAAAATCTTTATTTAAGTATTTATTTTTTAATTGACTTAGTTACTATCAGTACATAACTCCATTTATACTGTACAAATAGAGTAAAACTTGACTTAAGACTTATATATAATAAAATCTGTAAACCCTTTACTTATCGATTTTTATAAGACCGTATCGAGAGTCAACCGACCGTAAAACAACGACGATAAGAAAATATAAAAGGTCAAATTTCGTCCACTTAAGACGTTGTTTGACTTACGAATACTGAGGGGTTTTAAGTATACAACTTTGAATTGGGGAGGCACAATAATATAGTTTCTTATACCATAGAAGATTCGGAGAGTTAAGTGTTTTATTCTTTATCTTTTTTTTTTATCTTTTGTTTCGTATTCCTTACCTTTGATGTCTTCCCACAGTAATGCACAGTTTGGAAAGATTTGAAAGTCTATCCTACACACGATTTGTGTAGTGTCTACCCTGATACCTTCTCGCCGACTTAGTACAAGTGAAGGTGCAGTGTCACTTTCTTCTGATTCGGGTCCCCACTCACTTGTTTTGGGACCTTACTGGTGTGAGGATGTTACAAGGATGTTCCTCTCCGCTTCGGCGACTCTAATCTTTTGTGTTTATCTCAAACAGTCTTCGATACCGTCTGAAAGGACCGGAATACCGATTTGACTCTCCGTAGACTCGGTGTGTTAGAAGACCGTACATCCGCGGACAACAAATCAGCGATTTAGTACAAACTGAAAAAACGTTGGGGTACCTGACATCGGTCGGTCCGATGAAACGGGTATCCTAAAGGGTCCGTTCCTATGACGTCACTCAACGGTAAAGGAAGAGGTCCCCTAGAAGGTCTGGGTCCTTAACTTGGATGGAGAGAACGTAACGTCCGTCTAAGAAATGGTGACTCGGTGACCCTTTAGAGGTTGTACAAGGATTGGCGACCCATTGCTTTCTTTGTACTTCTCTTTGAGTAGATCTGTCTTTTTCCGAAAGTGACGTTGAGATAGACTCATGAAACTAGTTACAGAATAGAGATGCGTAGGGTGTTGGTGTGTACTTTGAACCAAAGACCTAAAGACTAGATATTTTAATTGACTATTACACTTTAAAGTAGAAGTAAAAGTGACTCTGTATGTGATGTGTCTTTACCTGTACCTGAAGAGTGGTGCAAGAGAAGTAGAAGGTCATCCTTGTTTACAGCTGAAAGAAGACGCTCCTATTTAAAATTTTTATAGAATTCATATATTTCGTCAAGTTGAGTCTCTACTGAGACGTCTTAGTCTTAATTATTATGGGACCAATCATTTAAATTCTTCGACAATTATGATTAAATCATGTTATTATAGAAAAAATTTGTTAAACTCAAAAGTTGTTCAAAGTTTTCTCGTAAAGTAGGTACTTTGATCCAGTCTATCAGTGGTGTTTATATCTATATATGTATATAGACTTTAGTATATTTTGACATGTACTTACCTTTGTAAAGTGCCTTTCAAATTTTGGTATCCTTTCGTTTTGTGTATGTCAATCGATGGTATTCTTGTCATTTAATCACTTCATCCTTTGTTCAAGTTTCAAAAGAATTTTCAAATTTTTTCTACTCTTGTTTTATTACTTTATTTCCATTCTCAATAACTCTTATTTCAGTGATTTTCTTTTTAGAGTTTTCCAGAGTGGTGTGTGTGTTTTTCGACGTTGATTCACACCACTACCTACACAATTGATTGAATAGCGCGTGTGTGTGTGCATATATATATGTGTATATATGTATAAATATTTATATTCTCACAAGTCAACCCACCCGGACGGTCGACCTGAGTCACGAATTCACCTCGGCAATCCACCCAAGGAACCAGTCCGTCCAGACGACCGATACAAGACATTAATCCACCCCCGGTGATCGAACAGAGACGTTAGTGGGGACTTACCTACCCCAACGGATGAGATTGTACAAGTAACCGCCCACCGTGGTGGTCGATTGACCTGAGACACTAACCCGTCCTGATACTTGACCCGAGGTGTTAGGGAGGACTAGACCATTCAAGGGTCCGATACAAAAGACCGGTTTGTTACGACGTCTACATCCACCCGAGTACCAGTCCCCTAACACCAACCGGCCCCGGAGTCCAATGTGACACGTTAGTCCACTCCGATGTTCGATACGGGACTTCGACCTGTCCCGGTGTCCGACCCGACTCTCTAGGATGTCTGGTGACCGACACTACGTGATGACCCGTACAACTGACCGGACCGAACGCCCAGTCGTCCCGGAGGTCGACCTAGAGTGACAGCTCATATATGGTGTCGGTCTTATCGGGTAACTGACCTCCGGGTTTAGACCGTCTTTACGGTTGACTTGTTTAAATAGGTTATCCTGGTGACTGAACCGAGACGTCTTCCGATCTCGGTGACCGACCCTAAAGACGAATCCGTACCGATATACGTCTTTACGTCGGTTCTAGACTCACGACCAACGGCATTCGGGACGGGCGAAGGGATAGAGATAGACTAGAGGTCCTCTTTTTGGGGTTTCCAAAGGCGTCACTAGGGACACTCCGTTTGGTCTCTCTCGAGAGGCCCTTCGTAGGGAGTCCGACCCCTTCGACCTACAAGTGGAACCCCAGAGGGAGGGTTGACCTCTTTGCCCGCTGGAACCCCGACCCCTCCCGCCATGACGTGTCCGGACCCCCTCGCTGTCACGCCAGTCTCACATCGGAGGAGACTAGGAAGGTTCCACCAGGAAAGCCAGAGGCACCAGGTCCCCATGTAGTCCTAGTGAGATCCGAGACCCTAAAAGTGTTACCACACAGAGACCTATTAACGATCAACGGGAAGAACACTCTTCGTGATTTCAGTCCCTGTTAGATGTAGTACTAGAACTACCACAGTAGCGTTCTGGAATCCATCGGTAAATTTTGTTACGGAAACTTGACATAGATACTGAAAATTTTTACGTGGTATATTATGATTCACCTTTGCTAAAAATTTGACTTTTTTAATCTGCACCTTTTACGTGATTTTATAATTGTCGTAAATAGAGACCTATAACTTAAACTCCACAAAAATTAAGAATATGATCAGTAAGTCACAAAAGGTTTACAAAGTACTTTAAACTTTTCCTGAAAAAATATTAGTTTTATTATATATATATATTAAACAAAGTTGTATTTTATAGAAAAGTTGTGTCTCGTCAAAGACTAAAACAGATAGTGTAAGTTTTCAAGAGAGTATCTCGTAGAAACTTTATTATAATTTATCAGAAAGGGGGGTATGGATATCCATCTTGTATAACATATAACATTTATAAAATATGAGAAAAGTATATATGAGACATTCGAGATTCTTATTTTATAACAAACTCGACGTACTAAGTAGAATTTCCTGTTTCTTTTTCTAGAATGTTCAAGTCGGTGTATCTTACCATGTATTGCCTGTACCTAACATAGTACGATACTTAGACCATTCAACTCAAACCCTATTTAATGTCTTAAAAGAAAGACGTGTTTCGTTAAAAAGGGTTTAGTTGGAAAATAATTACAAGTATGACAAGAATAAAAGATAAGTAAAATACCATTTAATGGTCCAATAGACTTTCGTCATAATTTGATTGAAGACTAAGAAGAATTTCGTTAAAAAAAAATTTAATGTCGAACCTTTTATTTACCTTTTGTCCCGGAGAGACGGAGAGACTTCCTGAAAAATACCATAACGAAGGGCAGAAGAGTAAGAGAGATAGTTTTGTCGTAGGGGTAGAAAGGTAATTGGTAGTAGTGAAATTGGCGCAGAGAATAAAGTCACTTACGTCAGCCATGGTTGATATCACTCTACAGTCATTTGTTGTCTTTGTAATCCGGAAATTGGGTGGTACTATCTTTTCAGTGAATGACAGTTTTTATACTGTGTAAAGTTTAACCTTCCGTCGGGAGAGGTCGGGATGTTCGGGAATGGACGAGACCTAAGACGAACTTAAATCTTAGTCGCAGTGTTGACCTTACATTGACTCAGACTATATTTATTTGGTTTGAGAGTTTTTCTTTAATTTCTGTACTCTTCCGTACACATGTGGTGTTATTTTTTTTGTTTTTTGATAAAGTGTTTCAATGACTCGTCTCTCTTAATTTAAAAAATTTTTCTCCGGACACCTGTAGGTCCATCCCGAAGACATATATCGGTGGACACGGTCCTGTGACATCCTAGTCCTACTTTCCAGTTACTTTCACTAAAAGGATTCCTCCTAGGTAACTATAACTGATTAAATAATTCATCTTATAGGTGAATGAGACATCGATCCTTGCATCGAGGAATCGCGTGTCCACAACTAGTCGGGGAGAAAGGTTGTTCTTATAGATGCGACCCCTTTTTTTCGTCGACGTTACTCTCATAAGTACGACTTGTATGTCGGTTCCGTTGTCCTTGATTCACCTGACCTACTGGTGTCCCCGGGTTTTCAGTTCAGACACGAAGGTAGACCGGATACTCTTTGTGGGTGTTTCAGTTGTTCACCTAGTAGAGAAAGACACCCTATAGGACGTAGGTACTCACGAGTGAGGCAACACAGTCTGAGAAACACTAGGGTACCTGACATCGGGCGGTCGGAGGAGACAG
This sequence comes from Capra ibex, assembly GCA_006410555.1. Lineage (NCBI taxonomy): Eukaryota > Metazoa > Chordata > Mammalia > Artiodactyla > Bovidae > Capra > Capra ibex. The sequence continues at coordinate 70,273,630 of SJYO01006231.1, read as the reverse complement.
GTACCTTAAGAGGTCCGTTCTTATGACCTCACCCAACGGCAAAAGAAGAGGTCCCCTAGAAGGACTGGGTTCCTAGCTTGGGTACAGAGGACGTAGAGGACGTATCTGTCCGTCTAAGAAATGGACCCTCCGGGAGACACCTTAGAGTCGATTTCCTTTTAAACTCATGAAGGACGGGTAACCTCAGTGGAGAGGTCTGATATGTCAAAACTCAACTAAAAAATTTAACTCAATATTAAATGTTTGTTACTTGACATAATTAAAATTAACATGTCGAACTATTTAAGACTATTAAAATAATCGGGTTTCTTTGAGGTGAAATTAGTTCTTTTGGTAGGTGATATTTACTTGATCTATTTGTCGTTCCTGGATGTCTTATCTTGATATTAGGTATAGAACATTATAGGATATTACTTTTTCTTATACACACATATATATATGTGTGTGTATGTATATATATATATATTGACTTAGTGAAACGATTTGTGGACTTTATAATATTTAGTTGATGTAAAATTAAAAATTTTTTCTATGTTAATAAGGAAGTTACGATTTTCAAAAGAGTACGGGGAAGGTCAAAGAACAGGAAGGGTGTCTCTTCGTTGGTAATAAGACTAAAGATAGTGGTCTCAACAAAAAGGTCCAGAACTTCGAGTGTATATGTCTTAGTATGAATGCAGGAGAAACACAGACTGAAGACGAATTGAATTACAAAAGTTCTAAGTAGGTCACATAACGAAAATAGTCATCAAATAAAGGAAAATGACGATTTATCATAAGATAAAATACCTATCTATATTTATACATATAGTGTTGAACAAATAGGTAAAAACAACAATCACTACCTCTTCCTTTGCCGTTGTGTGAGGTCACAAATACGGACCTCTTAGGGTCCCTGGCTCCTCGGACCGTCCAACGTCAAGTACCCCAGCGTTTCTCAACCTGTGCTGACTTCGCTGAATCGTGTAACAATCACTTATAACCAAAACGACGGTTAAAAACCAATAATACTTATCTCGAAGATTCTTAGAATACCATGTTCAGAAAAACATCTATTTACTAAAACAAAGAGAGCTCATTGAGAATCCTTGCCTTAACCACCTAGTTTCGTCTCCTCATATAAATTGAAATCTTTATTAGTTTGTCAAAAGATTTTGTCATGTAAAAGTATGAGGATGGTCGTCACATACTCTCAACGTCCTGGGGAATAGAAACAGTCATAAACCGTAATAGTGAGTAAAATTAAAAACAGTAAGGTCATCCATGCACGACACCAATCGTAAAAGTGAAGGTACGACGGACGACAGTAGTGTACTACATCTCAGGTAAAGAACACTCATGACTGGTAAGGAGATAGTATAAAATTCTTCACACGTCCAGGAAACGGGTAAAAAAAAAACTGAAATAAAGGAAAATCGATGACTGGACATCGTCAACAGTCTATATACATAATATCACCAAAGTAGGGTGAGACACTGTACGGAGAAATAAAATGATGGTTACAAATAAAGTTATTCTTACTCTTGTTGTACAATTGAAACTACTTCTAGGTCAACTGATGAAAAAAGAGAGCATAACGAAAAACATAAGATACATATAGTAAAAAATCGTTCGTATAGTGTTCTAATAAGAGTCAAATAATTTTACTAATAATTATCGACGTGTCATAAAGTCGTTTTTATAAAACATCTGTAAATTCAACAAAGGTAAAATGTAATTATATTTATTAATACTTATAAGAAATTGTCTAAAGAGACGTACTTAGAGACTAATGTAAAATCTGTTTTATGATAATAACATCTATTACCTATATTCCCAAGTATAAAACTAAACAACAAGTCAGTGAGTACACACAGACTGTGACGTTGGGGTATCTGACGTTGTGCGGTCCGAAGGGACAGGAAGTGGTAGAGGACTTCAAATGACTTTGAGTACAGGTAACTCAGTTACTACGGTAAGTTGGTAGAGTAGGAGACAGGGGACAAAGAGGAGGACGGGAGTTAGAAAGGGTCGTAGTCCCAGAAAAGGTTATTCAACCGAGAAACGGTTTCATAACCTCGAAGTTGAAGTCGTGGTCAAGAAGGTTACTCATAAGTTTCAACTAAAGGAAATCCTGACTGACCAAACTAGAGAATCGACAGTTTCTCCGGGAGTTCTCAGAAGAGGTTGTGGTGTCAAGTTTTCATAGTTAAGAAACTACGAGTCGGAAAAAATACCAGATTGAGAGTGTAGGTACCCGAAGGGACCATCGAGTCTCCCATTTCGTAGACGGACGTTACGTCCTCTGGTCCCAAACTAGGGACCCAGTCCTTCTGGGGACCTCTTACTTTACCGTTAGGTGAGGTCATAAGAGCGGACCTCTTAGGGTACCTGTCTCCTCGGACCGTCTGATGTCAGGTACCCCAGTGTTTCTCAGTCTTTACTGACTCACAGAAGTGAAAGTGAAAGAAAGAGTGTAGGTATGTACTGATGATCTTTTTGGTATCGAAACTGATCTACCTGGAAATGGTCGTTTCTTTACAGAGACGAAAAATTGTACGATAGATCCAACCAGTATCGAAAAGAAGGTTCCTCATTCGTAGAAAATTAAAGTACCGACGTCAGTGGTAGACGTCACTAATTTCAGACTGTGACAAAGGTAACAAAGGGGTAGATAAACGGTTCTTCACTACCCTGACCTACGGTACTACAAACGTAAAACTTACAACTCAAAATTCGGTCGAAAAAGTGAGAGGACAAAGTGAAAATAGTTCTCCAAGAGTCAAGGAGAAGTGAAAGACGGTAATCCCACCACAATAGACGTATAGTCTTCAATAACTATAAAAAGGGACGTTAGGACTGAGGTCGAACACTAAGTAGGTCGGACCGTAAAGTGTACCACATGAGACGTACATTCAATTTATTCGTCCCACTGTTATATCAGAACTGTATGAGGAAAGGGTTAAACCTTGGTCAGGTAACAAGGTACAGACCAAGACTGATAAAGAAAAACTGGACGTATGTCTAAAGAGTCCTCCGTCCATTTCATCACACCATAAGGGTAGAGAACTTCTCAAAAGGTGTCTAACAACACTAGGTGTCTCAGTTCCCAAAATCGTATCAGTTACTTCGTCTTCATCTATAAAAAGACTTTAAGAAAAAGATACTAGGTTACGTACAACCGTTAAACTAGAGACCAAGGAGACGAAAGGATTTAGGTGGAACATGTAAACCTTCAAGAGTTAAGTTCATGACAGCTTCGGATCGAACTTCCTAAAACTCGTAATGGAACGATCGTACACTTTACTCATATTGACAAGTCATTAGACTTGTAAGAAAAAGTAACGCAAAGAAACCCTGACCTTACTTTGAACTGGAAAAGGTCAGGTTACAGGTAACGACTCAAAAGGTTTAAACGACCGTATAACTCACGTTACGAAAGTGACGTAGTATAAAATCCTAAACTTTATCGAGTCGACCTTAAAGTAGTGGAGGTGATCGGAACAACCATCATTACGAAGGATTCCGGGTGAACTGAAGTGTGAGGTCCTACAGACCGAGACTCACTCACTGGTGTGGTAACACCAACAAGTCCAGTCATTCCGGAAAAAACATGTCGAGAAGACATGTAAGAACGGTGTGGAGTATAAAACTGTGGATTTCGATTTAACCAAAATGGTTAAACATGAGGATAGTCGTCACATCTTCTCACGAATAAGGGTTCAAAGTTTGTATACTTTTAATCATAAACATACATAAATAACCTTAAAATGTAAAGGAGAAAATATTTAGTTAAAACGGACAGAAACCTTGTAAACCAAACCCATCCCTCTAAGTGACTGTTATAATTAGAAAACCAAAGGATGTGACTTTTGAAAAATATAAGTAGTAACTATGAATGAACTTCTCAAATTCATAAATACATGTGTCCTGCTAGTCTTAAAAGGAAATACAAAAGACATAATCAAATAGAAAATTTTCCGTAAAGGGTCTTGATTTAGTTCGTATTAATACTTATACTCACAGTCCTCGAGAATGATGGTTACCAGATACCATAATAGTTCCATTAAGTTTTTATCTATGGATGTATGTATGTGTGTAACTAAGTTGTTCTTTGTTGAGCATAGGTGACTCTGGTAAAGATCAGTGATGACAGATCGAGGTTACTCTGAGAGTGGACGTCGGGGACTGAAGGATTAGTTACCTCTGAGATATTCCACAAACGTTCGAGAGACAGGGACATGAGACAAATCCAGTGAACCGACGTGGTCCCGGAGACACTGACGTCATTGAGATAAAGAGGAGGACCTTTTGTAAGGGTATAAGACACTTCTCAAATGAGTTCAGGAGATGAGAAAGTCTAACGTCAATTGTCTTCAATTCGAAGTTGTTCGGAGAGAAGATACCTGACTTAACACAGTGGGGATATCTTAAGTGCTAAACTCCGTTAGTGAGGGTTAAACTACTATAAACCTCTGTCTCTGAGACCCTTCAATTAATTTCGATTTACTCCAGTATTTTCACCCCCCCCCCAGACTCAAGTTATTCGAACCGTAGGAATATTCTTCCCCTTCTTTGTGGTCTCTCGAAAGGTATCAGTGTCTCTCCTTTCCGGTAACTTTTATGTCGTTCTTCCGTCGGTAGATGTTCGACTCTTCTCTGTAGAGTGGTTTCTGGTTGGGATGGTCGTGGAAATCGAACCTGGCAATCGAAAGTCTTGACACTCTTTTATTTAAGCAAGACAAATTCGGTGAGACAGACACCACATGACAATCCCATCGAGATCTTCTACTTATATGAGACGTTATCTTAGAAGAGAGGTCCCATGTGAATGAATAAGAGTCCATGAGAACTACATCCATTACCTGAGTCTCAGTGGTCTAAACAAAACTTAGTTAGCAAGTTTTACAAAGCATCCACTAGACGTTGGAAAGAAATCTTACATACCAGGGACTTGTAAGAGACAGGAGTTAAAGTCTTGGACTTGATGTTAATACTTTGAGTACCTTTTTTTTTTTCATAAGTCATAGGACGATGTAAAGTTAATCGAAAAGTCTGATTAGTTTTAAGTGGGGACCACGACCCTCTCTGGTCGGCAAAGTTTTCGGGAACTGGATGCTGTGACCTTGTTTCACACACAGACAGTCGTTCCTTCTTCCCCTTACTACAACCCATCCGTCTGTCCTCACGGGTGGTGTTCTTTCCACGAACGTCCTCCGAAATTTTCTTTTAAAAGGAGATCGGTTTGACTCGATTTTGTGTCTTGAGGGTTCGGTTAATAAGTAGTATAAATTATGATCTTAATATATGGGAGTCAGTACAAATCTTAGTCGGAAAACACATGTCTATATCTTTCTACCGATATAAGATATGTAGAGAAGGGGAGAGAGACTGAAAACAAAAAAGGGAAATTTTAGAGAGATGTGAGACCTCGACTTGTCCCCTATCCTTTTAATTTCCTTTTACTTTTCTCTCTTTCTTCGAAGACTGTTCAGACATCACGGAGACTTTATGGGTAAGACCAGATAATCTCTAGTATTTTTCGTTCTTCGGTGAGAGGTTCATCGTGTTCGTTCTCATGTCTCGTACAAGAATAGTCTTTAGTCCTCATCTTTTTTCTTGTTCTTCGGTCCTTCAGTTCCTATTACCCATAGGGGAAGACGGGAAGATTTGTATGACAGGTGGGAGAGATGGGACGGAAAAAGGGGTCGTGTGACTGGAGATGTCCCCATGGTGGACCCGGGGAACGGGAGACCGAAGGTGTAACCAAACGACAACCAACTGACCATCCTCTACTTCCCACCCTCTTCCTTTTACAGTTCCTTAAATGGGGGTGGCATAGGAAGAGACCGCTACGAACCGACACCGACACAAGACCGGTGTTGAACCAACGTTAAGGATAGCGTACCTGGGAGGGGGGACTGACGTCGAGGGGGGTGAAAGAACATTGATGGTGGAAGGAAACAAGAAAGTCCGGGTCCACATCGTACAAAGTGGTTTCTACGAAGTGGTAAGAAACAGACAAGGGAAGTCGGGTGACTGTGGTAACGATTGACGGTGAAACAATTCGGAGACAAAATGAATGGTGAAACTTAGACGGTAGACAAACGACGTACCTGAGAGTGACTATGGAGCCCAATGTTCAAGTCTTCTTCGTACATAGTCTCAGTCCCATCTATTTTTGGGACTTTGCAATTCTGTTTTTATTTAGTTCAATAGTTATCAGTCTCACGGTTTGATTTTTGGACTAAGACTATGTTCTAGTCTAATTTATTCTTTGGAGAAGATGTGAATAAGATTCTGTTTGACTTCGGTTGTTTGACTACCCTCTGTTTCGATCATGTGACACTGTTTTTGTACTTCCCTAACCAGTGTCCCAGTCTATTTCTTGTCTTTTTGACTAGAGGTGACTAGATGTCTGGTGGAGAGTGAAAACAAAAAAGGTTCAGAACGTCAAAGATAGGGGTCTAAAAGAGGGTAACAAATTAAAATAGGTAAGAAGAATTCGGAAGTTAAATAGAAGGTCCGTCTTATTACGTTTCAAAAACACTAAAAAAAAAAATTGAATTTGAAAAAAGAAGTTATGGGTTGACGAACCTATAAGGGATCGGTGAGTTTTAATTGAGTAGGGTGTAAATAGTATAGAAGTAGAAAAGTGTCTTTGACCGGCGAGGAGGACTGGGTGAATAAAATATACCCATCGTAGACGGTAAAGGGTAAGGTGGTGCGAGTGATCAAGTCTGTAGAAAAATGAGGAAGGGACTGTTTGAGATACAGATTCAGACGACAGTTTCTTAGGTCTACCACTTAGTGACATAGAAGATGCCCAAAGTCAGGAGGAGAGGTCGGAACAGAGAGTGACGAAGAAAAGTAGTAGTAGTAGGGTAAGAACCTTATGTTACGTTCGGAACGGAGATGTAATAAATTATTTTTTTAGAAAACGGTTTATTAAGATAACTGTATACAGTTCACGGTGAAAGGAGTTTTTGAAAAGGGAGAAAAGAAAGAGGTCGGTTTACAGGAGGAGAAGAAGACTGATAAACTGTATGGGGAAAATTATCCAAACAAGAGACCATAAATAATATTAGTAAATAATATATAATATTAGTACTGACGATAATACATACTATGACAAAACATATTATTGATAAATATATTATTANAAAATATACCCATCGTAGACGGTAAAGGGTAAGGTGGTGCGAGTGATCAAGTCTGTAGAAAAATGAGGAAGGGACTGTTTGAGATACAGATTCAGACAACAGTTTCTTAGGTCTACCACTTAGTGACATAGCAGATACCCAAAGTCAGGAGGAGAGGTCGGAACAGAGAGTGGCGAAGAAAAGCAGTAGTAGTAGTAGGGTAAGAACCTTATGTTACGTTCGGAACGGAGATGTAATAAATTATTTTTTTAGAAAACGGTTTATTAGGATAACTGTGTACAGTTCACGGTGAAAGGAGTTTTTGAAAAGGGAGAAAAGAAAGAGGTCGGTTTACAGGAGGAGAAGAAGACTGATAAACTGTATGGGGAAAATTATCCAAACAAGAGACCATAAATAATATTAGTAAATAATATATAATATTAGTACTGATGATAATATATACTATGACAAAACATATTATTGATAAATATATTATTATTACGTAATACATAATATGAGTACTAAGATATTATGTCTTTATAAAAGATCCGATTTAAAGTTAACGAACTTTCGTCCTTTCTAGGATAAACGAAATGGGAGGTGTCGTGGACAAAAGTTTTTATTCACAGTTACTATGACTCAACATGATTTAAAAGACTATACGTATAGTTTAAAGGTCTCTTTTAATAAAGATTTTAATTTGTTTCTGATAATTTTTCACTTTTTGGTACGTAATATATCGAAGATATAGAACTATGATTTAAAGTAAAAAATTTTACAATCTTTTATTTCTTTGGACCTAATTGAAGGGTTTGTTATAAATTGAAACTTTAGAATTGGTGAGGGACATCCTCACTGTTCAGACACAGACATTAAGTGGAATTGCCTAAACCATTGTTATGTAGAAAGAGAGGGTTCTGTAAATAAGACCTGTTCGTACGTCATAAAACAATCGTTTTACTTTTGTGAACACGGACGTAACTTTAAAATGACTAATCGTGTATATACTTCGTCTCTGACTTTTTGTTTACAACAAAACGTTCCTCCAAAAGACAAAAGTGTTTTTGTGGGTGAGAACGACTCTTACTTATTAAACCTGGATTTTCAAAGGGGGTCTTTTGGACTATTTTAGAAAATATTAAAATAGTTAGAAGGAGGTACAAAAAGATTAATAAACCCTGTTGACGTACTTTTATACACGAAACTAAATCGATAAGTAAAAGAATTATTGGTACTGAGTCATAATCCTACTATTAAAGAACTTATCACAAGTAGTCTAAGGGGATGTTACTGTAATTACGGACAAAACATTAAAAGGACTTCGGGAGTGAGGGGTTCCTGGTAAGAGGTAGGACTATAACAAACATTGGTGTACGTCACCTGTAGAACGAAAAAACGAAACAAATGGATAGAATAAGTATCGGGAAAGCAGAGAATAGTCCAGGGTTAAAAGAAAACCCTTTTGAGGGAAGGTATATGGGAGTCAGGAACACCAGACCCGACCACCTCAACTGAGGTGGGATTCAGGATTTTTACCCGTGTGGGGTCGGACACTTCAGTGTGGTAAAAGAGAGGACTGATACCACAGATCAAGTGTTTCCTTACTACTTAGTCCGACTTAAGTGTTCTTAGTTCGGTCTCTGACCACCCTTAGGAATCTAAACCCAAAGGTAAACCCAACGATTATCGACTCTGTAAAGACCCCTCCTCGGGTGGATTTCTACTTTGGTTATGTCCTTTCGTCTTGTTTTCCGCCTTTTGCTCTCCAAAGATTATGTTGATGAACACACGGACCTGAGTCACTGTAGAGACCTAATAATTAGTCCATTCGGTCAAAACAAAAATTAAGTCAAACATTTAATTATTTAACAAAATATTAATTTAATTAAACTTTAATAAGAGACAGGGAACATTTACTTTTCTAAGTATCGACCATACAGTACCTCGACGTCAGAGGTTGGAAAAACCGTGTTTCTTGACTAAAGTACCTTTTGACAAAAAGGTACCTGGTACTGTACCCCCCACCAACCAAGTACGTGTAATGTAAATAATACGTTAAATAAAAATGATAATAAGGTAGTCGAGGTGAAGTCTAGTAGTCCGTTATATACGACCTCTAACCCCTGGAGACGGTACCTCGTGGGGTGTGAGAAACTGGTGGAAGGAGAGACTCGTTTCTAGTCATAGTCGGACCGGTGGAGGAGATAAGACACCAACAGTATTCGTATGGAGAAAGGTCCCGAACTATATATTGGTAGTAGATGTTTGAGTTATTTGTCGAAACCCGAAATAAGATTGATAGGAGTTGAGGAGAGGTAGTGGCACGTGACACGTTTCAGTAAAGAAATTACAACTAAATGATTAAGTAGGGTCTTACATGAGGTCAAGGAAGACAAAGAAAGTATAAAGGGTTTTATGTGAAATTCAAAAATTTAAATTTAAATTTTAAAAAATTTATATAAAATTTATCCTTATGGTTATCTTTTACATCTTTATTAAGTGTTGTTCGTATATTTAATTATTCTAGTGACTACCCCCGAAACTCTGTGTAAAAAGTGTTTAACCACTAAAATTCTATCCGTCTCGTTCATCGATGATATCCAACTCCTCTTTAATCCTCCAGGGATAAAATGGGGGATTGAGATGGTGGAGTAACAGATAGTATCAAGGATACTTTGGTGATAATTAATAAAATGGTAGACTATGTATGCGTGTGCGTGTGTGGTTACCTTATAATGAGTCGGTATTTTTTACTTTATTACGGTAAACTTCGTTGTACCTACCAACATGTCTAATAGTATGATTCACTGCGTTCAATCTTTCTATTTCTGTTTATATACTAGTGAATAACATCTGAGATTTTTATTATGTTTACTTGGAATAAATGTTTTATTTTTGTCTATGTGTCTGTATCTTTTGTTTAAATACCAATGATTTCCTCTTTCCTCTTCCTTTACCGTTGGGTGAGGTCATGAAAACGGACCTTTTAGGGTCCCTGACTTCTCGGACCATCCGATGTCAGGTACCCCAGGGCTTCTCAACCTGTACTGACTCACTAAAGTGAAAGTGAAAAGTAAGAGTACGTGACCTCTTCCTTTATCGTTGGGTGAGGTCACAAGAACGGACCTCTTAGGGTCCCTGTCCCCTCGGACCACCCGACGACAGATACCCCAACGTGTCTCAACCTGTGCTGACTTCACTGAATCGTCATCGTCGTTTCCTCTTTCTCCACCATTCCTCCCCATTTAATCTTCAAACTCTAATTGTATATGTGTGACGACGACGATGACGATTCAGTGAAGTCAGTACAGGTTGAGACACGCTGGGGTATCTACCGTCGGGTGGTCCGAGGGGGTAGGGACCCTAAGAGATCCGTTCTTATGACCTCACCCAACGGTAAAGGAAAAGGTTACGTACTTTCACTTTTCATTTCACTTCGGTGAGTCAGCACGGGTTGAGAGTCGTTGGGGTACCTGACATCGGATGGTCCGAGGAGGTAGGTACCTTAAAAGGTCCGTTCTCATGACCTCACCCCACGGTAACGGAAGAGGTTGTATATGTGTGATGATATATATTTTATCTATTTATCGTTCAAAGATGACAAACCGTATCCCTTGATATAAGTTACAGAATATTATTTGGTATTACTTTTTCTTATACTTTTTATTATTAATGTATACATATCGATTTAATTAAACGACATGTGGTCTTTGATTATGTTGTTACATTTAGTTAATCTGAAGTTAAAAATTTTTAATTAAAATGGTGAACTCCAAAATTTTTTCACTCGACCTGTCATTTGAGTAACGTGTACAAAACGTGTGATTGTCAGGTTTAAATATCGGACTGTAGATACTCATATAGGTACTTATTTTTAGTTTTATACTTTCTCATTCTTTTAGGATCTTTTAAGTGAGGAGTGTCAGTGACTTTCTATAGTGGTAAGTCAAAGTGCAATACATCCCTATTTTAAAAGTAATACAGTCTGTATATTGAAGTCTTTTAGGACTAAAAAGATAATTTCTAATAAAATTTTTTACCTTATCCTGAACTTTATTTGACGAGACGGTACAAGTCTTTTTTAACTATACACATTGTAAAGGTTCGAAGTAAAAGAAGTAGTCCGGACAACTGTCCTCTGTAATATAATAAAGACTGAAAATAGAGTGATAAGTCTTTCCTACTAGCATCGTCGAAGTTATTATCCAGTCAGACTAATTATTTTGGAGACGGGATGAGGTTAAATGTACTCGAAGTAATCCTTTTCATTGACCGGTGTGACTCAAATGACACCCTCTGTCGATTATGACTTATGCTTTCGTCTCTCTCTATGTTCTCCTTCTGAACTAAGTTCCAGCATATACAACACTTCTTTCGACTCACTCGGAATCTCCTCCTTTTTTAGCAACCCAGATAGATCTTTCGTGAGTTGGCCTTTAATTCGAAGTTTAAAACTTATTTATTTACAGAACGACCTGTCTTTTTAGATCACGGGGTTCGGGTTACCCGTGGTCTTTTGTCAAAACATTGGAACAGTGACAACCTGTAGTTACAGTATTATTGACTTTGGATCAATGACNCATCTCTATTCTAACAGGAACTTCTTCCCACAGAGAGTATGTCGGTCTTACCTTCTCTTTTCGGACCGCCGGACTTATTCTGTTTCTGCGTCTCTACTTGGTCCTTTCCCAACTACCCTTTGACATTCCCTCCGAGTGTAAAAGAGAAGTAGACGTCTACTTCGGTAGTGATTTCCTCTATGTGGACACGACTTCCCGTTAGAGCGATTGGTTTGTCCCTTTCTTTACGTTGTCGTACAAGAAGATTTATTAAATCAAATCCACGGTAATCGTTCTATCCTTGTTCTACGGCTTGATCATGGGTGTGACCAATGAAAAATGACCAACAGATTTAATTCTGGTGACAGATTTAACCTGAGTCATTGACTTTTACTCAGGTTAATAGAGAGTGTAACTTTTATCCTCGGAAAGTGAATACTTGGTATTACATTTGTCATCCCCCTTTTCCCTAAAAGGAATTTTCAGTGTTGACTTAAACTTTAGGGGTCGTTCCCTCAACTTGATTTCGTTATATTTTTATATATACCTTGAAATGAGGATGACGGGAAATTGGAGATACCTTTTGTACGTGTCTAAGTGTCTCTAAATACGAAACGATTCTCTTTGGGTACGAATGGAGGGTTGTCAGGTCACTTAGAGTTAGAACCAACGTATTATTTCCGTGGACCTCTCGATAATTTTGAGTGACTTCTGTTGTTGGTGGACCAGGTGATTGAGTCTTGGAAGTACCCACCTCGGGTCCGTTCACTGGAAGGACACGTCGTCTCGATTCTTGGTGACTGTAGAGGGAGGAATGTTGGTGTGCAACGTAAGGGTCAAATCCTTACTGACCTGGTAGTCGAACAAATGGTAGTAAAACACTTGCGTCCTCCTGTGTAGTATCGTAGATGTTTGAAAGTTTAAATCTATTCAAAAACAGAGTTGATAGTTATAACCCGTATTAAGTGATTCGTTAATAACTTTCTTAGTCTTTTTTTTAGTTAGTTACATATTTGTCCAAAATTCCTTCACCACTCACTTTTGTTCTCACTATTCGTTTCATTCTCATTACTTAGTAAAATTTTTTATTTTACAGGACTTTACCTGTTTTCACCGGTTATAATTGAGTCAATTATAAATCCGACTGTATGCATAAGTGAAGATATTGTTGTTATTTCGGATGATCAAAAATTAAGAATGGATCGTTAGTGAGTCTCATAAAATATATACACAAAGTATATAATTTGAGTTAGAATATTGTCAAGACACTGTCTCTTATGAGGTAAAATATCTACTTATTTATTTCGGGTATTTTTAATTCACAAACCGGACTACATTGTATCGATCATAGACTTAGTCAAAAGTGTGTCTAACTGACTATGGAGTTCGCTGTGTTTTCGTTAAACTAAGGCAATAGTATGAGGTGACAGGGGGTTTCCAAGTCGAATGTCGGAACACCAACCCTCCCCTCCACCCCGTTACTCCCAGTGTCCTATCGACACCTAAAATTAACAATATTTACTGAAATTTTAGACAAATTAGGATTAAATACCGTCTTTAGTGGAGTAAACAACTAGGCTCAAGTAAAGACTTAATAAGTCATCCGATAAACAGTAAGGGCAACTTTACAGTAAGACTGAATGACCCACCGACAAAGTTTGAAAAGAAGGACATTCGTCGAAAGTGAGTCCCTGGGTCAAACGGTTCTTAAGAGTTATAAAGACCTTGTTCTTTCTGACATTGAACAAAACCCTGTGTTAAGAAAAGTGTCATGATTAGAAATTTTGTGACAAGAAAAAAGTTTTATCTACCTATGACCATTATTCGATCTGGTAGGTTCTCAGTTGTTTCCAGAATTCCATTTCCTATTACGAAATTTCAAAATACATTGGTGAAGTCATTCAGGAACTTTCGCAAAAATCATAATAGTTTCGAGACATTTACTCACTAACGTAAGACAAATGTCTTACCTTTTAATTCCCCGTGTGAGGTCGGATTGAGTAGGTTTTACCCGGTTTCGTCTCTTATTTTTGTTGAGGGACTCGTATCGTGATTCAGCGGTAGGGTGTTCGTAAGACCACAAATTAAATTTCGGACCGAGTGAGATCGAAGGGTAAGTTCACGGTTCTCCTTTGTGTGGTATGTTAAGGTCGATTTCTAATCTTACTCCGAGAGGTTCTCTGGTTTCCTTTTGGGTGAGGGTGTGACTTCTATCTGGGAATTTTTGGGCTTAAATGAAAGGAGCAAACAACGAACCGTAGAGTAGGACGAAGAGTATTAGATAAGGTCGACAAAGAGGTCTTTCATATCACAAGTGAGTTTTTCGTATTTTTTTACCATTTAGTAGTTCATGACTAGAGGTTCAGTTTCCTTACCTATAAAGAAAATGATCCTCTTCTGTGTTTTTACTAATAATTCATAAATATCAATATTTATTGTCTACTTAGAAAGGGAGAACACGTATTTTTGGATCGTTACAGTACTAATATATGAGTTTTACATAATGTGCAGATTCATAATTTTACACTTTCTATATTAGAGTCCTATACAACAAAAGACTTATACGATTAGAATTAACGGTACTTTAAATGTAAGGTATATTAAACTTCAGACTCATACTCGTATAAACTATACTTAAATTATAGTGAGTTTTACAAAGAAATAAAACAAGAAGAGTAGGAACTAATTTTTTGTTGTCTCTTTAGAGATAACGATTTTTAGTATTAAGATTTTGATTCTAGTGATTAATGTTAAGTTAGTCAAACGATTAGAAAGTCCGAATTCTTGTTTAATCATGTAAAATCGTTATAACCCAATTTTACCACCGAGTTAACTACTTCTTAGACGGACGGTACATCCTCTGGGTCTAAGTTAGGGACCCAGTCCTTCTCGGGGACCTTGTTCTTTACCGATTAGGTGAGGACATAAGACCGGAACCTTTAGAGCACCTGTCTCCTCGGACCGTTCGATGTCAGGTACACTAACGTCGTCAGTCTATGTTGAATCACTGATTTGATGGTGGTGTTAATTCCAACCTGAAAACACAAAAAAGTGAAAGAAATGTACGAATAGTCAATCAAGTAAAGATGGAGAAAAATAAAAAAAATTAAACATGGAGAAATATTTCGTTTTCTCTTGTTCTTTTTTTTTTACTGTTACTAAAGTCGTGACGGTTATGTTACTTTCATTGTCTTTGTCACTTTTTATTTTGTTAAAGTACGTGCAAAGTCCTATTAAAGAAAAGGTTCTTTTTGTAATTTTATTTTTCTTTTACTCGGTGTTTGACGCATGAGTCACATAGAGCAGATAAATTTTTTTTTTTTGACTTTTTTTTTTCTTTCCTTGTCTCTAGATTTCCTAGTGCTGCTTTATTTCGACAGAGATCAACGTAAACGACAACGACAAGTCAGAGATTCAGTACAGGTTGGGAACCACTAGGGTGGTTGACGTCGTGTAGTCCGAAGGGACAGGAAGTGATAGGGGACCTTGAACGAGTTTGAGTACAGGTAACTCAGTCATTTCGGTAGGTTGGTAGAGTAGGAGACAGTAGAGTAAGTGGAGGACGGGTGTGAGAAAGGGTCCTACTCCAAGAAAAGGTTACTCAGCCGAGAAGTGTAGTCCACCGTTTTCATAACCTCGAAGTCGAAGTAGTGGTCAGGAATGCTACTTATAAGGGCCAACTAAAGGAAATCCTAACTAACCAAACAAAAAGAACGACATGTTCCCTGAGAATTCTCATGTTTTTTTTTAAAAAAAAAAATTTAACTTTCGTAGTTAAGTAGTTGTGAGTCCGAAGAAATACCATGTTGAGAGTATAGGTATGTACTGATGACCTTTTTGGTATCGCAACTGATATACCTGGAAACAGTCGTTTCTATACAGAGACGGAAAATTATACGACAGATCCGGATCAGTGTAAGTCAAGTCAAGTCATCGAGTCAAGACGGGTTGGGAAACGCTAGGTCACTTAGTGTCTTGCCGTCCGGAGGGACAGGTAGTGGTTGTGGGTCTCAAGTGAGTTTGAGTGCAGGTAGCTCAACCACTACGGTTGGTTGGTAGAGTAGGAGACAGCAGGGGAAGAGGAGGACGGGGGTTAGGCAGGGTCGTAGTCCCAGAAAAGGTTACTCAGTTGAGAAGCGTCCTCCACCGGTTTCATGACCTTAAAGTCGGAGTCGTAGTCAGGAATGTTACTTGTGGGTCCTGACTAGAGGAAATCCTACCTGATCAACCTAGAGGAACGTCAGGTTCCCTGAGAGTTTTCAGAGGAGGTTGTGGTGTCAAGTTTTCGTAGTTAAGAAGCCACGAGTTGAAAGAAGTGTCAGGTAGAGAGTGTAGGTACGTACTGGTGACCTTTTTGGTCTCGGAACTGATCTGTCTGGAAACAACCGTTTCATAATAGAGACGAAAGATTATACGATAAATCCAACCAGTATTGAAAGAAAAGTACCTCGTTCACAGAAAATTAAAGTACCGACGTTAGTGGTAGACGTCACTAAAACTTCGGGGTTTTTTATTTCAGACTGTGACAAAGGTGAGAAAGGGGTAGATAAAGTGTTCTTCACTACCTTGGTCTACGGTACTAGAAGCAAAAGACTTACAACTCGAAATTCGGTTGAAAAAGTGAGAGAAGAAAGTGAAAGTAGTTCTCTGAAAAATCAAGGAGAAGTGAAAGACGGTATTCCCACCACAGTAGACGTATAGACTGCAATAACTATAAAGAGGGCCGTTAGAACTAGGGTCGAACACGAAGAAGGTCGGGTCGCAAAGAGTACTACATGAGACGTATATTCAATTTGTTCGTCCCACTGTTATATGTCGGAACTGTATGAGGAAAAGGATAAACCTTGGTTAGACAACAAGGTACAGATCAAGATTGACAACGAAGGACTGGACGTATGTCGAAAGATTTCTCCGTCCAGTCCACCAGACCATAAGGGTAGAGAAAGTCTTAAAAGGTGTCAACTAACACTAGGTGTGTCAGTTTCTAAAACCGTATCAGTTATTACGTCTTTATCTACAAAAAGACCTTGAGAGAAGTAAAAAGGTACTCGGTCGCCTACAACCGTTAAGCCAGAGACCAAGGAGACGGAAAAGATTTTGGTCGAACTTGTAGACCTTCAAGTGCCAAGTGTATAACGACTTCGGACCGAACCTCTTAAAACTCTTAATGAAATGATCTCTACTCACGGTAACAAGCCATCAAACTCGTAAGAAACCGTAACGGAAAGAAACCTTAACCTTACTTTTGACTGGAAAAGGTCAGGACACCGGTGACGACTCAAAAGGTCTAAACGACCGTATAACTCACGGCGTGAAAGTGTCGTAGTAGAAAGTCCTAAACTTTATTGAGTTGACCTTAAGGTAGTGGAGACGATCGAAACAAGTATCACTATGAAAGATTCCGGGTGAACTGAAGTGTAAGGTCCTACAGACCGAGATCCACTCACTAGTGTGGTAGCACTAATAAACCCAGTACTTCCAGAAAAAATATGACAAGAAGATACATAAGAACGGTGGAGAAGAATTATAGAAGACGAAGACAATCCAGGTATGGTAAAGACGGGAAATAGCTCGGGTAGAAACGTACTTTTAAAGGGAACTATAGAGAGTAAAAGAACTTCTCTAGAGATCAGAAAGGGTAAGACAACAAAAGGAGACAAAGAAACGTAACTAGCGACTCCTTCTGAAAGAATAGAGAGGAACGATAACAAACCTTGAGACGTGAGTCTACAAATATAGAAAAGAAAAGAGGAAACGAAAAACGAAGAGAAGAAAAGTGTCGATAAACATTCCGGAGGGGTTTGTCGGTAAAAAGAAAAAAACCTAAAGAAAAGGTACCCCTACCAGAACTA
This sequence comes from Capra ibex, assembly GCA_006410555.1. Taxonomy (NCBI): domain Eukaryota; kingdom Metazoa; phylum Chordata; class Mammalia; order Artiodactyla; family Bovidae; genus Capra; species Capra ibex. The sequence continues at coordinate 70,256,098 of SJYO01006231.1, read as the reverse complement.
GGGACAGAGGACATGTTACAGTACTTGGAGGTAGGTATCAAGTAGTCCGTGAGACAGATAAGTCTCACTGGGGTGTAGGCTCCAGTCCCCGTCACCGGTTATCCTCGTTGGGGTGTAGGTTCCTGGCGGTCGACGTACCCACGTCCTACCGACTTTCCTCAATGAGGTACAAGTTCCAGTCCTCCTCACTAGAGGAGGTTCCATTCCTCGTAACCGACACGAATCGACCTCGTCGGCACTTCTCTATGGGGTACAGGTTCCATTCTCTTTGGGTTCATTCTACCATCCACAACGTTCTCCCGTAGTCTCCCGTCTGTGGGACTTTGGTATTAGTGTCTTTTCATCGGTTAGACTAGTGTGTCTGATGTCGGAACAGATTGAGTCACTTTGATTCGGTACAGTACATCTCGGTGGGTTCTGGCTACCCAGTACCACCTCTCCAGACTGTCTTACACCAGGTGACCTCTTCCCTTACCGTTTGGTGAGGTCAAAAGAACGGAACTCTTGGGGTACTTATCGTACTTTTCCGTTTTACTATCCTATGACTTTCTCCTCAAGGGGTCCAGTCATTCACGCGTTATACGATGACCTCTAGTCACCTCTTTATTGAAGTCTTTCTTTCTTCCTTACCTCGGTTTCGTTTTTGTTGTGGGTCAACACCTACACTGACCACTATTTTCGTTCCACACTACGACATTTCTCGTTATAACGTATCCTTGGACCTTACAGTCCAGGTACTTAGTTCCGTTTAACCTTCACCAGTTTGTCCTCTACCGTTCTCACTTGTAACTGTAAGATCCTTAGTAGCTTGATTTTACCTGACCTTACCCACTTAAATTGAGTCTACTGGTAATGTAAATGATGACATCCGTCCTTAGGGAATCTTCTTTACGTCATCGGTAGTACCAGTTGTTTTCTCAGGCTTTACGTCATGAACCTACGTTAGAGTTTTTACTGTCTTACTAGAGAAGTAAAGGTTCCGTTTGGTAAACTATAGTACCACTAGGTTCGGATACGGGGTTGGTCTTTGCGACTTCTTCGACTTCAACTTACCAAGATACTTCTGGATGTTCTGGAAAATCTTGATTGTGGGTTTTTTCTGCAGGAAAAGTAATATCCCCTGAACTTACATTTTCATCCTTCAGTTCGTTGTGGACCTCATTGTCTGTTTAAACCGGAACCTCATGTCCTACTTCGACCTGTTTCCGATTATCTCAAAACGGTTCTTTTACGTGACCAGTATCGTTTGTGGGAGAAGGTTGTTGTGTTCTCTTCTGAGATGTGTACCTGTAGTGGTCTACCAGTTGTGACTTTAGTCTAACTAATATAAGAAACGTCGGTTTCTACCTCTTCGAGATATGTCAGTCGTTTTTGTGGACCTCGACTGACGCCGACGCTAGTACTTGAGGAATAACGGTTTAAGTCTGATCAGTGTAATGTCAGACGGTTATATAAAAAAAAATCAAGAATTAAGAAGAAAGATAGGTAAATGGAACCAAGAACTTAAGTGACTATTTCGTTCTGTACCTCTTTTCACACGGACTGTGACACTATCAAAGGTGTACTTGTTTGGTGCTACCAAACCCCGTACTAAGTTCATGTAATTTAAATGACACGTGAATTAAAGATAATAATACCGTAGTCGAGGTTGAGTCTAGTAGTCCGTAAGTTAGGGTCTCCAACCCCTGGGGACAAAGTATCCTAACGATCTATGTAGTCTGGGTTTTACAGTTTAAGTAAGTTTAAAATTTAATAAAATGAATTAAAGAAATCTAAGACTGGAAAGGTTGAAAAGACAAACATATCTATATTGGACATAGTAATGAAGGGACCACCGAGATCACGGACCGAGTCTACCATTTCTTAGATAGATAAAACGTCCGCTGGACCCAAGTTAGGGACCCAGTCCTTCTAGGAAACGGACGGAAACAGTCCTTCTCTTACCGATGGGTGAGGTCATAAGAACGGACCACCTAAGGTACCCGTCTCCACGGACCGTCCGATGTCATCTTCCCCAGAGTTTCTCAGTCTGTACTGACTCACTGATTGTGACATAGTAACGACTCAATCTTTGGTCATTGGTCTTTAGGAGGGTATATACTGATGTACTCACTTAAGACTCCGGTAATACGATTCACTTTATTCAGTCTCTCTCCCTCTATTTATGACATACCATAGTGAATGTACACTTGAAATTTTTGTAATTTGAGTATCTTTGTCTTTTACCACAAACGGTCCCCGACTCCCTATCCCTTTCGTCCCTCTGCAACCAGATTCCCATGTTTAAAAGTAATATTCTAATTATTCAGACTCCTAGATTAAAGTCGTACCATTGATATTAATTGTTATAACATTATGTATGGGCTTCTTCGAAAGAGTACAGTGATCGTCTTCGTGTTCTTCCGTCCGTCTTACACTACGGAGGATTCCTGATCTGAGTCTTGACTGTGTCATAGTGAAGGTAGGTGTAAGGTGTCCTGTTTCGTTTAAGTACCTCTTCCGGTTTTAGTTCTGTACTCCTACATACGTGGTAAAGTTTACCCCTCCTAACGTTTTAGTATGCCTTTCCTCGGACTTATTTTTCTCTGTAATTTCTGGTTCCGACCGTAAAGATGGATGGTGTCTATAATTTGGACCGAGATTAATGGTTTTTATTTTAATAGTCTTTTCATAGTTCTTAGGTGTGTTGACTATCTGTATTACTAGACCGAATATTTTATTTATAGAGATTTTGGGTTCCTCGATCTTCGTGTCGTCAGTGAAAATCGTCGTTAGTAGACGGTCCTATAACGGTGGTGACCAAGTGGTTCTGATAAGTATTAATCTCTAAGAGAGTTCTATACTCACCTGAGTCTTCAGTCTTTTTCTGTGTCACAATACACCGAAGTGACTTGACCTTTTACTATCCCTAAGACACCTACCTATTTTTCTATAAGGTAATATTGTAGTGTCGTGGGTAAGTCTCCCTCCATAAAGTAAGGGTTGTAGTCTTTCCACTTAGACATCTAGTAAGTACTATTTAAAAGACTCCTGATCGAAGGTAAATGATCGTTATACGTAAGTTTGTTGTCAAAGAAAACCTAGTTTCTCCTTTCTCCAGACAATCGGGACGTTTGAAAAATTACCGAAACACGTCGACTTATATAAATTTCTTTAATTTACAAAGGTTAAAATATGAGTGATAAATTTTATTAGATTATATGTACGTAACCTCTTCCGTTACCGTGGGGTGAGGTCATGAAACCGGACCTTTTAGGGTACCTGTCTCCTCGGACCTTCCGACGTCAGGTACCCCAGCGACTCCCAGTCTGTGCTGACTCGCTGAAGTGAAAGTGAAAAGTGAAAGTACGTGACCTCTTCCTTTACCGTTGGGTGAGGTCACAAGAACGGACCTCTTAGGGTCCCTGCCCCCTCGGACCACCCGACGGCAGATGCCCCAGCGTGTCTCAGCCTGTGCTGACTTCACTGAATCATCATCATCATCATTATATGTACGTTTTCTATAAACCAATGAAGTACAAGTTTGTATGACTCCTATTTAGAAACCCGGAACGGTAGACGTCGTTGTATCTTCCTGGTTCTCTTATAAGACGAATCACTTTACAGTCTGTCTTTCTGTTAATGATATACTATCTTGAATATACACTTTAAAATTTTTTATTACATTTAATTACATATATATTTTGTCTTTGTCTGAGGGTCTATATCTTCTGTTTTGAGCAACGGTTTCTCTTCTCTCTTTTTCCCTCCCTGTTTAGTCCCCAAATCCTAATTGTGTATGTTTGATAACCCAACCGGTTTTACAAGTAAACTCAAAAAGGTATAGAATACCTTTTTAGACTTGTAAAACCGGTTGGGTTATGGCATATATTTTATCTATGACATATATTTTATCTATTTGTCATTCTTTAATGACACATCGTGTCCCTTGATATGGATAATAGAATATTATTGGATATGACATTATATTAGACGTATTTATGACTTAGTGATACGATATGTGGACTTTGATTTTATTATAAAATATAGTCGATGTGAAATTATTATTATTTTTGGTAAACCAGAACTGTACAGGATTGAGTTTATCGAAAAAAATACGACTCTCACGATGTGACACTATCCGGAAATTAAGATGGACATCGAAGTCCTCTAGAAATTTAAGTTTAATGATAATAATACGAATTCATAGTTATTATATTAACACGAGTTCCCTGTGTCTGACGGCATAGTCTAATCCAGTATTTTGATTACCTAAACCTTTTAGAGTAAGAAGGAAAGATTAAGTGAAGACCCATAATGTCGGTATTGTTTATGTGATTTCTCTCGACCAACTTATTTGCCGTTCAAAATAATGTACAAACTTCATTTAGTTCAGATATGGTGTTTTATCGGTAAACCAATCACTTCTCTTCACCTCTCCCTCGTCTTTCCCTGCAATCTTTTCTCTGACTTCCCTTTCCTCCCTCCCCCCTTCTCTCTCTCTCTCTCCTTTGTCCTCCCTCACAGTTCACAGATCATGGCGAATGACGAGAGACGTGTGTCGTCAGGAGACGCAATAAGTACGTAGTAACGTTCTGCCGTGTCCTAGGTACGTTCTTTCTACTTCGGACAAGAACGTCCGTCAAGAGAAGAGGTCGTTGATCTCTGTGACGGAAGTCCACTGTGTAATCCCGAGAGTCAATTGGTGTGGATGGTGTTGGTGTAACTATCGGACCCGAGGACACTGGGACTCAGATGAAAAAAAGAAGAAAAAAGATTTGAATTCGTCTTGTTCCTTTATGAGTAGTGTCCACGGGTGACTTTATTTGATTATCCTCGTCTCTCTTTCCTTACGTTTTAATCCCGTCAAGAAACCTGATACTGAAGACATTCGTTGAAAGACCGGTCAAGACCCAAAACAACGGTAGTGACGGGAGATCTTCCGTCTGACAGGGGTGCATTCGAGAAACCGGAATAAGTCGTCTCGGGGTGGAGGAAAGAGAGACCTGAGAAGATCAACGATTTCGTGACCCCTTTCTTTTAGTTTGGTAACAAAAGATGTGACTTTCACTATTGTCTGGGTCCGTAGAAGTTATGTGTATTACTTCTACAGAAGGGTCTTTACGGGACTATCCAGTGTGGTATATTCTTCCCTTTACTCAACCCATTTAATTAAGGTAAATCAACATATTCAACTAGTTGTGGTGTGTCATACTTCTGCAGTAGTCATTTTATTTACCGAAAGATTAAATCCTATAAAATTTCGAAGAGGTAATTTACATTCATAAAGATGTACATATGTAAAGTTATTCGGTAGATCAGATTAATCTAGACTTTTACCTCTTTTATCGACTTTAAATACGAGTTATTTAATGTCATTAGTTTAATAGTCTTATCCAAGAATAGATCTTCTTTTGAAAGATAATTTTTACTATGTGGATCCTTGAACGGACCACCAGGTCACTAATTCTAAGGACGTCTATCTTGACGTCCTGTGTGTCAAGGTAGGGACCAGTCCCTTGTTTCTGGGGTGTATGATGTACCATGTCAGTTTTTTTTTAAAAAAATTACTATATGGGAAAGATATGGATTTCTCTAGGTTTCTAAGGTCTATTGACGTAGCTCTAAGGAAGAAATAGATAAGGACTGATTTTACCCGTCTATTGTAAACTCTAGTAAATTTAAGATTGGACCTGTTGCGTCGTTGTTCACTATTAAGAGTTATGGTTATTACCTTAAATCAAGAGTTAACGAAATCCGATTTTCGGGACTAAAATTTTCTTTCTCTTTTTCTCTGGAAAGAAAAATTTTAAGGTCTTTTGGTAACTTATTCATATTTTAAGAATGAAAGAACAAAAAAACCATGAATTCTCGGAGGTCTCCTAAAAACAGTAACACGGTAAGGAATTAAATAAGGTTATTTACAAGAATGTTCTGTGTTTAAATGAGTTAATAAACGTACGAAATGAAGATGATAAGTTTAAGGACGGTTTTAGGTTTAATTAAGAGAAGTCGTAATAAAAGATATCAGTTTGTTATTTTCTTATAACAGATTTACGATTAGCCGACAAATAAGTAAAAGTCAGGGGGTCTTAAACTGTAAATTTATTTAGGAATTTTCTCTAATATTACGACGGAACGATATAAAACAAAGGAGGTTCTTTTATTTAATTCTTTGAAGGGGTGGAAATTGGAGAATTTTTTGATATTTCTTTGGATAGAAAGAAGAAGATTTGTTGTCCGAAACTTACACCTTAATTAAGGTTCGTAGACCCTAAATTTTTTTTTTTTTTTGTCAGGGATCCATTGTCTACTAAAGTCACCTAAGACCGTTTTCGAAAGGCTATTAAACAAAGGAAGTTTTGTTAGACTAGTGGGAGTAAGAGTATCCTACGGCTCCGTCTCTTAGGGTATACACGAATACGTTATAAGTTTTCTAGAAACTTAAAAAAAAAAAGACATCGAGATTGATGTCGGGAACCCAAACGGACAGGAGTCTCTGTTAGACACGTATCACCTAACTTTTACGTTAGGTCCTACACCAACAAGAATCATCGTGTTTAACTTTTCTGTCCAATTCTAAAATCAGTACCACTCCCCTTTAAAACTTGTGCGTCCTCAATTAATTACACTTTTTTTGATTAACTTAATTCTGGATATGTTTCGACTGAACGAGTGTACGTTATCCAATATAGTTCCTTGGGTTTAGTTAGAATAAGAGGATTATGTGAGTAATGATGGTTTATGAGTGTGCCTCGTCCATCTCAGACTTACAACATATACCGGGTGTTAACGAACGTGAAATTTCAAATAAGGTAGTTCATGAAGTAAGTATAGTATGTCCAGTCTAAATGAAGTGTTGATGGGGTTTAGGATTCCTAGAGTAACCAAGACCGTGAGTCTATAAGTGTCTCGTACAAGTCCGAATTTTCCTTTATTTAGGGAAGTCGGTTCCACAAAGATGTCAAAAATTTAGACACAACCAGATACGTTAACTACCTCTGTACCCAATCTAGGGACCCAGTCTTTCTAGGGGTCCCTTCCTTTACTGTCGGGTGAGTCCATAAGAACAAACCCTTTAGGGTACCTGTCTCTTCGGACCACCCGATGTCAAGTACCCCAACGTTTGTCAACCTGTGCTGAATCGTCGATGTGTCGTTCTTTTTCTTCTTTGAATCCTAAACATATTACTGACTTTAAAGGAGGGTCTTTTATCAATAACCAAGTTTTGTTGTTTGAAAAGTGAAGTCAGTTTATGACGTGAGGTTTCAGTTGTATTTGGTGAGAAAGATCCTGGTAAAACCGGTCGAGTCCCCAAGTTTAGGTCTTTTTATAAGTTTCATCTTTGGTCAAATGTGCAAGTCGAAGGACGACCTCACGGGTGTCCGATTCCCGGATGACCTGTCGACTCACAAAGTGATAGTGAAAGTTAAGTCAGACACAGTCCAGTGTAAGATCCCTGTTACTCTGTTCCTTCGGTCCTCTCTCGTCCTTTGTTCGGATCAATCCCTTCTTCTTTTATCGCGTACCTCTAAATGTTGGTGTACAGTTCAACCACCTTTGTTGTCATACTTCTGGCCCGTGTCGGATCACTCCCAACTCTCACATGTCACTAGTATACTCCCCTCAAAAATTCCCAATCCTACTCACGCCTCCCGTAGTGAAGATAGTCGAAAAAAAATACCGAGGTGGATTGAGTCTTTATAGTGGATTGGTACCCGGGACTCTCCTCTATTCACCCAATCTTTTAGTCTAAAGTACTTGTATTCTGTCAATAACTGTGTGGTCAGATCTGAAATTTATTAAAATTCAGGTGGGTAGGTAGGTAGTTCGGAAGTGAGTTTAGGTCGAGAGAATACTTTCAAAAGTTAAGATAGAGTCAGTTTATTTATTTCTAGACGGGTCGAAGACTTATGTTTGTGACTAGAGAGTAAACTGTTTATTGAGGTAGAACACTATACAGAAATCAAAGTAGAATGACAAAAGATTAATAGTACAACGAAATTGTAGGATTCTTATCTTCAAAGACGAAAAGGTTTGTCTATTACCCAGTGAATAATGCCGTCCTTCATACGGCATAGGTCTGTGTACTCTTGTGTGTACACTTATGTATATGTAACGGAGACAGGGAATGAATATAACCCGTAAAATGTCCTTACACCTCTTACTCTTGTATTCTTAGTCTTACATATTTTGTTGTATTTACGATTTGTGAAAAAAAAAAAATCAAAAAAAAAAAATTTAAAAAATAAAAAAAATTTAAAATTTTAGAAATTAAGAATGTACGTAAGGGTTTGTACTCGGGGGGAGGGTGGAGGGAGGGGTGTTGTAGAGAGACCCAGTAGGGGTACGTGGTCGGGGTTCGTTCGACGTGGGATGCAGTCTGTACCTGACCGCTAAGTTAAGAATGTACTGTCATATGTACAATCTTAAGGGTAAGAGGGTTTAGTAGGGTGGGAGAGGGAGAGGGAGACTCAGGTTTTCAGACCATATGTGTAGACACAGAAAAAACGACAGAACAAATATTGTGTTTCCAGTGGTAACCCCCTTGATCTCTCGGTCCTCTACAGTTAGTGTCGGATGTAAGAGTTACCTAAAATACTTCTTACTTATATACGTATTTCGGTAAGGAATTTATCGTTTATCCTTCAAGATATACTTTACCACTAAATTGAGGTACCTAAATAAAAGACTTTGTTGAAAAACAGCAGCAAATGAACGATGCACGTACGTACGAGTCAGTACAGGTCGCAGAAACACTGGGGTAACTGACATCGGGTGGTCCGAGGAGACCGGTGTCTTAAAGGATTCGTTCTTATGACGTCACCCAACGATAAAGGAAGAGGTCCCCTAGAAGGGTTGGGTCCCTGACTTTGACACATAGAACGTAACCGTCCGTCTAAGAAATGGGGACTTGGTGGTGGACTTTGTTGAGACGACGACGACGATTCAGCGAAGTCAGCACAGACTGAGATACGCTGGGGTCTCTACCGTCGGGTGGTCCGAGGGGGCAGGGACCCTAAGAGGTCCGTTCTTGTGACCTCACCCAACGGTAAAGGAGGAGGTTACGTACTTTCACTTTTCACTTTCACTTCAACGAGTCAACACAGACTGACAAGCTCTGGGGTACCTGACGTCCGATGGTCCGAGGAGGTAGGTACCCTAAAAGGTCCGTTCTCATGACCTCACCCCACGGTTTGTTGAGATCGTCTTTTATTTTCTTTTTTCTTTTTTGAGATTTCCTGTTTCTTTTACCCTTTTCTCTGTTACTATTTATTCTGTAATAATAATTTTGAATTCTCCCCCTGAAAGGATAACCAGGTCACCAATTCTTAAGTGGAATGTCTGACCTACCACCCCCATCAAACCCCCTCTTACCTATGTACATATACGTACCGACTCATTAAAGTGACAAGTGGACTTTGATGGTATTATAACAATTGGTTAATACACACACACGCGTCAATACAGGTTGAGAAGCGCTGGGGTACCTGACATCGGACGGTCCGAGGAGACAGGTACCCTAAGAGGTCCGTTCTTATGACCTCACCCGACGGTAAAGATGATATGGAGTTATGTTTTATTTTTCAATTTTTCTTTCTTTCTTAGACGGAACGTTACGTCCTCTGTACCCAAACTAGGGACCAACCCCTTCATTCTAGGGTGTACGACGTCCCGTTGATTGGGGTCCACGGTGTCGATGACTCGGACCCGTGGTGTTGTTTTCTAGGGTGTACTGTGTTACTATTAGGGTGTACGACGTTGATTCTGGGTTACGTCGGTTTATTTATTTATATACATATATATAAATTTTTTTTTGTGAATTCTCCCACTTTTTACTTAACCGTTTACTGGACTTCGTATTTCTTTCGACTTTAGACGTCTCTTACTATGACTACTTTTCATTTGACTATGATAGAAGTCTTGGGACCTTTCGAGAGTCCTTAACCTCAGTGGCCCATGGAACCCTCTGTCTCTGTTCCCACCCCGATATATTTCCTAAGTACACTATGATGTATGGAGGAGATGGGACACGGTCCACTGAAAATGAGAGGTAGGGAAGTTCTTTTCTCTTTTACATGAGATCTCCTTAACTCATGTCCTCCTGAACCCTGAGTCTCTGTGAGTCCGAATTGTCTCTTGTTCCACACACAATTTTTGTCCTTACTTCCGTTACGGATGACAATTTATTTTTCTAAGACAGAGAACCCTTTATGAAAAAATCCCTCTGATAATGTTAACCCAAACATCATCCCCTATCTTTGACCCAGTTAAGACTTATGTTGTTCCTTTTCGTCTTTATCTATCGGTTTCTCGTCCCACCCTAATCACCTATCTTTTAATGATTCTCTTTTGTAGTCCCCACTCCTCTCTAAAACGTATTGGTTAAACTGTCCTTACAACGACTTCCGTCCGTTCCCACTATTCTATGAACGTCCGTCCTATTCCTTAAACCAGTCTACGGTTTCTACTCTGTACTTGTAAAACTACTCTATAGTTCCTACCCCCCTAAAAGTGATTTGACTTGGTCGTCCTAAGAACGATTTTAACCTGATTCACTCAGTTGTCATCTCGGATTCTCACTCCGGATCAGTTTTCTTTCTGAGGTTCCTCAGAGTGATTTCAAACAGGAAACAGTGATGTCTACCACACCCTCCTTCTCCTCATGTCTACTTTACGGTTCTTGACCCGGATTTTTCCCGTAACATAAGGAGTCGTCGTACTTTGACCTTTTTTTACCTTATTGAAGAGATTTTGATACTCTCTTTTAATAAAAGTTAGTTCTTAAAATATAGGTTGATGGAACTAAGTTCACACTTTCAGAGGAGTTTTGCAAAAAAAAATAATAATTATTTTTTAATAAAAGATACGAGGAAAAAAAAATTTAGTCCTTGTATGTATCTTATACGAGGTTCATTTCGACATTCGGACCTTTTTATATGGTGCCTTGGAACGACGGACACTCCCCCTCGTCTTACACACTGAGGTTTTATCCAGTGAAACCGTACACCCGATAAAACTCGATTTCGATTACTTCTGGGTGGTCTGAGTTTTGTTTTGTTTTACTTTTAAAATGAGGGAATGATGGATTTTCTTAACTGTCGACGACTCGTACACGAGACGTTGATCTTCTCGGGTGTGTGACGTTTCTCTTCGGGGACGTGGTGTTGCTTCTGGGTCGCGTCAGTTTTATTATTATTATTATTATCTTAAATCTACCTCCAGACGGGGTCTTTCTACCAATAATGGTTTCTTTTAAAAATAGGTTTTCTAGTTTGCGTTCGTCCCGTTTGTGGATTAATGGTTTGTGGACGAGAAGACTAAGAGGACACTTAAGGGGAGGAGGGGAAACTTCGGGGTCTGAGGATGAGGTAAGGAATCGAGTCGCACCGTATATTAAGAGTTGGTGGGTCGAACGAGAACTCAGAGTTTAGGAACCCCTAGGTCATGTATACTTTAATTTAAATAAAGGTTGGGTAATTGGACATGTTACAGTTAGATTAATAATCTGGTCGGTTTCTTGGATAATTATTTTCCCTTTCCCCCCTTTAAAAAGACACGGATGTAAACGTCCGTAAATAAGTAGGAAAGTGTTAAATCCCTATAATTTGATATTTATTAATAAAATGATCCTAGAACCTTATTCTTAATGTTTATTCTCTTCCCCTTTCAAGATTTTTCACCTTGTAATTATGAAAGAGTGTAAATTATAAAATTAATTGTAATAGAAAATAATTTGACCAAAACGTTCTCTTCATAGGGTATTTACGAAGTTAGTTACGGGAGAAGCCTAGAAAGGCAAAGTAAAACCGTCGATGATTGTAAGCCACGTTAGTATACAAACACACTTGAAAAGTCACAGACTCCGTGTCGTTGGTCTATTAAAAAGAAGGTCAAAAAGGTATATTTGTGAACTAACATAAGTTGTCCCGTATTCTTATCCTCGGACTTAGACTAAGTCAATGTTGTAATCAGTTTAGCAGAAAACAACGTATTATCTGTAGAATGAGTACGATTAAACAGTTTATTTTCTTACATAACATAATGTACCTAATTTTTAAGTATATACTGAACTCGGATCCCGAACTTGATACAGTGGTATTGTTTAAAGAGGAAGAGAGGTGGACCAGGGGATTACCCTACCGAATAAGAGTTCAAGGTGTCACTTCGTTCTGTCGATTGGGTATGAAAAGTACTAGTTCAAATCGTCTTTTATTTCCCGTAGAGAAAATCTTTCGAGTTGAATCTTAGATTTATTAAGTGAACCTAACCAGGTGAATCCAACTCACGGAAAAACATTTTATTTGTGTTATGGGACCTTTTAGTTTCAGTGTCAAAAGTGTGAGATCTCAGAGTAGTCCTGTAAACCGGTCTCTTATCCTTTAGATCAAAGGGTTTTCTTTTTACCGTGTGAAAAAAAGACATCTTACTTCTCTCTACGATCTATTCGTTTTTATCGTATTAGACAATATTTAAAATTATGTAAGTTTTTGGGTAACAATACGACGGAGGTGAGTCGTCTTAAAGGTTTCTTCTTAAATGGAGTCTGGTTGTTTTACGTAGAACACCACTTTCTTTTTTTTAAAAAAAATTAATTGTGTGTTAAAAGAAAATTTGAATACTAGTTTAGTGTGTGTTTACGTGTACAAGTTCAAGTTGTATCAGTAAACCTCTCAGGAACGAGGTACAAACGTCATCGAATAGCAATACTGTTTTTGATTGACGTTAACATGACTATGAAACACTAAAAGAAAGGAGTCTCTTTCACGTAAAGATGGACGTCAAAAGGGAACTTATAGTAGTGTAAGGTGGAGTCGGAACTTCTACTTTGTATTCCTAAAAGAAAGTGTCACGGCGGGGGGCCCAACAACCGGTCTTAGTCGGACCGTCCTTCGACCCATAAAACTTCAGTACGACACACAAGGACTCTCGTCTACTTCTCCCTCCGAGGCACCTCCGGAGGACGTGTAAAGTCATTTGCCGATTTCACTATACCACAAAGAGAAAGGTTTATTAATTAAACATTTTTGACCGTACTCAGAGACGACAAAGACAGGAACAGATTCTATTTGGTGAGAACAAGACAAGTCGACGTGTAGACAGAGACCTCGTGACCCTACTCAGTGGGGCAGTGACTGTGGGGGAACTTCCTGACCAATCTCGAAATAAAGATGTCTTTGTTAGGCAAGAGAAGGTAAAATAGACTTACGCTGTCAAACGTAATGAAACAAACTCCAAGTTTCTTCCTACCGAAAAGATCAAAGTTTGGAGTGTAAAAGAAAAGATTTAATGTTAAATAGTACAAACAAATAAGTCATAAATCATCTTACTTCCTGTAGTAGTTGACCATCGTTAAGACTGGAATAATACGATGTGTTACTAAATCTTTACATAAGACCTTAGAATCTTTGGTGGAGATTATACGTATCGAGTAGAGGATGTATTTTTCAACAGAAACTATAATTTATCAGTGGTTTTTTTATTAAGTGAAGACATAAATACTTAAGATTCCCTCTCTTTATAAAAATTATATAGATGTATATATGTAAATATGAAGATAAATTATGTAGTTTCTATAAACCTGTGTAACTGAAGTTCGTAAAAAAAGAGGATAACTTGTTTAGGGACAAGAAACCAAAGTAGTTTAGTATTACTAATACTATTAAACGTTTAAATTTTTTATTTTTAATTAAAACATTTGAAGGAATCTCATATTTACCAGAATATCAGGAAATATATAGAAATCTAAGATAATAGTTCGACAGTATTAAGAAAGGACTATTTTACTTAACCCCGACTTACCTTTCCTGTTGGGATTTCCTTTTCGTTCTGAAGAAAAAACAAAACAAGGGACCGGCAAAGAACCTACCATAAAGGGTACCTACCGAACCTAGGTCGTCGATTTCTCTTCATTGAGTGTCTTCTATAAATTCTCGATTGATTAAATATATTCTGTCTATTTAAGTTCTATTCTTCTTTATAAATCTTAATGTTTAATATCTTATAAGGAGATAATATCTGAGTTCGTGTTGTTTATTTTTATCCCTAAATAAAAGGGTCCCAAATTTCATGGTCTTTGTTTAGAGGGTACACCTTGAACGAGGATACAAATCATAGTTTAAAGAGGGAACTACACATTTCTTTCTTCATTATCTTTTTTTTATTTAGGATCGACTTAGTTTTGGTATTCACGGGACCGGAATTACTTAAAATAAGAAGAACGTTTTTGTAAAAATGAGATATTGGTTTTGTTGACAGACTCCGTACAACAGACGTTATGTTGTAAACACTCCGAAAATTTTCGAAAGTTTGTACCAAATTGGGTGGTTTCTTCGTTGTCCAGTCTCCTTCTAAACTCCACTGTTATCATTGATGTACAGGTGACGACCTACAAATTGTGAATTCTTACACAGACTCCTTCCGACCATAATCTCATTTAGTTTAATGTTCTATGAACATTCTGTTCGGATGAAAGTGATCTGAAAACTTTTTCTTAGGTTTATTACTTTTGTAGTAGGTGATAGTTAAAAAAAATGGTCAAGGGGTTTAGAAATGAGTTTATGATCCTAGTCAATATATAAATAGTTGAACACTCACGAAACTTTTCTATTTGATTACGTATCCCGTACTTTCACTTTCACTTCAGCGAGTCAGCACAGACTGAGAAACGCTGGGACACCTGACATCGGGTGGTCCGAGGAGACAGGTACCCTAAGAGGTCCGTTCTTATGACCTCACCCAACGGTAAAGGAAGATCTGTTACATTTAACCCTGAGAATTTCAGTCCATAATCCCTTTGTGGAAGTAAAAACTCTTAGATGGGACTTTTAGTTTAAATTTTGAAAGTGAACTAAAACCTTCCGAAGCTTTTGGGTTCCTTTATTTCACGATCATTTACTCCTTCAGGGGACCTCTTCCTTTACGGTTGGGTGAGGTCATGAGAACGGACCTATTAGGGTACCTGTCTCCTTGGACCATCCAATGTCGGGTACTCCAGTGTTTCTCAGCCTGTACTGACTCGTTGAAGTGTTTACTCCTTCATCTTTATACATTACTTTACGTTTTCTTATTCTTTTGTTTACAATAAGTCGAGTTCTGTGTGAATTTTTCGGAGTAACATCGATCCAAGATTTTACTCTGAATTATAAGTCAAATACAACAACGAGTCAGTGAGTCAGTACTGACTGAGAAACACTGAGGTCCTTGACGTCGTACAGTCCGAAGGAACAGAAAATGACAGAGGGTCTCAAACCAGTTTAAGTATAGGTAACTTAGTCACTGCGGTAGGTTGTTATAGTAGGAGACAACAGGGGAAAAGGAGGACGGAAGTTAGGAAGGGTCGTAGTCCAAATTCTCCATAAATTAAAAAAGGGTCGAGACAGGTGACTTTCCAGGATCTTTGGGTTTTCGTTAATGTGAGGTCCTCTTTAATCGTGTGGACTGTGGGTCTAGAAATAGGGCTTTATGGTAAGATATAATTTTTCTTAGTCCATAAGGATCTCTTTACTGTCTAACGTCCCAATCGTGACCCCTCCATGTTTTACTTGGACTTGTAAAACGTGGTCTTTCATTTCTTGATGATTGTTATTTAATGTGGACATTTTCAAAAAATTTTGACTCCTGTACAGTTTTCCTGTGTACCTCCGTCGAGGTTCCCCAAGTGTGACCCGTTCAATTAAATTCGTAGTTTTATTTGTTCCTGGTATTATGTAATATTGGGTGACTTATTTTATTCTTCGGTATAACTGTTATTCATCCACTAACTATTGATTTATTTATTTATTCACTATATCTCTCTAGAAAGGTTGACATCTTATGACTGATTATTTGGACCTTTCTAGGTTAGTCTTTTAATATTCGTTGATAGCATTATTTTTAAATAAATCTATTCTGACTATCTAATGAGAACCCTTTATTTCCATCACTCACTCAAACCACTCTTTGTCCTATATGCATATCAGGCTGGGGTGCTTAATAATGTAGTGGGGTTATTACCCCACGTCGGTCGTCAAATGAGTTATTACTTCGGGTCCGACTCTGGAAGTGTAGAAGTTCCGTGTCGAGATTCGGGGTGACTAGTGAGTTAGGTAATTGTTTTTAATTTTTCGTTGGATACCTTACCCTCCTTTATAAACGGTTAATATATAGACCTTTTCCACCCCACATTTAACCACGTCGGTGATGTGTTTTGTCGTACCTTGAAGGAGTTTTTTTTTTTTAATTTTTATCTTGATGGGATATTAGGTCGTTAGGGTGAAGACCATTGTATGAGTTTCTTTACTTTGGCACTAGAGTTTCTATAGAGACACAAGAGTACAAGTAACGTCGTAATGAGTGTTATCGGTTCTGTACTTTTGTTGAATTCTCAGATAGTTATCACAAAACCTATTTCTTTTATCTCTCTATCTATCTATTAAATTGAAGGGTTGTTGTCATGTCTTCTCAAGAAAAAGGTGTAGGAACGGTAGTTAACAATAGAGAAAAGAAATGTGTATGTGTATGTTTGCTTATAATAAGTCAGTGATTTTTAAATCCTTTATGACGGTAAACATTATTGTGCTTACTTTGGACTCTCGAAGTTCGGTTCACTTTTTTCTTACTGTTTATGAGATAGTAGAGGGAATATTGTACTTTAGATTTTTGTGACTTAAGTACCTTTGTCTCACATAATAATCAACAATGGTCCTCGGCCCCTACCCCTTACTTAATTCCACCAGTTTCCATATTTGAAGGTCTTTTTAGGGTACGCGCCTCCTCGGACCACCCGACGTCAGGTACCCCAGCGTTTCTTAGCCTGTGCTGACTCGCTGAAGTGAAAGTGAAAAGTGAAAGTACGAAACATCTTCCTTTACCGTTGGGTGAGGTCACAAGGACGGACCTCTTAGGGTCCCTGCCCCCTCGGACCACCCGACGGTAGATACCCCAGCGTCTCAGTCTGTGCTGACTTCACTGAATCGTCGACGTCGTACTCTTCTTATGTAAGAACCCTAGATTACATTTCGTACCATTGATGTCAATTGTTTTTTTGATCGATAACCTCCACGACCTACACAATTGATTGGAATAACACCAGTAGTAAAACGTTATATATGTAGTTTAGTAATACCTGAAGGACCATCAGGTTACGAGCTCTCAAGTGGACTGTTACACCCCTTGTACCTAAGTTAGGGACGAGGTCCTTCTAAGATATACGGCTCTCTTTCGACTCAGGTACACGTTGTTGATGACTCGGGCGTGAGATCTTGGACTCTCGAGGTTGATGACTTCCGACTCGAGGATCTCGGGTACAAGGTCTTGTTCTCTTCAGTGGTGTTACTCTTCGGACGTGTGGTGTTGATCTCTTTCGGGTGCGCGATGCGCGATGTTTCTTCTGGGTCGCGTTGGTTTTTTTCGTTTTTGTTTTACTTTAGTGGTATAACGTACGGAATTAGAATGTGTTACAATATGTTTTTAATATAGAGTCATTTCGATCTTTTGTTAAAATTTTACGTTCATCTTAAAAAAAAGAGAGAGTTGTGTGTATGTGTGTGTCAATTTCTTCGTCAACTTTTTGGAATCTTCGTCCCGACTTCTCACGTTCGGGACGAAGATTCAGGAAGGTTGACGAAATTAGTCCAGGATCTAATAGGTCCTATTAGAGGGTATCAATTTCGGTTCACTTATTCCTAAAGTTAATGTAGACTTTTAAGGGAAGTCTCGTTATTCGTCTAATCACAAACTCTTTGACCTCTACATCGAATCGACTCATCTGTGTACTTTTTCTTTTTCTCTTTGGTAGTGTAATATTTTTGGGTACATATATTTGTTCTTCCAATTTTTTCTAACATATTTATATCCTTGATATCTGTAAAAGAATTATAGAGACGGTAGTATTGTTTTCGTATTGTTATTTTCGGTCCGTTTGGAACATTTTCTTATTTCTATAAAGTTATCCGTGTTTTGTCTGTAAATCCAACTTACAGTAAAAAGAAATCTGTTTTCATTCTGTGATAATTTTTTGTCAGTCCGTATCGGTAGATGTTATATAACAAAACCGAAAGTCTTCCTTGCGAAATCGAAGTTAACATCGAACACTCAGTCCAAGTGGTACTATTTCCTTGTTTTGGGTCTTTTGTAAACCGTAGTATTTACTGTGTCAGTCACTGACTCTTTGATCTTCGACAGAATAAAATAGTACTAGGTCTTGTTTTGTTGAGAGTCAGGACTTCACCTGTCTCCAATCTTTTTACGATCGTCAACAAAATACTCGAAAGGTCGAAACTTTACTTTCCGGGGATTCAGGTCCGTTTCAGGGAAAAGAGGGACACTAAACTTCTGGTCGTCGTAAAGAGGACCACACTCTCCAACTAGGGTCGACAAACTACCGTGTGTAGAGAGGTGTCTACCTCAACTTCCGTCACGAAAGGGTCTTGGTGTTGTGAAAAGGAGGAGGCAGGGTTCGGAAGTTACGGAACCATGTGAAGTGAGGTTCACTGATAAGAGACGTTACAAGAGAGTAAGTAACAGAAAAGAAAAAAATTTGTGAAGTGTGACCTTCTCGTTCGACGTTTCGTCGAACACACTTCGAGACAATAGTCCTGTTTTCCTTGTTCTCGTACATAGTCGTCAAGTAAGAATGACTATTAAAAATACCTGACTTACAAAAACAACTCTTCAATCTCTTCAGAGAATCTTTAAGTAATACGTCCCTCTTTTGAGTCCGACCGAAGACCGTGACACATTAAAAAAAAAAAAGGATAGTCTAGTAATTATATCAAGGGGGAGTGGGCACTTGTTTCGAATTATTTGGGACATTCACTATTGTGATACGAGAATCTAATAGTGGTAGTCCTCCAGAGAAATATAAAGGGACCACCGAGTCACTATTTCGTAGGTGGACAGTTACGTCCTCTGAGTCCAAGTTAGGGACCCAATCCTTCTAGGGGATCTCTTCCTTTACCGTTGGGTGACGTCATAAGAACGGACCCTTTAGGGTTCCTGTCTCCTCGGACCACCCGACGTCAGGTACACCGGTGTTTCTCAGTCTGTGTTGACTCGCTGATTTGTTGTTACAGAGAAATGTGTCACATATGTCATTAGGATTCATAAGAACAGATACGACTTTATTCGTGTCTGGTCCTTCTGGGACGACTCTACCTCTATAACCCATCGGTTAGTCAGGTAAGGATCGGTAACCGGAGTGGACACTCTGTCCTGTCAAAGTCCCAGAGACACAATCTTGTCATCCTTCTGAAGGTGTCTGAACTTCGTACTTAAAGTTAAATAGGTTTGGTCGGGAGAGCATCCCCTCCCACTCATTCGGATTTCTTTGGTGTAATGACTCTTCAATTCTGAAGGCTGCATCTTAGGGGAGGATGACCGTGATTTTTACTCCTTGTCCTGTGTTATTCCGTGTCTCCTACTCTACCAACCTACCGGAGTGGCTGAGTTACCTATACTCAAACTCGTTCGACGTCCTCAACCGTTACTTGTCCCTTCGGACCACAAGTCGTCAGGTGCCCCGGTCCTTCTCAGTCCGTACTGAAAATTGACTTGACTTGACTAAAGGTTAACCGGTCTATTTCCCTACTCGTACACTCTAAGTAGTCTTTCAACCACCTCTAAGTATCGGGACCTAAGCATCTCTCTTTTGGTGGTGTGCCTCGAACTCTCCAGTTCCCATTCGGTTCCAGTGATCTACCCGTTGGTTCTATCTCATGACCATCGTGGTGTCGGTCACGACTGTTGTGTCTCCCGTACAAAATATGTCGTAAGATCTCTACTGTCCTCGTCACCGATGTCGTCTGTCTGCGTGTTTATCTCCATATTTACAATACATTCTATTGGAAGGGAACTCGTGGGGGTTTTTCCGTCCATGGACAACTCCGGGAACTCGAGAGTTTAAGGAACGACGGAGACTTCTACAACCAATTCAGGATACTAGAATCGAGGTACCAAAAATGTACGACATAAAAGACTGAAATAAGCTCGTGAAGAAAAGGGTCTGACCCAGACTTTTGGTCACCACAGTTTAACTCACACTAAAATTTTGGTCAGACCCAGATCCTAGTCTGGGTCTAGTGGAAGTTCCTGAACTTGGAAACCAAGTGTAGGAGGTTAATTTTTTCTCGATGTGGTGTGAGAACCTTGGTCGACCTCTACATTTCAATTTCAACTGATCCCTCCAAAGAGGACCGATTGTTTGTGTACTTTTCTACGAGTTGTAGTGAGTAATAGTCTCTTTACGTTTAGTTTTGGTGTTACTCCATGGTGAAGTGTGGTCAGTCTTACCGACGCTAGGTTTTTAGACGTTCGTTATTTACGACCTCTCCCACACCTCTTTTCCCTTGGGAGGATGTGACAACCACCCTTACGTTTGATCATGTCGGTGATACCTCTTGTCACACCTCTAAGGAAATTTTTAACGTTTATCTTGATGGAATACTGGGTCGTTAGGGTAAGGACCCGTATGTGTGGTTCCTTTGGTCTTAACTTTCTCTGTGTACATGGGGTTACAAGTAGCGTCGTCACAAATATTATCGGTCCTGTACCTTTGTTGGATCTACAGGTAGTCGCCTGCTTACCTATTCTTTCGACACCATGTATATGTGTTACCTCATAATGAGTCGGCAATTTTTCTTAAGTAAACTTAGTCAAGACTACTCTACCTACTTTGACCTCGGCTAATATGTCTCACTTCATTCGGTCTTTCTTTTTGTGGTTATGTCATATGATTGTGTAATATACCTTAAATCCTTCTACCGTTACTGCTGGGACATACGTTCTGTCCTTTTTTCTGTGTCTACACATATTGCCTGAAAACCTGAGTTCTCCCTCTCCCTCTCCCACCCTACTAAACCCTCTTACCGTAAGATTGTACATATGATAGTACATTCTTAGCTTAGCGGTCAGATACAGACTACGTCCTATGTCGTACGAACCCGTACCCCTACTGGGTGTCTCTACAATACCCCTCCCTCCACCCTCCCCCCGAGTACAAACCCTTGCGTACATTCTTAATTTCTAAAATTTTAATTTTTTTAATTTTTTATTTTTTTTCTTTGGCAACCGTAGAATTCCACCTGTCAACGGGGTTCAAGTACCCAGTTCTGGAATTAGAGATTTACTTTCGAAAGAAAAAAACCGGAAAAACGATGAACGGAAAAGAGAGACAATAGCATATCCTTCTATCCGAGGAATAGAGACCATAGAAAGTGACTTAGATGACGATTCCAGTATCGACGTGTTATTTTCAGGGACTTGAAAGGACGATTCCACCAAATCTATTATTGTAACGTCTTGATTCTTCTCAGACACGGTATCATTTATAGAGAATGACATGGACCTATATGTGAACACCATAACATCGTTTATGTCCTTTAATCGTTTGTTCGGTGAACCGATTTTGTTGGACTAAGTGGAAGTCCATGTAAGAGACTAAATAAACCATAGTCAACTAAATTAAGTACCCCCGGGACCGATTCCTTATGTAACTCAGAGACCGTAATAGGAGGATTAACAATAGTAACATCAGAGGGACCACACGATATAAGAGAGCTTCCAGAATTTACTTACAAACGTCGGTAATCTTCGTGTAGTTTACCTCAATGACGCGAATCTCTTTGTCTTTGTTCTATTTGTCACTCTACTTGTCGTTCTTGTTAAAAAAGTACTAGACCGTTAAATTGGAATTTCAAAGTGTTACTCTGCTCCTCCTTGGATTGAGACTATCATTGACTCTCACCCGATTGTGGTTATAAACCAGTTAGACAGTGCATATTCTCCTACTGGTTTCCCATCTTACCAATTTAATTATTTGGTCCTCCCGTAATCTGATTACACCGAAATTATGACACCGTGGTAGACATTCGTTGGGTTTTAGAGTCAGATATTGACAGATTTCTAATATTTTAGTTTTATGACTCCTGTTGATTAGTATCAGTTGAACCGAAATTCAATATCGGTTATTTATTAAAGGGATGAAACACAGACGAAAAAGAGATATTTTCGAAGAGGGGCTCGAGAATAAACACCTAGTAAGGATGTATGAAGACTAAACCTTGACAGTTTAAGTTCAGTTAAAAACGAGTTTAATCGAGCTTTTAAAATTATACGGACAAATAGAAAATTGTCGTACTTGTACGGTCAGGAAGTGGCAGGGGTACTGAGAGTTGACAGAAAATTCTCAATACAGAGTGTAAACGCACTGAGTCACTGTAAACTCGAACTTTCGGAGACGACACTCATACTCCACCCAGGTCACCATTTACTAAGTTCCTTTCCGATTAATTTGACAATCTAGTGACAAAGACAATGGGGTCAATTATGTAAATTGTTTTTCGTTCGATATAACATAAAGTTCGAAAATCCTGAAAGTAAGTTCTAAGTCTCAAGTACTGGTCTTTTATGTATCAGTACTAACGAGAGAAGAATATTTTATATATGCAGGTGCCTTATAAAAGACACACTAAGTTTCTTAGTGTCGTATGTAGAGAAAAAAGTCATAACAAATCGAACGTTATAGAAAAGAGTCATATCTTGTTTCCTACGACGACGACGTCGACTCAGTGAAGTCAACACAGGTTGAGACGCTCTGGGGTATCTGTCGTCGGATGGTCCAAGGGGACAGGGATCCTAAGAGGTCCGTTCTTGTGATCTCACCCAACGGTAAAAGAAGAGGTCACGCACTTTCACTTTTCACCTTCACTTGTTACCTACTTCATGAATGTTTAGGACTGTGTCTTTATAGATTGTAAAAAGGAACTACATATTATTTTGTCGCTTGTCTTTCGTAATTCTCGATTTAATAAGACTTTAACTAGTATTTCTTGAGGTTTTGTAAACAGTCTTCTAAAATTTGTTATCCTTCCATTATGTATATAAATATACTTAAATTCTAGTAAAACATCGGAAGATGTCGACTTTATATGACTCGGTATTGTTCGGAGCTCTATTGTGAGTCTAATGAAGATATTAAATTCAGGGAAAACGTTATTGAAGTATCCTGTCGTATCTGTAATTTTGTAGGTTAAACATAACCGTCGTTTCTATAAGGTGATAAGTAAGTAGAACTCCAAGAGTCGACGTTTGGTTTCTTTAACGAGAATCAGTAATTTCGTCTTTTTTTTTGGAGAAGTAATTCTCCTATATTCGAAGTCTTAGAGACCCTTTCGGGGTCTTCGTCCCTACTACCTAGTAAGAAGGTTCTTGTTAGAAGTTTTGTTCTGTGTTTTAACACGGTCGTGGTCCCGATGGTGGACCGTGTTGTCGTGTCAAACGTGACTACCAAGGTCACGACCTCTGTTGGTCGGAGAAAACCTGACACGGGACCTTCCGACACACAGTGTCGGACCCAGTATACAAACACAAACCGACGTTTCGTGTTGCCGATCCTTTGATTCCATTACCCGAGACGGTGGATTTGACACCCGACTATTCCACTTCTGGAGGGGTTTGTGTTCTTGTCATATGTTTTATTTACTGGTTTCGTGGGAGGTGGGAGTTTGTTCTCCCTCAATCTATAACCTATTCTTTTACTACTTATTTTATTTTATAGTACAGTTGTTTGTTAAGAATCAGAGAACCTCTTCTGTCCTGTTTTTAATTCGTTTATTAGTGTAATTATTTACATATTGATGGTCGGTGTATACACTAGGGTTCCTCTTTCTAGAGACTCTCGACTATATTTTTCCTAAACTGAACTTGACTCCCCGGTCTTATAAAGAACGTCTTTACTAAAGACTGGACCCTAACTTCTTCCTGACTTTTAATTTGACTTCTCTCCGGTTATCCTATCCGTGTACTTTTTTACAAGTTGCAACGATAACCTCTTGACGTTTAGTTTTGACGTTCCTCTAGAGTGAAGTGTGGCCGGTCTTACCGGTAGTAGTTTTTTAGGTGTTTGCTGTCTACGATCTCTCCCGTACCTCTCTTCCCTTGGGAGGATGTTGCGACCACCTTTACATTTAACCATGTCGGTGATACCTCTCGACATACCTCAAAGGAATGTTTTGATTTTTATCTCGCTAGTATACTAGGACGTTAGGGTTAGGACCCGTATTTAGGTCTCTTTGAGTACTAGGTTTCCTATGTACGTGGGGTTCTGCACCTTCGTTGGACTTACAAGTAGTTGTCTCTTGCCCTATACACCGTGTGTATGTGTTACTTTATAATGAATCGGTAATTTTTCTTACTTCATTACGGTAAAAGTCGTTGTACCTACCTGGATTTCTCACAGTATGACTCTTTATTCAGTCTGTCTCTTCCTCTTTATAGTATACTGTCGGGTGTGTACATTTTATATTTTTCTTTACTATGTTTACTTAAATGTCTTGTCTTTCTCTGAGTAACTGAATTTTTTGTTTGAATACCAACGGTCGCCCATATTATCCCCTTTCCCTATCCATCCCTTAAGCCCTACCTGTGCGTGTGTGACGACGTAAATTTTACCTTTGGTTGTTCCTGGACGACATATCGTGGACCTTGAGACGAGTTACCATACACCGTCGGGCCTACCCTCCCCTCAAACCCCCTCTTATCTATGTACTTATACATACCGACGCAGGGAAGCGACAAGTGGACTTTGGTAGTGTTGTGACAAGCAATTAGTCGATATGGTGTTATGTTTTATCTTTCAAAAAATTTTTATTTTTCTTTATTTGACTACTTCCCCCAACTTCATGTAAGGTAAGTCCCCTTCGTGTATACGTCTCCCGACATTACACTCCCTTCTGTCGTTCAAACTCCTCCACCTTCCTGTCACGTAAATGAACTCCAATTCCAATCCCACCCTCTCCTTAACATATTTGTTACAAACTTTACATCTATCCCGATTTAGTCCGTTACAAAAATAGAAGTAAGACTTACGTTTACACCTTCCCCTCACGGTCTCTTAAGATTAATCTAGACTATCAACACACGGTTAACTCGTTACCCTCCAACATCTATAACACACCAAGTCCTCTCTCCAATAGGACCAGAGTGGAGGTTCTCTGTGAATCTCTTTTGGGTAGCCGGTGAAATATTCTCAAAGAACAACGAAAAAGAAGTCGTACATTCAAGATTAGTCAAAACGGCAACAGACAATAAAAACGTTTTAACTTAATGTATGTATGGATTTGATAAAAGACTAAAACTTTTCAAATTACGGTATTTATAAGTAAAAAACCTTTGACGTATACCTTACTGTGATATCTCATAAACGTCAAGTATCGGATTACGTAAACCTGTTCAACTTTAAGGAACTTTAAGTCTTAAACATTATTTTCCGTAATACCAAGGGTTTGTCGTCACCTACTGGTCCCTTAAAATAATAAATAGTGACGGAAGGTCTGAAGGTGGACTTTTAACGGAAAAGTACCAACAGTATAGATGACTGAGACATGGTTAATTAAGAATCAATTGAGGATGTATTTATCGCTTTCTTTCAAGACATTCTTGAAGTAGTTAAAAAAAAGTTAATGAACTTTAAGTCAATCTTAACTTCTAAAGAAACGTAATTTCGTCGGAATTCACAATCTAGTTATTCACACCAAACTTCTGTCCTCTGAACTACACTTCATAATGAAAATAGTGAAGGGTCTTTATACTGTAAAACTTTCAAGAAACCCCAGAAATCGAAAACAAAAGAGTTGACGTTTTTTCTCCCGGAGGTCGACTCAACATTACTTGTATTCTATGTTGTTACAAAGTAGTTTCGTTAAACTACGATCTTTTTACATCTTCGTGTTTGTAGTTTTACGAAATGATCTATTTGTCCTCTCCTCTCCGTCTTTATGGTACCATGAAGTGTCGTCTTTTTATAAGTTTTGTAACCGTCGTAAAATTCTTGTACGTGTTTTCATCTCTAATCTTACGACACTAACACGGAACGAAGAAGGAAGTCCTAAAAGGAACGACCAGAGACTCAAATCTCGTGTACTTTTGGGTTTTAGTCGAGGGTCGTCTGAGGGTCTACCCGGTGTGGGGTCTTCTGTTCACACCGTCCTAAATTCGTCTCGGTTCCTCATTCGTTCCGTGTAAAGAGGTTATCGGTACTTATAAATCCAAGAAAACTACGTGATACGAAGTAAAATGAATAATCAACAAATAATTTATCTGTCCCACCTTAATTGTTATGAGGTGTGAAGTTCCGTGTCACCTTAGTAACTACCTAGTAACACTACGTGAGAACAAAATTGTAAATCAGGTGAATTAGGTGTAGAGGTTCCATTAGTAAGACAACCTAAATAACGAAAAATAAATTTCACGAGATTTTACACACTAAATACAACCGTATATAAAATTTGATACATTTAGAAATGTCTAGAGTAAGTAAAAGTATAAGAAAGTGTGGTTCATGATAGAAAAATTCTGGTTTAGAATGTGAAGGTACACATGTAGTCTACACATGGAGGATTTCGAGGTTTTGGTACATAAGAGGTGCAGAAGGGATAAATGAGATGGGTTTGACGGTGGTTGAGGGTGGTGACATGTGTAGTCACATTATTCATAGAAATATATAAAACGTTAGATGTTTACGATCTTCAAAAGAAACCCTATTTAAGAGTCATCGTTTTGATGACGTGGTATCATACGTACATATGAACAGATATGGTACGGTCTAATAAGTCTTACCGACATGGTCAGATGAGGGGTACTTCGAAAAGCGGTTCAACGAAGGGACCGTTGTGAGTCGTAATAGGTCAAAAGAGTAAAAACGACTAAATTATAACAGTTACCTTGGACTTGAAGAGACTAACGATGAAATTATACGGAAGTTATTGAACCGAACCTCTCGAGAATTCAACGAACAAGTATAAGAAATGGACAGAAGGACACTGTCTTTGACTGAATGGTTAAATGTCTTTAAGGGTCGATTAATAAGTCAGGAAACATCAAAATTCGTAACTTTTACGGAGAAGGGTAAATCAGTGGATAATTAAACCATGTATCACAAGAAGTACTTACTCTTTTTCGACTTAAAAGGACTCGTATTACTCCGAAAGTGTCTAGGAACAAAAGAGTGGAAGAGTGGGTATATATAGAAGGGGTACCAGAAGAGGGACTCCTGGGACCCCTGTCTTACTGTCGACAGGTTCATGTCTCCCACCCAGGTAAAACAAACTACGAAAGAGGGGTACTGTCGTTAGGATCTGGTCCCAATCACGGAATACATATACGGTTTACTTACTTCGATCTGTCGGAGGGTCTCGATACTTCTCCAGTGAAGTAGAGGACCTAAGAAATTCCACGAGTCAAGGGTTACTGAAGGAACAAAAAACATGTTCTTTTTAGGAAGAACGAGTACCTCCCTCCCGACGTCACCCCACCTCGTCACCTTCGAAAACAATCAGAGAAAGGTAGAGGTAGTATAAGAGTCACCTAGGAAAGATTTTCAGTCATAGACCGTCTAAAATGTATCTATTCGTATACTCATTGATAGAACGACCATGTTTGGTTAGGTTTTACATATAAAGGTGTTACAAAGACTAATAAAAGAAATGACACCATATTAAATGTACATTATTTTAAGAGGGTAGGGTCGATATACCCCGTAAAATTCACACTATATTAACATAAATCGTTAGAAAACGAAATACCAAAACGGAAAACTTTGAAAAACCAAAGGAGTAAGGATTTAACATTTCTAATAGAGTATTTAAGAGAAGATAGTCGACATACAAAGAAGGGAAGGTTGAATTACAAATTGGATAGCCCTTTCACTTTCACTTCAGCGAGTCAAGACAGGCTAAGAAACGCTGGGATACCCGACATCGGGTGGTATAAGGAGGTAGGTACCCTAAAAGGTCCGTTCTTATGACCTCACCCAACGGTACAGGAAGAGGTCCCATAGAAGGGCTGGGTCCCTAGTTTTGGTCCAGAGGGCGTAAAGTCCGTCTAAGAAATGACAGACTCGGTGGTCCCTTAGGGATTGGATAGACCTCTAGTGGGAAATACCTCCGAATCCAACCCTAGGTTAAAAAGAGGTGAACCACTCTGGTGCAGGGAAGGGGTGGGTTTTTTTTTTTTGTTTTGAGACTGATTTGTTAAAGATGACTAAATTCCATTAAAGAAATTTCAAATAATTTAAGGGTACCTATATACTTAGAGTAAGACTCACATAATAAAAGAAGGTGAATAGACAAATCGACTAGAATGTGGTGTTCGTGTAGTGACAATAATGAGACCGGAACATCGACCAGAATTATAATGCCGAAGAAAAAAAAAAAAAAAATTCTAAATTTTACAAAAGAAAAATTATAAAAAAAAAATTAAAATTTTTGAAATTAAGAATGTACGCAAGGGTTTGTACTTGGGGGGAGGGTGGAGGGAGGGGTATTGTAGAGAGACCCAGTAGGGGTACGTGGTCGAGGTTCTGCCGAAGTAAAATTTATTGTGTCTGATGGTACTTGAAAATAAAGGGAGATGTTTAAAATGTGGTTCAAATTATCAAATAGATTTTATAGATTGGCCTTAACACTAACTTTATCGTAGCATAAATACATGACTTAATTTCTTTTAGACATAGAATTATTGATACTGAAGCAGTGTAGGTTCTCGTACTTTACTGTGAGGGAAATAAGTATAGTTGAAAATACAGGAAGTGGGTTTAAAGTTTCACACAGTCCTTTTAATACACTTTGAACCTTTATTCTGGTGTTTTTCCACTCACAACGTAGGAAAGTCACAGTGTGCTCCCGTTTCTGGTGTTTTCCTAAAGACACTTTACATAAATAGAGTGACAAATGATAATTATTTTCGAGAGGTTGAATCACTCCAATGTTCAATAAAAGATCTCAAAACAGGTCATATACGTTTATTAAAACACAGATTATTTTCTTAATTGAGGTTTCTAAATACCAGACACAAACCCTATAGTCAAAATATTGATCAAGTCGTTAGGATTATAAAGAGACAATTTGACGGAAATTTAGGAACCGTAGAATTCACGAGAAACTTGACTGGTGGAGTAACTAAGAGAATGATTAATTACTCAAGGTTTAGAAACTGTACGACTAAAATATAAACGTACTTTGAAAAACTTTTCGTATGAAACCACTCAAAGAATTATTTCCAGAATGTATAAGATCCAATGAAATTGAGAATCTAAGAAATATCAAAATAACTTTAATACATATATTATATCATAAAGACCTTAAAAGACTAATAACGACCATATCTCTCTATAAAAACTAAAACGTACAACTACAACATAGGTTGTTGAAACGATTTTAAAATAACGAAGATTATCAAACAGAGGTAATCAAGAAAATCCGTGTTTTAATATTATAGTTGTTAATTACTTCTCGATCTATGATATATGATTATTTACAAATCTCTATGTATTTTACCTATTTAAGGATCTTTTAATAGTTTACGGTTTTATTCGGGATTACAATGTTGATAAAGGGAACTCCAGGATCAACATCGAAGACTGAGAGTCATTTTTAAGTATGAATACAACATGAAAGTGTATTTACTGGAGTAAATTATAAGTGATTTTAAGACTCAATTCATGATACGGGTAATATATAACTTCTTTTATTCATACATTTCCCATTCACGTAACATGTTTTAGTGTTGTGATCAACGTCCCCGAGAAACAGTTTGTAGGTCGATAATACGGAACTTTAGACCGTATTAAAAGACTTCGTCTTTAAAAACACATAGAGAGCCGGGGACAGGAGATCTGACAAAATGATGGATATTGAAGTCTTTTTTTTGTTTTGACTAGTATAGTTTCTTTTCAAGTAGTCGATTATTCCATAGATAAATATACTCCAAAATAAAAACGGTGGGAATCTGGATTTTTCCTTCTGGTCAAACAACAGTTCCTTTTCTCTCTTTATATTTTACTGTTATAAAGTAGTCCCAATAACGAAGGAGATACCTGAGACCTGATGTCCGTCCAAGGACAATGATTACTTCGTTGCAAATTAAAGATGAACACCGTCCCGACGGTCTAAACCGTTCATTTATGTGTCCTACAGGTCGATTTAAATTTAAAGTCCATTTGTTATCTATAATAAAATCATATTTGTGTTGAGTACGTTATAAACCCTATATAGGTCATACATGTGTACACATATTTTCTTCCACTTTCTCCTCTCGCTTTTTAGTCCGAATTGTGGGTTGTAACTTTTTTGATTCTAGTACCGTAGACCAGGGTAGTAAAGTACCGTTTATCTACCCCTTTGTTGCCTTTGTCACTGTCTGAAAAGAACCCGAGTTTTTAGTGACATCTACCACTGGCGTTGGTACTTTAATTTTCTGTGAACGAGGAACCTTCTTTTCGATACTGGTTGGATCTATCGTATAACTTTTCGTCTGTAATGAAACGGTTTTTTCCAGAGAGATCAGTTTCGATACCAAAAGGGTCATCAGTGCATACCTACACTCTTACCCTGGTATTTCTTTCGATTCGTGGCTTTTTGATTACGAAAGCTTGACACCACAACCTCTTCTGAGAACTCTCAGGTAACCTGACATTCCTCTAGTTTGGTCAGTCAGGATTTCCCTTACTCGTGACTGTTAAGTAACCTTCCTGACTACGACTTTGACTTCGAGGTTGTGAAACCGGTGGACTACACTTTTTGACTGAGTAATTTTTTCTGGGACTACGACCCTTTATAACTTCCGACTTCCTCTTCCCCTATTGTCTCCTACACCTAACTACGATAGTGGTTGAACTACCGGTACTCAAACTCGTTCGAGGTAAAGTCAAGTCAAGTCAACGAGTTAGTACAGGCTAAGACGTTGGTGTACCTGACGTCGTGCGGTTCGAAGGGACAGGTAGTGGTTGAAGGTCTCGAACGACTTTGAGTACAGGTAGCTCAGTCACTACGGTACATTGGTGGAGTAGGAGACAACAGGGGAAGATGAGGACGGAAGTTAGAAAGGGTCGTAGTCCCAGAAAAGGTTACTCTGTCGGGAAGCGTAGTCACCGGTTTCGTAACCTTAAAGTGGAAGCCGTAGTTAGGAAAGTTACTTATAAGTCCTGACTAAAGGAAATCCTGTCTGACCAACCTAGAGGAACGTCAGGTTCCGTGAGAGTTCTCAGAAGAGGTTGTGGTGTTAAGTTTTCGTAGTTAAGAAACCGGGAGTCGAAAGAAATATCTGGTTGAAAGTGTAGCTCTGTACTGATGACCTTTTTGGTATCGAAACTGATCTACCTGGAAACAATCATTTCATTACAGAGACGAAAAGTTATACGACAGATCCAACAAGTATCGAAAAAAAAGGTTCCTTGTTGGTAGAAAATTAAAATACCGACGTCAGTGGTAGATGTCACTAAAACCTCCGGGGGTTTTAACAGAGAGGTATAAAGGTAACAATGGGTAGATAAACGGTACTTCACTACCCTGGCCTACGGTACTAGAAGCAAAAGACTTACAACTCAAAATTCGGTTGAAGAAGTAAGAGGAGAACGTGAAAGTAGTTCTCCAAGAAATCAAGAAGGAGTCAAAGACGGTATTCCCACCACAGTAGACGTGTAGACTCCAATAACTGTAAAGAGGACCGTTAGAACTAAGGTCGAACACTAAGTAAGTCTGACTGTAAAGTGTACTATATGAGACGTATATTCAATTTATTCGTCCTACTGTTATATGTCGGAACTGCATGAGGAAAGGGCTAAACCTTAGTCAGACAACAAAGTACAGGTCAAGATTGACAACGAAGAACTGGATGTATCTAAAGAGTCCTCCGTCCATTCCACCAGACCATAAGGATAGAGAACTTCTTAAAAGGTGTCAACGTTAGGTGTGTCAGTTTCAGAAACCGTATCAATTATTTCGTCTTCATCTAAAAAAGACCTTGAGAGAACGAAAAAGATACTAGGTTGTCTACAACCGTTAAACTAGAGACCGAGGAGACGGAAAAGATTTAGGTTGAACTTGTAGACCTTCAAGTGTCAAGTGTGTGACAACTTCGGACGGAACGTCTTAAAACTCGTAATGAAACGATCACACACTCTACTCACGTTAATACCCCATCAAATTTGTCAGAAAACGTAACGGAAAGAAACCCTAATCTTCCTTTTGTCTTGAAAAGGTCAGGACACCGGTGACGACTCAAAAGGTTTAAACGACCGTATAACTGACGTCGTGAAAGTGTTGTAGTAGAAAATCCTAATCTTTATCGAGTTGACCTTAAAGCAGTGTAGGTGATGGAAACAAGCATCATTACGAACGATTCCGGGTGAACTGAAGTGTAAGGTCCTACAGACCGAGATCCACCCACTAGTGTGGTAGTACCAGTAGACCCAATACTTCTAGTAAAAACATATGAAGACACGTAAAACGGTGGAGAAGAATTATAGAAGACGAAGACAATCTAGGTATGGTAAAGACAGGAAATAGCTCGAATAGAAATGTACTTTACAAGGGAACCATAGAGATTAAAAGAACTTCTCTAGAGATCAGAAAGGGTAAGACAAGAAAAGGAGATAAAGGAACGTAACCAGCGACTCCTTCCGAAAGAATAGAGAAGAACGATAAGAAACCTTGAGATGTAAGTCTACGAATATAGAAAGGAAAAGAGGAAACGAAAAGTGAAGAGAAGAAAAGTGTCGATAAACATTCCGGAGGAGTCTGTCGGTAAAACGAAAAAACGTAAAGAAAAGGTACCCCTACCAGAACTGGGGACAGAGGACATGTTACAGTGTTTGGAGGTAGGTATCAAGTAGTCCGTGAGATAGATAGTCTAGATCAGGGAATTTAGATAAAGAGTGAAGGTGACATATTAGTATTCCCTAAACTAAATCCAGTATGGACTTACCAGATCACCAAAAGGGATGAAAGAAGTTAAAGTCAGACTTAAACCATTATTCCTCAAGTACTAGACTCGGTGTCAGTCGAGGACCAGAATAAAAACGACTGACATATCTCGAAGAGGTAGAAACCGTCGTTTCTTATATTAGTTAGACTAAAACCATAACTGGTAGACCACTACAGGTACACATCTCAACAGAGAACACAACAACCTTCTCCCACAAAGGATACTAGACACGTAAGAGAACCCTTTTGAGACAATCGGAAACGGGACGAAGTAAAACATGTGGTTCCGGTTTAAACGGACAATGAGGTCCATAGAGAATTGAAGGATGAAACGTAAGGTCGGGGGATATTACTTTTCCTGTAGAAAAAACCTACAATCAAGATCTTCCAGAACATCCAGAAGTATTTTGGTAACTTGAATTCGAAGAAGTCGATAATGACCAACCCCGTATCTGAACCTAATGATATTATCACTTACCAAACGGAACCTTTGTTTGTCGAATAAGACAGCGAAAACTCTAACTTGGGTCCTTGACGTAAAACCTGACAAAACAACTGATACTCCCGATGAGGTAAAGAAGATTCCCTAAGAACGGGTGTAATTATCTATATTACCAGTAGACTCATTGTAAGTGGGTAAGGTCAGGTAAAATCAAGTGACTAAGGATTTTACAGTTACAAGTGAGAACGGTAGATGACAAACTGGTGAAAGTTAAACGGAACTAAGTACCTGGATTGTAAGGTCTAAGGATACGTCATGACAAGAAATGTCGTAGTCTGAAATGAAGGTAGTGGTCAGTGGAGTTGTTGACTCGTAACAAAAACGAAACCGAGACAGAGAAATAAGAAAGACCTCAATAAAGAGGTGATAAGAGGTCATCGTATAACCCGTGTATGACTGGACCCCTCAAGTAGAAAGTCACAGTATAGAAAAACGAAAACGTAAGAAAAGTACCGCGAGAGTTCCGTTCTTATGACTTCACCAAACGGTAAAGGAAGTCGTCACCTGGTGTAAAACAGTCTTGAGAGGTGGTACTGGGTAGGTAGAACCCACCGGGATGTACCGTACCGAGTATCTAAGTTACTGTCTTTTACACCTTACTGCCGTAGTGGTTGAGCTACCTGTACCCAAACTCGTTAGAGGTCCTCCATCATTTCCTGTCCCTCCGGACCGTACGACGTCAGATACCCCAGCGTTTCTCATCCTATGTTGACTCGTTGACTTGTTGTCATACACACGGATGATACGTAGGTCACATATAATATATGTATGTATATATGACATATGTAATATTTAGAAGTAGTGTTTGGACTTTCTAATAACGGAAAATTATATTTATTCCTTCGACGTTAAGTTTCTATGATTCATTTAGTAAGTTCCGGTGATCTACCATTGGCCCTTTCGACTAGTTCTGGTAGATTACGGGCACCAGAATATGACGGATGGAGTAAGGAGCCTATTGGGAAACGTCGTCCGTAGTACGAAATCAATTGGGTTAGGATAAGGATCGGGAGAGGACGGAACTAGGTGAGATGCCGTCCCCTACCCTTTTGATTTAAGAGGGAAAGGTCGAAGGTAGTGTCGGTCTCGTCCGGTACACTCTGTCAAGACCGGTTTCCTCATCTTCGTCTTCAAATAACGCGGAAGGTCTTTTGGAGTCAAAAGTACTAGTTTCCTTGTTTGTACTCAGTGACTGGACGGGGAGAAGGAGAACGGTACTAGTGTCCGAACAACTACACTCTACATCGGGAGTAGAACACTACTGATAATTCCTTTCCGGTCCACCAGATATCTCAACGGTGGGTTGGGACTATAATAACTTGGAGACTTGATCCTTCTCGTTGTGGATAGAGGTCTGAAAGATAACATACGTAAGAGTCAGTGAGTCAGTATAGGTTGAGACACGTTAGGGTACTTTATATTAGTCCGAGGAGATAACCATCTTAAAAGGTCCGTTCTTATGACTTCACTTCAGTGAGTCAGTACAGACTGAGAAACGTTGGGGTACCTGACATATCAGAGGTTCGATCGTATGACCTCACTCATCGGAAAGGGAAGAGGTCCCCAGTTTAGGTCCATAGGGTGTAACGTCCACCAAAGAAATGGTGGACTCGGTGTTCCCTTCGGATTCTTATGACCTCACCCATCGGATAGGGAAGAGGTCTCCTAGAAGGACTGGGTCCTCAACTTAGTCCCAGAGGACGTAACGTCCGCCCAAGAAATAGTTGACTCGATAGTCACTTTCATTTCAGCGGGTCAGTACAGCTGAGAAACGTTGGGGTACCTGACATTGGATAGTCCGAGGAGACAGGTACCCTAAAGGGTCCGTTCTCATGACCTCACCTAACAGTAAAGGAAGACGTACCCTCGAAGGGCTGGGTCCCTATCTTGGATCCAGAGGATGTAACGTCCGTCTGTGAAATGGCAGACTCGGTGGTCCCTTCGGTTTCTCATTTGGACAAAGGTGGGACAAAACTTGGCCCCTGGAAAGCCTACAATCCACTTATACTATTGGTGATGTCATGTCTTTCTTATGACTTCACCCAACGGTGAAGGAGGAGGTCCTCTAGAAGGACTGGGTCCTTCGTTTGGACGTAGAGGTCAAAACTGTCCGTCTAAGAAATGGTGTCTCGGTAACCCTTCGGTCTAAAGGAGTCTCTTTCTATGTTGATAAACAAATCGACGTCTTACAGTCCTACACTTAAAGGAAGGTATAATTAATAAACCTACAAGAGTTATCTAAACTTAATCGGTTGTACATAACCTATGGATTATGAATGTTTAAGTAACCGTCTACAGTAGTATTTAATTGGGAATGTTATAGGAACAAACCACCCCAAATAACGTGGGTAAAGTGTTTTGACATTAGGGTTCTTCGGACCGTCGGACAAATTTCCGACGGGTATCGAACACCGTTGTAGTTCTAAGATTTAGACTTAGAGCGACATCCGAAAAAAGAGAGTCTATACACCTTTATGAGTTTACTATGACTTTATTGTCAAACCAAAGTAAAACTTTCATACGTAAGTCGTCCTTAAAAGGTTAAAAGTCTCTTTTATTTTAGTAAAATAATTCTTCAAAGTGAAAATGATTTTGAGTATAAGGAATTTAAGTGACGGATAAAATTTGACCGGATACCAAAATACATCTCGTTCGAGACAAGAGATGTTACCTGTTTTCTACACACTATTTTATTTCTAATTTTAGGTTCATTGTAATTTTTTTTTTCATGGGGTTTTATCATACAATGTTTACATTTTTTTTCTACATTATCAATGTAGAGAGTAACCGACTCTTACCTGATATATTACGATCTCTTAAGAGAATGTTAAAGTAAAATCACACTCAAGTATTATACCGTGACCGCCCGTTAGAGAGAAGTATGTCTCAGAAACTCGTCCCCTTTTCTTTTTATTCAACAGTAGAAATTTTTTTAATTTTCCATGATATCTTTCCTCCTTTCTAAGTCACGACCCGTCGTGTTATTGTTCAATATCCTTCCGTAATGTTTCAGTTTCTCTCGATATATTGACGAGTGAACGGGCGGTAGAATTATCCTATTTAAGGAGGTCCGAGAATCTTCTATTACTCGTCCGGTTAATAAAGGAGTCCCGTGTCCTCGTGCTGCTCCATAAGGACGACAAAAAGTCTGTATTATTGTGTTCTGTCTGTTCAGTCTTTACAGTAGGACTTCGTCAATAGGAATAAACTCGTCTTCCCTTTACAGTAGGAATTCGTCAATAGGAATAAACTCGTCTTCCTCCAATTAGTGTCCATTCAGAACGGTCACCGAGAGGTTAGTGTCTCCAGTCCCAAGGAAACGTCAAGTTCGTACTACGAGAGTTTAGGTTAGACCATAATTCCTATAGGGTGTTATTCCTCTAAACGTCGTTACCATTTAGAAAACTAGAGACTCAGTCAACAGATAAACAGGAACAACCGTCTCTCGTGTACCAATGATCCGAAAGTCCCCCTATATTGACTTTATCTACGGTCCCCATCTTCTGCTGTCGTGACTAAGTACTCGTACCCTAAGACACGTCATTCAGAAAACTGTACTATTATTAACGATAAATAAAACATGTAATACTCATTAAAGGTTCATGTTTATAATGTGAGACAAGTTTAGTAACTCGAAATTCTTCAATGTGTCCCACAAAGAACCACCATAGTCGTGGAGGGAAATTTCAAGACAAGATAGTGACAAGTGAACCCGAAAATTAGCATTTTAAAAATAAATTTTAAAAAATTTGGTTGTTTTTACAAATTTCTTCTCTTTTTGTTTATGGTAAGTAGATTTAAGTAGTTTTATAATTGTACAACAGTGGAAACCAAAAGAGAAGACCCCTAAAAGAAAAAAAATTAAAATATTTTCATATCAACTAAATGTTACAACACACTTGTAAGAAGAAAGGGTGGAGACCCGATTAGAAAAAAAAAAAAAAATTGTATTCTTACGAATATGAAAAAACGAGATGGTAAACTTTTATTCAAGGTCTATGGTACTGTAAAGTCGGAATTTATAATATGTAGCCGATTCTCACAAAAGGATATATTGGTCTCGTAGTGAAAGTATATAGGTGTACGTTTAAACGTGTTCACTGGTTTTAACAGAAAACTTTAACGAATTGGAAAGTTAGACCCTAGGTCATTTCCAAGTGTGTAACACAAACCAATATAGAGAAATCATAGAAATTAGAAAAGGACTTATCGTAAGAAAAAGATAAAAGTGTTGTAACTTTTTAAGTCCTGTCGACAGGACATACGGAGTACAAGACATAAATTAACAAGAAATGGCACTCTTAGTCCAATTTATAAAACTACATCCATGATGTATCGTGTATCCACTACGACATCTTATATGGAGGACAACACAGTGGATAGATAAGATTTCCAACTAAAAGGAACCGTTACTTTGGTGTATTTTAGATACCCTATTGTACGACTAAGGTACACTTTAAGAACGGTGGGGTTGTGTAAAATGAGTTTTCAAAATCTTAAGATACTACTAGAACCAAAGTTAGAGTAAGTCGACGTTTTACCACTAAAAAAAAAATTAAGAGAGGAAAAGGGATATAAACGATCACTTATTAGTGAACCTTTCTTCTCGAGAAGGTCAATGAAGAGAGGGAGAGACAGGGGAGAAGACAACAATATTTAAATACAAGTTACATTACATTAGATAATGCTAGTAATAAGAAAGGTCACGAGTTCAACAGGGTAAAACTGTTCACTTTCGGGGAGTGGGGCCGAAGATAGCAAGAAATCTTCACTGGGGTAATCGGAAACTTGTCCAGAAACGAAGTCCCGTACTGTTTTGTAGCGTCTGAATGAAACATGACGGGAACGGGGGTCTGGACCTCAATCAAGAGCTTCCTTGGGACCAAGGAAAGTCATGTTCGGTTATATACACACAACATTGATGAGACTTCTTTGTCTTGACTAAGGGGTGGGGTTTAAACCAACCTTACAGTTCACAGTTCTGACTGTCGTGTGTTCTTCTCCCTCCTTTCCAAATAATGAATTACTCTTAAAGACCCATCTCGTCCCATCCGAAGTATTCTACCAGACTTTTTGTCAAACACTCTCGACCTTCCTCTGACCACCTTCCCAATCTCCCGCTCCGACCATGTTACCGGAGACATATGTCCGTCTCCAAATACACCAAACTTGAAGGATGGTCATGGTTTCTACTTTCGTGAGTCTGAAAGAATAGTCGAAAGGGTCTTTACCCCACTTTCTCCTCGTCACTCCCTACTCCGAATTCTTCAATCGTTTGTAATTTTTTACCTCAGTCTGTTTTAATTCTTATTTATTTTTAGTTATTAATTAAAAAATTAATTTTTTAAGTTACTTTATAACTTTTAAAATTAAATTTTTAAATTTAAATTTTTTATTTTTATTAAAAAATTACCTCATTGTGACAATATGACCCGATGTGAATATAAGAGAATATATGTATTCATATGCTTTACCTTTATACAATGTGTCTATAGTACATAAGGGTCTAGAAGTGTCCCATCTACACTTCTTGTACCTTTTTCTTGTGTTCCGTGAAGTTGGAGAAACCCCCCTTTGTTGGAGATATTTATGTGTCGTCGTCGTTTTAGAAATAAGGAAGGGTCCAATGAACTGTAAAAGTTTAACAAAGATTTTGTCAATACCTGTCTCGATAGTTAAAAGACAAATCTTTTAGTTGAAAGTTTTCCGATACACGAAAGTACTACAGTCTCCCGAGGAGTCTCCCAGTTTTCGTAAATTTAAAGAGAGAGTCAGTTCTGTAATTCTACTGAGATTCTCCGAAATATAAAGGATATTTACAATCTAATCTCTTCGAGTAGTAATTTAATTTAATTATCTTTATGTGTAGTGTAAATTTGTGAGTTTTTTATTTCGATGTCCAGAAACAGTTTTGTTTTTACTATTATTATTATTATGATCGTCGATGGTACATGACTTACGGAAATACAAGGTTTGTGTAATCTCAGTAGGAACACTGTTGAGTGACCTAATTTATAATTATAATAAAGTTCCAACGTTACTCCTTTAACTTCGAGTTTCTCCACTTTATTACACTGGTCGTAGGGTATCGTCCATTTACTTCCTCACTCCTAAGTTCGTATTTCGTCTTTTGTTGTGACTTTTAAGTAAAGCGTTAACATAAAATCAAGACTTTCATCTCGTGTCCAACTAAAGGTGATTTCTATCTTTCACGGTTTGACCGAGTTTAAAATTGAATCAGTCGTATTTGAGAATAAGAGAAGAGAAAATAAAGATGGAATCTTACAATCCCCAGATCGTGGGTTCTCTTGGTCAGTGGTTTACTGGTCCCCACCCCGTCTATTTGATAAACCTGAAAAGGTTAAGTATCCTAGTGTGGTTGTTAGTTAAATCTTAAGTTACTGTATACAAGACAACACCAGAACTCCCTGGACAAAAGTCGACTTTAGGTATGAAGAGAGATAATGTTGGTGAGACTTGTTTCTTTTATCTGGGGGATGGGTTTAAAACGAACCTTACAGTTCTGACTACTGTACGTCGTTCTTCCGTACTTACAAATAATGAATCTACTACTATCACTTTACTCTCTCCATGACTAAAGTTTTCATGGATATCTACCTACCCAAATTTTTTTTTAACGAGTTGGTAACAAATGGAAGTTGAAACCTCTAGAGTTATAGTGTACATCATTATTACATCCATTATAAGATGTACTGACTATGAAAAGTCTCGTGAAGATGTGTGTAGAGTAACCTAGTGGAGTTATTGAGTCATACTTACTGTCTTTTAAATGGATATGTTTCTACTTCGTTCATAGAATACGTTGGTCACAAGTACGAGACCATCCCCCTCACACAGTTCGTGAAAACATTGTGGAAACGGGTGGTGAAACGAGTTCACTGACACCGTTGGTCGACACGGTGTGTTTATTTTGGAAACTGTTTTACTTTATGGAACCGACTCGGTGGGTGGTGAACGAAAGACCGGGTCCGAAGAGACAGGAGACTCTAAGATCCGAACACTACCTAGTACGTGTTTTGAGATTCATGTTCCTTTAATTGTAGGGACCTCGTATCCTTGGCAATTTATTTGTGAGTGGAAAGGGGTAGGGATACCTGTCAAGACTCCGTGTAAGACATGGTAAGGACTCGGGGTTGACGTGGGTCGGTGGAAAAATTTCGACGTAGGAACATAACCGAATGAGGGAAGAGACAAGGTAAGAAGGGTTAGGCAGTACGGATAAGACGAAACAGTCTAAACCGATGTCAGTAATTAATTATTTGTCAATTATATGTGGAGTTCTATTTAGTGTAAACGACCCTTGGTAAGTAGTTCGGGAACAGTACTCTAGACAAGACCCCCCTCGGGTTCGTTTTAGTCCCTCAAATCCATTGAATATTTTCTCAGTCAATCACAACCCTCAATCTTTTGTCCAGAAGACAGAGGAACACCCTATACTAATTTTCGTACCTAAGATTTCGGTCTAAGTGGACCCGGACTTCGATTGACTCTAAGGAATTCTTATACGGGACTAAAAAGACTACAAGTCGGTGAATTAACTTTACAATTATTTTTACGATTGTTGTCGGTTAGTAATAACTCACGAAGACACATGTGAGAAAAATTTCACGAAACGTATATAATTGGAAGATTAGGAATTGTATTGGAACACTCTATATATAATAATAACAGTGATAAAACATGGGTCTACTTCTTTGACCCTATGTTTTTCGAATGAGACGGGTTTTAGTGTCTCGGTCATTCATCTTGAAGTCCCTAAGGTTGAGGTTTATTAGTTTAAGATCCCGAGTATGCACGTTTATAATAATTTGTGTTAATCTGACGGTCCATGTATTTGTCACGAATATTTGTAATTATATTTTTCTTTTCTTTTTACGACAAAATTTTCAAATTCAGGACTACCCTTTTTTTTTTTAACTGTTTACGAAGAAAAGACAAGTAAATAGAAATAAAGAGAATAAAGAGGAAAAGAGTCTGAGAGAAGGTAATTTTTAGTGACGCGAAGGTAGTGACACTGAGGGACTACAAAATAGAAAGGGAATACGGACCAGGGGTTAGTGGACGAGGTTGTAGAAGGTAAAGAAGAAAAGTTTCGAGTAAAAAGAGTTAAAGTTCCGGGGACTGTCTAGTCGTACTCTTTGTAATCTCTCAAATAAAAGGGAAGTCTTATAGTGGTCTTATTACACAATCACCACGAACTCTGTTTGTGGGGTTTTATATTCGTGTCTATTAGTCATTAACAGTCTGGGAAGTCATTCATTTGTCTGCGGAGAGTCACTAGTTTCCCTCAGTTTTTTTCGTAGTGGGACGTGACATCCACGGCGAATATCATCCTCCATGTTCGTTTTTGTTGTTTTTTTGATTTATTTGTGAACTAAACTAAGTGATGATTCTAGTAGAAAGAAGGATTATCATGTTTACGATTGAGTGAATGGAATTGTAAAGGAGTGTTTCCTAAGGTTACTCCTATTAAGCGTATACGTTTTCTCGAGTGAGTCCCTCGAAATTAATGTCACCGACTGTTGAAGAGACTAATGTAAAAAGTATTGATGGTTCTTCACAACTTGAAGTCTGACCTGAAGTAAGAGGACCACCTTCTTATGACAAATACTTTAAGACTTATTAAACCATTAGTGATCACTTGTATTCGTCTACTGTGTCTCTACTAAGATGTTGACTACGTGAACCAACAAGTCAGCACAGGCTGAGACGTTGGTGTACCTGACGTCGTGTGGTCCGAAGGGACAGGTAGTAGTTGAGGGTCTCGAGCGAGTTTAAGTACAGGTAGTTCAGCCACTACGGTAGGTTGGCAGAGTAGGAGACAGTAGGGGAAAAGGAGGACGGAAGTTAGAAAGCGTCGTAGTCCCTGAAAGGGTCACTCGGTCAAGAAACGTAGTTCACCGGTTACATAACCTCAAAGTCGAAGTTGTAGTCAGGAAGACTACTTATAAGTCCTGACTAAAGGAAACCCTAACTGACCAAACTAGAGAAACGTTGGGTTCCCTGAGAAGTTCTCAGAAGAGGTTGTGGTGTCAAGTTTTCGTAGTTAAGAAACCGGGAGTCGAAAGAAATACCAGGTTGAGAGTTTAGGTATGTACTTAATGACCTTTTTTTTGTATCGAAACTGATCTGTCTGGAAACAGTCGTTTCATTACAGACAAAAAATTATACGACAGATCCAGTAAGTATCGAAAAGAAGGTTCCTCGTTCGTAGAAAATTAAAATACCGACGTCAGTGGTAGGTGTCACTAACACCTCGGGTTCTTTTATTTCAAAGAGTGACAAAGGTAACAAAGGGTCACATAAACGGTACTTCACTACCCTGGTCTACGGTACTAGAATCAAAAGACTTACAACTCATAATTCGGTCAAAAAAGTGAGAGGAGAAAGTGATAAGAAACCTTGTCTCATGCTTAATTAAATAAAATTAATACAATCCATAAAGGGTTACTTCTTTCTGAAAGTCCGAGTTATTCATTCGAACGTTAAATCCTAGAGGGTAACGACATTACTCATAAAATATTATTGATATTTACCTTATATCAGAAATTTCAGTATTCAGTGATAAAACATGTGGACTTTGAATATAACATGTAGTTCATATAAAATTATAAAAAATTTTTTAGAAGGTAGTTTGTTGGAGAAGTTCCGTCAACCGTACAACTGTAAAGGTTCCAAACATGATCGAGGAGATAAGGACACCATTCGTTGACAAACGAGACTGAAGACCTGTTACCAATTAATTAAAAATTTTTAATTAGATGTATTGTTTTCTGTAATTACCTAAGTATAGAGTGTGACTTTATAAGGGGCTCCACTTCTCAAATGTATAACGAATGAGAAACTCAGTAATGAACAAAGTTTACTTATTAATTTCCTTTTTTTATTAAAAGTCCTAGGTGTACAGTTGACTATGGAAACAGACAGATTACAGTTCCTCCCCGAAGTGATCATCGAGTCACCAGTTCTTAGACGGACGTAACATTCTCTACGTTCAAACTAGTGACCCAGTCTTCTAAGGGACGTCCTCCTTTACTATTAAGTAAGGTAATAAGAACGGACCTCTTAGGATACCTGTCTCCTCAGACCACCCGATGTCAGGTGACCTACCGTTTTCTCGACTTGTACTGACTCGTTGATTTGTTAGGTTAGGTTATAGTTCCTACACTTAAAGAAACGTAAAATCCTCTATTATCATAGTACTGTTCATAGTTGTACGGAGTCACCATTAGTATATTTACAGATATTAAAGTTAACATACACGTACATATACAAAATAGCTCAATTGAGTTTACATCTAGGGGTATAATTTGTAAGACTTTGTAACACAGGAGGTCGAAATAGTCAACTTCGACGACATAGCAAGTCAGCGAGTCAGTACAGGTTGAGACACTGACGGTACCTGACGTCGTACGGTAAATTTAATTAAAAATTTTTAATTAATTGGTAACAGGTCTTCAGTCTCGTTTGTCAACGAATGGTGTCCTTATCTCCTCGATCATGTTTGGAACCTTTACAGTTGTACGGTTGACGGAACTTCTCCAACAAACTACCTTCTAAAAANCAATTGAGTTTACATCTAGGGGTATAATTTGTAAGACTTTGTAACACAGGAGGTCGAAATAGTCAACTTCGACGACATAGCAAGTCAGCGAGTCAGTACAGGTTGAGACACTGGGGTACCTGACGTCGTACGGTCCGAAGGGACAGCATGTGGTATGACTTGAAATTTTATGTTACTTTATTCTACGAAGTTTCCCATTAAAAACCGTGGTGAAAATGTCTTGTGAGGACCATGTCTTTAGTTTTAATAATCGTTAAAAAAAAAAAAAACGAACAAGATTCTCTAAAGAGGGAAACCATACCAATGTAAAGATTCATCTAAAGTGTGAGGGACGAGTCTTTTTCCTTTCGTGTGTGTCGAGAGGATTGTAGGTTTATTTTTAGAGAAGTGAGTAGGAGTGTCTTCAGGTTATAGATAGGGTCCTGGATAATTTAATTGATATTTTAGAACGATCTCAACTCAAGAGTTATTTTTTCGTACATACACTCCTGTAAA
Source organism: Capra ibex (assembly GCA_006410555.1). Classification (NCBI taxonomy): domain Eukaryota; kingdom Metazoa; phylum Chordata; class Mammalia; order Artiodactyla; family Bovidae; genus Capra; species Capra ibex. Next base: position 70,211,799 of record SJYO01006231.1, on the reverse strand, counting down.
ATGAGTAAGATGGAGTGATAAGGTGTCTTACAAGGTCTTACCTGGATTTACTAAATTTGTCCAGGTAAAGACACTCGGAAACTTAATTGGTATTACTGAAGAGAGTCACTGTTTTCTCCCAGAATGTACTTCTTTCTAGACTCACATTCTTGATATGAACCGTACTCGAGGTCAAATCCCGATCTGGTAGTAAATCGGTATCCTTCAGGTTGAATGACATCAAGTTTTTGTTCTTTCCCAACGTCTTGGGTCAACTTCTACCATTGTTAGATCTCACCTCCGTTAACTCCTTTTCCCTCCGTGACTATGGTTTCGATTCGTCCCTAGATTCTCCTTGGTCCAGTATGTCACGCCCATACCCCAGTCCCTGTCCTTTAGTCGGGTCCCGTGTCGACGAAGAGTCCACCCTGTGTGGGGGTAGTCAAGAATTTCTGGATGGTATTGTTACCACTGGCCGTCTTTTGTCAGAGCTCTCTACTTTCGAAGATCAAAACTTCGACACCACCGAGAGGTATCGGAACATGATGGGCTTGGTGGGACACGACGAACTTACCGTGAAGGTAGTTGAACAAAGAGTTAAGATCTTACAACGGTAAAATTTCCCCGTAAGTTTTATCTAGAGTGTTAACGGAGTCTCTTACCCCTGGATGACCCGCGGTTAGACAACAAAAGTGTGTGTAAGCGAATCACAACCGAGGTGGAGAGGGATTTAGTGGAAGGGGTGTTGGTATGGTAGTGAGAGTGAGTGTCGTGGTCCTTGGTTATGTGTTGTGATGGGTTTCGATAGTTTTCAAATTAAAATTCGAGTTTATACCAAAGTCCCCCATAGTCTCAACGATTACGACGTCCTGGATTCAATTACGATGAGTTTGAAATTACACGTGTGTTTAGAGGATTTTTTAAAATGATTCTAATATATCAAGACCTCACTACTCACGAATGGAAACATTGTCGGTGAACCCACTCCAGTTTTCAACGACAATACCTAGTGTAGTAACTGCGGGACTCACTGAGTCTTGGGGACATTGAAAGGTTATTAGCACCACGAGGAAGTCTAATCTTAAGTCGAATCTTAGTGTAAGAGATATCGTTCCCAAGATTTTGATCTGAGGTACGTAGAAGTCGAGACTATGGTCTGAAGTATTTAAGATTAGGGTCGAAAAGACGAATGGAGGACACATTGTCTCGAGGATTACGAGAGATACGAAGGTAGAGGAATACCATGTCTTTCTCACCTTGTATCTTGGACAGAGTCGTCCAGTGACAACCAAAATTGACTCTACTGAGTACATTGTGTGTAGGGTATCACGAATCGTTCCATTAGTTTCCTTTTTACAACCAACTGGGATCTCCTAGGACTTTACTTGAAGTCCCATGAGATACTTCCGAAGTTTCGATAAAGATTTTATAGGATGCACGACACAAATAAAGGGGATTTCTCTCAGATACAGAAAGTAATCTAAGAGTTACCCTATTTATTGTGAGGGGGTGGGTTTCAAATTCTTCACAACTAATTCTCACTAACACCCCGGGTCTCGATGGTACCATAGGTCTTATGCCTAGATTCCTTTTGCGTGACAGTACTCAGTTTCGGGAGTCCAAACCCCATTTCCGTGTCCTCCGGACCCGTCATCTGAATTGAATAACGATATGATATAATGAATCCTAGTGATGACACACGTGCGAGTCAGGAATTCAGTACAGAGAAACTCTGGGGTGCCTGACATCGAGGGGTCCGAGGAGACAGGTACTCTAAAGGGTCCGTTCTTGTGACTTTACCCAACGGTAAAAGAGGAGGTCCTCTAAAAGGGTTGGGTCCCTAGCTTGGGTACAGAGGATATAACCGTCCGCCCAAGAAATCGTGACTCGGTGGTCCTTTCAGGTTGCCATAGTGATAATGGTATTAGAATAATTGTCCAAAAATAGGTAACCCCATTTCAAGAGGACTCATAAGTCCACAAGGCTCCTGTATTTTACTGTATTACACTTTTGAAAAAACTCTGGTGGTTACTGGAGTGTATCCACTGTGTGAGTCAAAAATTTGTAGTAGTAGAAGTGCGAATCGTACGGGATGGATACTCTAGGGATACCCCAGTCAAGGTAGTGTCGTACAGCGTCTCAACCCGTGTTGTTTTACGACTACTTACAGTAGTGGTATGGTTTGGACAGGACTGACGAGGAATCCTGTCTCAGTCGATACTCGTCGCGTCCGTCCTTTTTGTCGAAGTAACAAGGACTTCTTGAATTCGTAGATGTTTCCGATTACCGTGTATAGTTTCTTTTGTCGTTTCCTTTCGACCTCTTTTAAGTTTTTTGTATGGGTACTTGTTTAAGTATTTATTATTAGTTTCAACTCTCTTGTCACACCTGGTTTCGACTCCACTTCCTTTTGTTACGAAATTTGAAACGAAATAATTAGTAGAACGAATGACAAATCACTCGTTTTTCTTCGGGTCAAAGTCTTTTTTTTTTTTCCTCTTTTTTTAAAATTACATACGTAATATCTATGTTACTCTTTCGTTACTTACTTCTCAGTTTTATGAGGAAGACAACGATTGTGATTAAATTTCGTTTGGTATACTGATGTATCTTGTAATTTTGGATTGTGTGGTCTTCTTAGAACTAAAAATTATAACACTTTTTCCGTATACTTCCGTTTATGTGTACGGTTTATCTTCGGGAACTCCGTGACTTTCCTTTATGTAACTAACTTACAAAATATTCCAGAGTTCCACTTTTTTACCAAAGTGTTTATGTACAGGATTTTAGGTTTGGACTCAAGCAAAAATTTAATATCTTCATTTGTGATACAGTGTTTTCTAGTGGTTTTCCACGTGTTTTGTGTCAGTAAAAACAGTCCTAAAGGTGTCTGGTGTCGTAGGGAGGTCTTATACACACCTACCTATGGTATTTTTATTAAAGATAGAAGTGAGAAATGTTCTCACTGATTTTAGTAAGATTGTCGATACCATGAAATGATTTAATCTATTAGACGACTTAAAACAGTATTAAAAATTCAGTGACACGGATGGTATAAACTTACCAATTGCGATTCAGAGTTCGAATATAAGTAAAAATATTTTTAATAGTACGATTCATTTTGGTAAAACGTTCAAAGCCATAACCGTGAAAAAAGAAGAATTAGTATTAGAGAGTGGACGGTAGATTAAAATGTAAAATAGATCAATGTTTTTGTAGTGTCCCAAAATTTTCTATTTCTAACAACACTTAACTCTACTAATACCCTATAAAATTAATATGGTTTATATCCGATTCTGTTCGAAAATTACTGTAATTTTATTCCTTCTTTGACGAACTGTTTTAAAACGAATTCACAATGTATGTAAACCGAAGGAAGGTATATTTAGACATGACCTTTATAGAACTCCGTAAGATATTGAATAGGTGATATGGGGAGGGAAGAAAAGACTCTTTTAGTAGGAACGGTTGAACCGGTATCTTCTGATCGACCTGGAATTTCTACGAAATCTTCAGTTTATATAAAGATTAAGAATTTTACACATCTAAATACAGTTTAGGGTGAAAGAGAAGGAACAGACTCCCCGAGATACAAGAAAACAATGTCTCACAGGAACTCGATAGATCCTTCTTATTTAAAGTGGAATGAGTTTAAAAAGGTTTACTTTAGTGTATCTGTATAGTTACTTCTAAAAGACAGACTATAGTTACTCGTGAGAAATGTTGATCTTTTAATCATGGTGACCTGGTACTCGACCGTATCTTCCTTAGAGTTAAAGGTAAACAACAAGTTTCTTCTATTAGTTTCTCCCACTCAAGTGAAAGTTTCGTAGTAGATTTAATCCTTCTGTAAGAAACGACATCCGGATGTCTTCCTAACTTTACCCTTTTGTATAAACTGTTAGTATATAGATTATACCTTGTTTATAGGTTTTATAGACTCCTTGACGGTGTTGAGTTGTTCCTTTGTGTTGACTAAAAAATTCGTCCGTTTCCTGAACTTATCTGTATAGAGATTGCTTGTATATTTTTACCGGTTGTTTATATACTTTTCTACGAGTGACGGTGATTGGAATTATTTTTACATCTAGTTATGGTGTCACTCTATAATAGAGTGTGGATTAATCCTACCGGTGATGGTTTTCTTGTCTTTTATTGTTTACGTCCTCTCCTGGGTCTCAAATCTTGGGGTACGTGAAAATCACCATTACTCTTTACCACGTTGGTAATATCTTTTATCATATCTTGGAGGAGTTTTTTAATTTTTATTTTAATGGTATACTAGGTTATTAGGGTGAAGACACATATATACGTTTTATTAAGTTTTGTTCTAGAGTTTTTATTTAGACGTGTGAGAACAAGTATCGTCTTAGTAAGTGTTATCAGTCCTCCATCTTCGTTTCGTTTGTAAGGAAGTGTCTACTTGTCTGTCTGTTACTTTATAATATGTCGGGATTATTTTCTTCCTTTAGGACAATTTAATCGATGTTGTACTTAGGACTCCTGTACTACAGTTCGTTTTATTCGGTCAGTGTTTTCCTGTTTATGATGTACTAAGGAGACTATACTTCATAGATCTCATCAATTTTTAGTATCTTTGAATTTCCATCTTTTCTGGGTCTCTCTACTATACCCCTCCCTCCACCCTCCCCCCAAGTCCTAACCCTTGAGTGCATGTGGACACCGTCTGAGTACAGTTACATACCGTTTTGGTTATGTCATAATAACATTTCATTTTAAAATTTTTTATTATTTTTAAAAAAAATTTTTCGTCTCTATAATGAAACGGTTGTTGTTTTTTTTTCTTTTCACCAACGGTTCTCGACCTTCCTCCTTCTACCCCCTTATTCATAAATTACCCATAGTTCAAAGTCAAGACGTTCTACTTTTTTAAGATCTCTAGATAACGTGTCGTTATACTTATATGAATTATGGTAACTTTACATACGAAATTTCCTGATCCTACCATTTAAGTTACAACACAAAAGTTATATTAAAAATTTTATGTGTGACTACAGACTCATGATTGGTACTTCTTGTATTAAACAGACTCTACGTCTGACCTGTGACCCTAAAAAATTTCCGGGGACGCTAAGTAGTCACGGTATGTCTTGGTACCCGATCACAACAGTCTACAATACTAAAGGGGTTCTCTTCCATCTTAGTTCTCAAATTATATTTGTAACTTGCTTTTCTTATTTTATGAATCCTTATATAGATGGATTTCTTTGATTTCTGGATATATATCTTTTGATATTTTGTGACTACTTTCTTTAGTTTCTCCTGTGATTATCTACCTCTTTATATGGTACAAGTACCTAGCCTTCTTAGTTATATCACTTTTACTCATATGATGGGTTTCGTTAAATGTTTAAGTTACGTTAGGGATAGTTCGATGGTCGGTGTAAAAAGTGTCTTGATCTTGTTTATTAAAGTTCTAAACATACCTTTATGTTTTTTGGAGCTTATCGGTTTCGTTAGAACTCTTTCTTCTTACCTTGACCTCCTTAGTTGAACGGACTGAAGTCCGAGATGATGTTTCGGTGTCAGTAGTTCTGTCATACCATGACCGTGTTTCTGTCTGTATATCTAGTTACCTTGTTTTATCTTTCGGGTCTCTATTTAGGT